>JAKGSA010000702.1:179590-350799 GCA_033558755.1 Philaethria dido
GATTTATACATGTATGTATATACTTCATGAAGGCCATCGTAGTGCATATAGGCAGTGACTAATAATATATAAAAAATAAATGCGATTGGTTGCGAGCTCGATTTCCATTTGGAGAAAAGCTTATAGCCTGTCGTAGCGCAGAGGCACAAGCGTGCGACTGTAAACGCGACAGGTTGTGGGTTCGATCTCACTCCAAGAAATGGAATTTTTTATTTCCTGGGTTTGGTAACAAGGCAAAGCGCGGCGTTTGAGTTCCGCCACTCATCACGCAATACCTCAATGCGGCGGAAATTGGGGAACGAAGTGTCTTAACACTAGGTTCCCTCTGTCTACCCTGTTATATGCGGGATACAGCATGAAGCTTATATGTTCATATTTTCATGTCCATGTTTAAGTAACACTTTAGTATTATCGGCATTAAGTTATGCCCCTGTATACCCGTTGTTTCCATTTCGGACAGAAAGTGAAGAAGAGAGTATTTTCAATTTATCTGATATACAGACTATGAATTTATTTTACAATTCTACAATCTATTTTTTATACTTTAAGAAATAAATATTAAAATCCAATTAGACAAAGTCGCGTGCAAAAATCAATAAATATGCTTAGATAAAAAAAACATCGCGTATGAGAAAAGAAAACGTGAAAGTTGACATGTATCGGTCACATATGAAACACCTGTTATATTAATGCTCATTAAGATTCATCTTATTTTTTGTATTATAACCTAACATCTGTATTTATATTTAAGGCCATGTGACGCAGTGGGGGTGTAAACACGATTGGATGTGGGTTCGATTCTCACATGATTATATTATATTTAAATTATTTTAATTTCTTCGATCCTGTAAGACAATGTGCAGTGTTGAGCTCTGCCACGCTTTAATATGTCTTTATGTCTTACGCCTGTCGTGGCGAAGAGGCACAAGCGTGCGACTGTAAATGCGACAGATTTTCATTTCCTTTCCGCCACTCAGCACGCAATGCCTCAATTCGGCAGAAAGTGGGGAACGAAAAAAGACGGAACTCAACGCCGCGCTTTGCCTTGTTACCAAACCCAAGAAAAGATAATACTAAGCTTTTACATTTCCTGGAGTCTGAATCGAACTCACGACCTGTCGCGCTTACAGCCGCACGCTTGTGCCTTTGCACCACGACGGCAGTAAATTAAAACGCACTAAAAATAAAATTATTACAATGGGACCACATCAAAAGTGTTAGCTATCATATAACAAAAATATCATCAAAATTGGTTCACCCAGTTAAGTCATGCGGTACATACATACATAGCACATAAAAAAAACAGTCGAATTGATAACCTTTTTTTTTGGAAATTGGTAAAAAGTGAATCCACCATAACATAACACCAAATTTACTTTCCATTTTAGGCAATTACAAACTTCCGACGATCAAAAGCACTTCCTTAGCACATTAACTTTTTGTAGGCATTTTCTAAGAATTATTAAAATCAAAATAATATAAAAACAAGTAGAAAGAGTCATTTGAACACATTCTTGACCACGCAACTATAATTTTACATAGAAATATATACCTTATTAATTTGTGATAAAGTCGAAAATTGTATAATTAATAATGCCGTGGTCAAATCCCGTTAATATTAAATTAAAAGCTAGAAGTTTCTTGTTAATTGAGCGTGTTAGCTCAAAAGGTCTTGAAGTCTAGAAATGAAACAAAGGAATCGTCATGCAAGAAAATATACTTCTTACATTATTTAATAAATAAATGTTAAATATTAGTCACCATTATGATATTTTAGGAGTTGAAGTACTTTGCTTTGAGGCCAGTCGTGGCGCAGAGGCTCAAGCGTGTGACTGTAAACGCGACAAGCTGTGGGTTCGATTCTCACTCCAAGAAATGAAAACATTATTATAAAAATAATTAATGATTACTTTTTCCCTTTCCTCGCTCTGGGAACATTGCCTTCCCTACTTTCCGCCGAATTGACGCATTGCATGCTGAATGGCGGAACTCAACGACGCTCTTTACCTTTGTTACCAAATCCAGGAAATAGAAAAATCCATTTCCTGGAGTGAATATCGAACCCACAACCTGTAGCGTTTACGTGTGCCTCTGCGACAGGCGTTAGGAATTAAAGTACTTTGCTAATAATTGTGGGTATTTCTTCAAGATTTCATTCTTCACCTGATTCATATGGTCCAATTTTTTTTACACTTTTGGCATAATAAAACGTGTTCCCATGAAAATACGTGAGATAAGGATCTCGAATATATGTTTTGTGGTAGTAGCTTTCATAGAAACACACTTTATTATGCCAAAAGTGCCAAAAATGTGCAACCATATGAATCAGAAAAGGATAAAATCTTGAAGAATTACCCTGGTGGATTCGAATTCTAATAGATATAAATATCTGTGCAGTATATGGAAAAAAAAATATTTTTTGACTCTGATAAGACACATCGCGGCGGCGTTGAGTTCCGTTACGCTATACGCAGTGTCATGAATTCGGGTGGAAGAAGTAGGACAGAGTGCCTTGACCCTAGGCTCTCCATATGCACTTTGCTATGCGGGATAAAATATGAAGCTATTAGAATAAATAAATGTTAAACATTACTTTCATAATGACATTTAAGTAATTAAATTAACTTTACTGACAGTTACAGGTTCAAATTCTACTAGATGTAAATATCTATATAGTAAATAGGGAAAAAACGTAAAATAATTGTAATTACCTATATTATCTATGTTTGTTTTGTTTGAGTTAACAATAACGTACTCACCACGTGTTCATAGTATACAAATGAGACGAGAATACTAATATGTTTACATATTGCATCTAGAATTGTCATACTCTACGTATTGTTTTCTTTTATTTAGCTTCACGCTGTATCCCGCACATATCAGGGTAGGCAGAGGGAACCTGAGAATCTAGTGTTAAAACACTCCGTTCTATTTTAACATTTCCATTCCTTACTTTACGCCGAATTTGGAAATTGTGTTCTGAATGCAAGAACTCAACGCCGCGCTTTGCTTTGTTACCAAAGCGACGAAATGTAAAAACTAAATATTATTTAACATTTTCATTTCTTGGAGTGAGAATCGAACGCACAACCTGTCTCGTTTACAGTCGCATACTTGCGCCTCTACGCCACTACAGGCCTACGATAGGCTAATACTACGTATTGTTATCATCCTTTCTTAACATTCATAATTATAACAATAGGGTTATTTTATATATTTGAGTCAAGCACAAATTGTAGCTACCAGTTCGTTGCATATATTTTTTAAATCGCAATAAAAGCTTCAACTATAATCGAACCTATATCCTACCCTCCCCCACTCGTCTATAGGGGAATGTTGTCTGTAACGTGCACACGTTCATTGTCTCAATGATCCCTCGCTGCGGTACCGGAAGGGACAAGTGGTGAATCAGTTATTGTCATGTTTTGCTATACGCTTACCACGCTTTTAGGTTTGTACCATCATAATATTATAAAATATTTATTTTGAATGATATTCTTTAATTTTTGAATTGCTTAATAAAAGATTCTTGCTAACTTATATATTTATATATATAAATCACTAGCGTTACTGAGTGACTGACAGACAACGTACAGGCGAAACTACTCGCTATAGAACGCTGAAATTTGGCGCGTAGACCCCTTGGGGAGTGTAGCTGGATATATATGGCTGAACATAAATGAATGTGTGGGTGAGACTAGGTGAGTTTTTAAAATCCTCGTGAACGAACTCACAGGATACAGCTAGTCAAATAATATGACGCATATTATACTGCAATTATCACCTTGAGATAATATAAGCTGTAAAGTCTTACATGATCTTTATACTTATTTCATAGATAACATTTCAAAAAAAAAAAACGTCCAATATCAACGTGATCTTCATGACTTTTTATCAAGATATGTCATACACATACATAACTTGAAGTTTATATATTTATTTATTCATTAATTTATACCCATTACAATATTATTATAGTTCCACCACTCAGCATGCAATGCCTTGATTCGGCAGAATTAAAAATAAAAAATTAAATGGACTAGGGAACGGAAATATTAAAAGAGAACGAAGAGTTTTAACACTAGATTCTGTGATTCCCTCTGCCTACCCTGCTATGTACAGGATACAGCGCGAAGCTATAAAAAAAGCTATATTATTATTATCGGCTAGCAGAGTGTCAAGACCCTACTACTTCTGTCTAACCTGCTATACGAAATAAAGCCAACTATATAAATATTCACAATAATCAATTAATCAAACACTTCATGGTAACCCTAGCAGTGGAGAGGTCATTGCCTCCCTCCCTTATTTGCTAGCGGGCTTGACACTTGTCATTTTCGTATTTGATTGGATAATGGATAGCGGTTTGCAAAACATTATATTGACATAATTTTTTTTGATTAGTTATATAAAATTTTGCAGACAAAGAAAAATCTTCAATTTATATGTATAGAAAGATAGGCAGAGAGGGCTTACTGCTTCTTTTTTATACTTCATTAAAAGAAAACATTTGTTTTTATCACAATATCATCACTCAGTCTAGATTTATCAATCTAAGAATAATAACAATTTTGTGGTTGAATTGTCCTGTATCATATGTGTTTCTCATTAAATCTCCAATCTCTTATACATTTTTATTTAATAAAATAAACATAGTCCGTATAGAACGGTAGCACGTTAAAAGAAAATAATTTAAATATAATAATTTCACCTAGTCAGAATCGAACCCACAGCTATCACGTTTACAGTCACTCATTAAAATTATTAATTTAGAAAATACTAGTGAGACGTTTGCACCTCACGACAACTTTGCATCTCAAGTGGCACTTTAACTAATGTGATTTAAATTTACCTATAAAATAATACGGGCCTAATAAAAAAAACAATATATTGATTTTTGTCACGAAACGACTGACGACATCGATTTTTATCTACTTTGATTAAAACAAGAATATAAATAAAAACATAATTTAAAAACAAATAATTTCTTTTCAAAAAATCTTAAATATACAAATCTAAATTAACGTTTCCTAAAAATTGATATTTTTTAAACAGGTCACTATAATTCTAAAGGTGACATATGGCTCAACACTACAATAGCTTTTTTTTATAAGTATGAATAAAATAAATACTCTCATCAGTTTACAAATAGATTGATTCCAGACTAGGCAGTGCGCGTACTATTGTAATAAGACAATTGATATATGCATACCAGCAGTGAATAGGTTGATAAGTCGACTTACTTATTATCGATTGAGTTATTTTTTAACTATTAACAAGCATTAGGACAAAAAAAGCATTAGTTGGTAATGTTTTTTTTTCAGTTTTGTTTTTTTTTTAGCTTCACGCTGTGTCCCGCACATAGCAGGGTAGGCAGAGGGAACCTGAGAACCGACGTCTAAAGACACTCTATTCTCTCCGTTCGTTCCCCACTTTCCATCGGATTGAGGCATTGCGTGCTGAGAACTCTATTTAGAATTTTCATTTCCTGGAGTGGGAATCGAACCCAGAATCTGTCGCGTTTACAGTCGCACGCTTGTACCTCTACGCCACTACAGGCTTAACAGGCGTGTTTAATTTTTTAAATTTCATACTGTGTTAAAAATATGTATACACAATTTAAACTTGTTTATTTTATCGAAAATCACGAAATGTAAAGAAAGTACATATATTAATACATGAAGGTCTTTTTGTTTTAATTTTTTTCAATTTAATGTATTCTTATTGTTTAATAAAGTAACATCCAGATATAAATCTACCAATTTCCAGGTCCAAAAAATGTAAGAACTTTGGCATCCATAACACAAGTTAAATCTTATAATGGGTACCAAAGCTCATTAATATCAGAGCTAAAACGCCTGAAATAAGGATTTTTAATATAACAACACAGTATTTTTTTGAGCAATAAACATGTTACTGTAATTTATAGAATAACATACTGAAAAAAGTACATTAGGAAAAAACACAAAATATCTGTCCTGAATTTTCTTAATCTTTGATATATTAACTTATTAACTCCTGCTCAGGATATATACTACGTATTTCATACTTGTAGACGTATTGTTAAATAAATTGGTGACACCCTTGCCACTTGTCTGAGTGTAGGTACTACTGACGAGTGACAAGGGTTCCATAGTTATTATACAAATAAACATTTTATAATGATGAAAAAGCGCCATTTTAAATAGACTTTTTGGAATTTTGATTGTCTTTAACAACATTAGGTTAATGCTATGAAAATATTGTGTCATCGGGCCCAAACATGTGTTAAAATTTTAAAGTTGATCAGACGACTAAAAATGGGACAAAACAGTGTTGCAAAATTCATTTGATAAAAATCAGTGATTGCTAAAATGAAGCAAAAACTTTGTACTCCTTTTTACGAAAATGACGCGGAAGGAGGAGCATGGAACATGACACTTATCGTTTCTATAGCGAAGGAGTGCAAAATGAAAATATCTTTTTAAAATAATACATAAAAAATGTATTAAATTAATGAAATAAATTATACACACACTACAATAGTTTGACATCCATGTTTATATAAAATACCATATACGTTACTAGGCAACGCGTTGTTAACGCGTCAACGGGGACACTAGTATTGATAAGTAGATAGACACAGGTGAAGTTAATTAATATTGTAGATGGGAATCGATCCCACTATAGGAACTAAGATCGCTAACCACCTAGACCAATAATAATAACCAAAATTTTAACAAAAAAACAAAACTTTCTTCAACTAAAGTGCACAACTAAAAAAATACAATTATTAAGAATATCTCAAAAACTACTTGACCACATCAGAAGCACTAGCTTTCATATAAAAAACAGAATCATCGAAACTCTTTCACCCAGTAAAAAGGTTTATAAAAAAAAAATCGAATTGAAACCTCCATTTTTGCAAGTCGGTTAAAAAATTAATACTAAGACTAATATATTTTTGTCGCATACACTTTGATGTACAGTTTTGATACCTTCTTTGTAATTCAATAAACGGAACATTACCTTAAAATAATTTAAGTATAAGAATAGGTACCTAGAATATATGATATGCGTACATTAATAAATAATAGTCCGCGAGTTATTTTTTTTTTTATAATTTTTAAAATTACGTTTAGGCGTTTTAATGAGCAAAATTTGTTTAAAGAATAACTAATTACTTTAAACACTTTAAAAAAAAAAAGAATTACTTTAATTTTTTATATGAATTTTTATATCGCAGAAACGAGGGGTATAACAGCAAAATTTCTCTATAATCTACTAAAATATCTCAATTTGTCAAGAACTATCATTTTATATCAAGCACATACTTTTCAAATTTGTTTAGGTTGGGGAGGAGTTGAAATATAATAGGCACGAGCTACAGCATATATTAAAGTCGCCCCTAACGTCTAGACTTGTGTAGCAAGTCCTAGGCACTGCTCTGATCTCCTCATCTTGTAATGCCGTCCTCCACAGAATGGCAACAATACAGTGAAACCATGAAATGCTAAGGAATTTCTTATCTGACTTCACTAATATTAATAAAAAGTAAATGTTTTTCTAATACATACATACATAGCTTCACGCTGTATCCCGCATTTAACAGGGTAGGCAAAGGGAACCTAGTGTTAAGACACTCCGTTCCCCACTTTCCACCGAATTGAGGCATTGCGTGCTCAATGGCGGAACTCAACGCTGCGCTTTGCCTTGTTACCAAGCCCAGGAAATAAAAAAATCCATTTCCTGGATTGGGAATCGAACCCACAACCTGTTCTATGTTTTTCTAATATTAACAGTATTTCTCGCCTACTTTGGCTAATAATAATTGAAGATGCATCTAAAAAAAGGACTTAACAGAATTTGAACCGCCACCTCTTTAAGAACACTAACAACAAAAATAAGTTGTAACAAGCGCATAGAGCGCATGGCTTAGTGGTTAGAGCGCTTGGACGGTTCCCAATAGGCGCGGGTTCGAGTCCCGCTGTATTTCGATTCCTAAGTGTCTGATTAACACTTTAAAACTTCAAAAAAATCTTAGAGAAAAAGTCAAAATTACAAATTTTCGATAACAAAAAAATTTTAATACTAACTACATTCAGAAGATTGCAAATCTCCTTATTAATTCAATAATCTAAACGAGTGCACTTCAAACCCAAAGCCGTGGCGTAAGCATATTACTAGTAAGGACTCTGAAACGCTTATATTATAAGTGGTAACTCAACTGAATTATAAAAACTGGTAAAATTAAATTAAAATCTAAGTTTTTTAATTTTTATTCATAAAGAACTACCTCTGTATATTACGTTTTATTATAAATAAAGAACAATAACGTCTGTCGTGGCGTAGTGGCACAAGCGTGCGACTGTAAACGCGACAGGTTGTGAGTTCGATTCTCACTCCAGGAAATGGAGTTTTTCCTATATAATGTAATGTAAGAACAATAATAGAGAATGGAGTCTCTTAACACTAGGTTCTATAGTTCTCTCTGCTTAATCTGCTAAGTGCAGGATACAGCATGAAGCTTAAATAAAAGAAACGAAAATATTATTACAATAAGCGCAGCGTTGTGTTCCGCCAATCAAATGGAAACACTGAACAAAGTACCAAAACATTATTAAAGTTCAATGCGCGGCGTTGTGTTACGCCACTCAGTATTAAAAATGGATGGAAAATGAGTTGAGTAAATAAAGCCATAACATTATAATTTTTCCGTGTGCATCTTAATATTTCTTTTTCAGAGACAGAATATTAACTTTTAAAGATTACAATACAAAGAAGTTATAAAAATAAAACAAGTCGTGCACTGAAACCTATAAAATGTTTATGACATGACATTCAAAACGAAAAGTTTACAAGACAAAGAAAATATTTTCATAACAATAGGATTAGATAATGCCATAGAATAAACAGTTAATTTTGTAATAATGTTCTAACTAGTATAACATCTATATATATATATAAATACGTGAAGCAAAAATTTTTGTACCCCTTTTTACGAAAATTACGCGGACGGAGGAGTGTGAAATTTGGCACACTTATACTTAGAGAAGGAGTGTAGAACGCTAACATTTTTTTTTAAATAATGCATAAAAACTATATTAAATTAATAAAAAAAATATTACACACACTACCATGGTTTAACATCCATGTTTATATAAAGTGACATATACATTGCTAAAGACAACGCGTTGTTAACGCGTCAACGAGAACACTAGTTTAGTTTTATAAAATGTATATCTTAGTAAGTATACTATTTATTAACCTTCACAAATACCTTGTATGTAAGTGTCTAAAAAACAGCTTCAAAGAGAACCTGTTGTCGAAACTCTCCTTTCTCCATTATATGCCTGTATTCGATAAAATTGCTTGAATAGCGGAACTCAACTCTGTGCTTTGTCTTACTAGAGTTAAAAATATAACAAAAAATAAATATAATTATTCCTTCAAAAGGGAATCGAACGCAGAATTGATCGCGTTACATGCAGATGCTGTCCCAATGTGCTACGATGTCCTTTACGAAAATATAAATTAATAAATACATTTTATCACTTATCTTTTCTTGCGTATCTATAATTATATCTATCTTTTTTTTATCTGTTATTATACTAACAAGTATATGCCATAGGTAACTTAGGCATTGTCAATGGCACACCGGTTAACGTCCTCGCGAGGTCGGCTGACAAAGCGTGAAAGTGAACGTATTACTTGAGGTAGTCTCCACATACGATCGGTACCGATAATGTAAACAATATTTAAAAAAACTTCAAAATTTCCTTCATATCCTACAAAATTAATAGTAAAAGCAAAAAGAGTACTTACTATAATAAGTATAACTATACAAACATGATAATGATCTTGTTTAACTTTTGGCGAATATTGATTAAATTCCTTTACCGGATTTAATCCTGCTGATATTATAAATGCAAAAATTTATGAAGAGTGATGTCTGTTATTCTATCACGCAAAAACTACTGAATGAGTCTTGTTAAAACTTTACGGTAATATAACTTAAAAATGTTTTAACGACACTGGTGCACGGTAAAACTCGAAGAAGTTTATGATTTGCACCTTTAATCTAATTTTATTCTAATTATATCTAATTTTGTTAGGTGGTAGGAGGTTCGTCCTCCGTCTGGCTTGCGACCACTATCATGTCAAAGACGAACCGCAAAATATCTAATGATGTGTTCCGGTTCGATGGCATGTAAGCCAGATTTTCCCCTTTCCCACCCATCCTTTCCCCAAAATGTGGTGGTTCCGATAGCGATAGCAGACTACTACATTATCCTCCCTTTCCATCTGTATCCTCTAGGTTGGCAACGCATCTAGTACATCTCTTGTGTTGTAGATGTTCATGGGCGAAGGTAACCACTTACCATCAGGCGGTCCTTCTGCTCGTTTGCCGTCCGTTATCAATAAAAAAAAAATACACTGAAACAATGTATTACTTGAACAAATAAAATAAAATAAAAAAAAATAAAAAAATAATCAGAAATACATAGGCATAATTTATAAAGAATATATATGTTCTGGATTATATATGGTCTCAGTAGAACTGCCTTCCGAGTCGGTGGTAGCTTCCGTTAGGACTGACACTACTGAAATCCTTTTGTAAATTGAAGATTCCAAAGTGCTTGTAATAGCCTACTTGAATAAAGAATATTTTGATTTTGATTTGATTATAATAAAATAACGACTTGAAGTATATTTGTATGTATTAAATGTAGTGTGATGTAAAGTATAGTTTAGTAACATTTATTTTTGTTACATGTTAGAAAAAGTTTCTACAAATATAATGAAATGAGGTTATCTTTGTTCCTTAAAAAAATAATTTGTAGTTTTAGAATGAATGATTGTCTTATTGCAAAAACTTGAAAAACATTATTTTCAATAAAATTAAATCTAGGATGGTTTGGTAAAGATGATGGTAAAGATAATCTTTAAAAGTAAATTCTTACAAATAAAAATTCGTGTTACAAATAAAATGCAAAAGCACACCGATCAAATGTATATAGTCCCTTCATAATTTGTTCATTATTATAACAATAAGCCGTCCGCCCAACGCGCAACGTTCCGCCCACGCACTTACGATTTGTATGATTTCGACTAATGCTATGATGTGATTTAAAACTGACAACTAATCTCTACTTATATAGAAGCTTTACTTTAACCAACTTCTAAAAAAAGAAGGTCCTCAATTTCGATTGTATTTTTTTATGTATAATCAACTTTTTACTGATCGCCTGTTGTGGCGTGGTTGTGGATTCGATTCCCACTCTAAGAACCGAAAATTCTAAATAATATTTATTATTTGTATTTCTATTTCCTGGTTCTGGTAACAAGGCAAAGTGCAGCGTTAATTACCGCAACTCAGCACGCAATGCCTCAATCCGGCGGAAAGTGGGGAACAGAATTGTTAAAAGAGAACGGAGTGTCTTAACACAACAGGAACAACAGATTCTCAGGTTCCCTCTGCCTACCCTGCTATATACGGATACAGTTTGAAATTTTAAAAAAAACTTTTTACTGGGTGAACAAATGTTGATAATTCTTTTTTTATATAATAGCTAGTGCTTCTGATATGATCATACCAATTAACAATTTTTGAATTACTCGTAACAATTTAACTTTTTACTGCATTTTATTTGTAGTCGATATTCTTTTTTTATAAAAAAATTATAAATCATTTATTAGCTAAACATTACATGGGAATTTGAAATCTCCAGTTTATTTTCATATTTATCTGGTATATAGATTGGTATCGACTAAAAAAATACAAAAGTAATGTCTACTAACAACCCTTAAAGGTAGAAATAATGAGACACAAATCACACTTAAAGTAAAGATGTAAGCTACTTAATAACATTATATATTGAAATGGGAAGTAATAAAGCACTACATCAGGGGTGAGCAGGCCGCATTTAGGCCGCAAACGTGTCGCTTAACAATTTTATGCGGCCCCCCAAAGTTATACTTATATTACAGATACATACAGATAATCTCCGCTGATAAGTATATACATATAATTTGTACAGATCCCTTCATATATTCATATATTCGTTCTTACTCCAGCACGAAATGGTCCCTGTCTTTTTTTAAATATATATAAATAATTACATATTTCAACTTTTTATTTTAAAAACCCAACGAAGATCAATTAAAATAGATATACTTAAAAAAAAAGGTAAACCTTTTCTTTTAAACTATGATGATACAAAATTTGATGAGAACGAACATGACTATTGGTCATATAATTTTGAACTGTTTAAATATGAGCATACTGTAACATATTCCTTTGAGTTGTAGTTTTACGCTTTTCTTACGTAATAGGATTGGTAGGGAAGAAGATAATGTCAAGATACTCCATTCTCGGTCTTCCACTAGAATTTGAGACATTGCGTGTTAAGTGGTGGAACTAAAAGCCGCGTTTTATCTTACCACAGCGAAGAAATGAAAATAATATAAACATAACCATCACAGTTATCGTCAGACGCCGTCTCAATGTGCCACAATGGCATGTATAATATTAAATGTACATAATTTACAATATTTTCCATAGTTTTATTTTGATTCGGTCTCATAACAAACATATGCAGCGCAGACACAAGTGTTCTCACTTGTTATTACATTCTTCACGCTTACGTCATATTCATATTGAGGATTTATTCTTTTATTTAAGAAAGTGAAATTCTGTCATCCGTTTTTTTGGCTTAATTTAATTTCCTTTAGACTTTTGCGTCTGAATCGTAAAAAAAATCAAAAATCTTCTAAGCTTCAGGATTTCTTTTCGAATTTAACACATTTCATTCACCATTTCTTGCCCAAAATCGAAACTTTACGGAATAACTGGCGGAACTCAACGCTGCCCTATATCTTATCAAAGCCAAGAAATGACATCATTACTTCAAATGGAAATCGAACTTACAACCAAACATGTTTTACAAGCAAGTCATCAGAGGCTTCAAAATATTTCATACAATAATAAAAAAACCGCGTACATGACGAGATATCAGAATAAAGGCAGCTTTAGCCTATTTCGTAGGCATGTCCTCATTAAGGCTAGGACTCATTACTTTAAAACAGCACGAGTAGTCACTGAAATACCGTTTGTTTTCGCTTTGAATGCCAATGTGGAACATGTGGTTACATTGTTTGTTCAGACATCATTTTTTTTACATATGTATTACATTTTTTAGAATTTGGTTAGTTGGAGATGCCTGTCATAGCACAGAGGCACAAGCGTGCGACTGTAAACGCGGCTGTGAGTTCGATTCCTACTCCAGGAAATGATAATGTTTTCATTTTCCTCGCGCTGATAAAAAGCGCGGTGTTGAGTTCCGCCACTCATCACGCAATGTCTTCACACTCGGTTCTCTGGTTCTCTCTGTCTGCCTGCTATGCTATGCGGGATACAGCGTGAAGCTATAGCGTTAGATAGAGAGAGGGGCGCGGACAGTGGAGGTGAACGTTAATGCGTATTTTAAAGGGGCCCCTTAAGCCTAAACTTGAGTTGTAAGTCTGCGGCACTCTCCAATCTCCTCTCTCTGCAACGCCATGAGCACCCGGTGAATCCATGTATTGCTAAGGAGCTTCTTCTCATATTATCATATGAGAACGAAGAATTGAAAGATATATTAAACAATAGTTAGCGGCAAGAGAATTAGGGGGACACCTTGATTGACCTTCGAGAACACAATATCAGAGGAAGATCACGTAAAAACATGAGGACCACGGAGGGCATGTATGAAGAGGTTGATGAACAGTCATCAACCTCTTCATACAAGCCGTACACAGGCACAAGGCGAAAGAAGTATGCAGGGATCGTAGCGTTGGGCGCTCCGTTGTCTCTGACTACCACACGCTCCTGATAAAGCGTGAAGCTGTGATCATTATGATGTGTTATAATACATGACGTCGTAATCCATAATAAATGAAATAATATGTTTAAATATAACGTAATATAGGCAATATATATTTTATATTGACTAAACGTATTTTTGGATTTACTCGTTTTCCCTATCTTTGTTTTAGAGGGCCATCTCAATTTAACAAAACAGGAAGTACTAAGTGACAACTTAATTTTCCCCCTTTTAGGCATTGTTCTAAGGTTGTGTGCATCACATAAAAAGACTTTTTTATGTTAGCTTCACGCAGGGTTCTCTCTGCCTTAGAACCTAGAGTTAGAATGTTTTTTATATTAAACTAACCAAAATTCATTACGTAGCATTACTACCATATATCAACGGTGGAGTGTCAATATCTCCTAACTGACATTTTTAATAAATTCAATTTTTCATTTTTTGCGTTTTAAATGCACTTTTGGCATGTTTTAGTAAAATATCCTTAGTGTACTTTTAGTTGCAACGGAATCTATATATAAATAGGTGAAGCAAAAACTTTGTACCTCTTTTTACAAAAATTGAGCGGACGGAGCATAAAACTTGGCACAGTTATAGTTTATATTCTGCACTCCTCTAGTGCAGAATGCTAATATTTTTTTTTAAATAATGCAAAGTATATTAAATTAGTAAAATAAATGTTACACACTACCATATCGCTAAAAACAACGCGTTGTTAACGCGTCAACGGGATATTTTCAGGGAAATATTTCGCAACTAACCAACGTGTCATATAAAACAAAAAAAAATAAAAAAATATATTAAAAACGTCAGTTAGAAAAAATTTGAACTTCACCGTCGATATATACCTATATCTATAAGTACAATAACAAAATATTTAAAAGAAATTAACTGAAAAATCAAAACCTTTTAATGAAAATAAAATAATGCCAATTTAATTCACTTTAAAAATTCAACAATAAAACAAAGCATACTATGGTATACATTATGTAGATGTAAAATCGTAAATAAGATGAGAGCAATTAATTCAGCCGCACGCTAGCGACGCGACCCGGTCGTCGAACCTGCACTTGTCGCGACGTCAACTTCAACTTTTTGTAGCAGGATTGTGTTTAATTGAAACTAGTATAAACCAGTTAACTTATAATTAATTACATTTTAAAATGATATTAGATGAGATCTTTGTTTATTGCGATTGTTACACATGTTATATTTTTTAGCTCCACGCTGTATCCAGCACATAGCAGTGTAGGCAGTAGAACCAGAGAACCTAGTGTTAAAACTCTCCCTTCTCTTTTTAAAATTTACGTTCTCCACTTACCACCGAATTGAGGCGTCAGTCGCGGAGCACAACGTCGCGCTTTGCCTTGTTATTAGAGCGAGAAAATGAAAATACTAAATATTATTTAATATTTTCCTGGAGTGGGAATCGAACCCTAACTGAAACCGACCTAACCGAAAGACTGATATGACTAAATACACAAAACTATTGTTGAACGTTGCTGAAAAAAAAAGATAGATTGCAGTACGATATAAATTTAAAAAAAAAGACAAAAAATATATATATATAAAAATACTCTGTTACTTAGTGACTGACAAAGAAAGCACAGCCGAAAGATCTGAACATAGAAGAAAATTAGTCATGTAGTCTTAAGGTTGGAAGATTTAGGGGAGAGCATTTTAATAAAAGCTTGATTTATATATATTTTTCTTACTTCAAATGTATTCATGCAGTATTAGAATTTTTTTCATACAGGATTTCAATCTTTTTCTAATACTCGTGAGCAATTCGTGATATTTTCATTAAAATTGTATAAGGCAATAAAAAATGCTTTGCAATATGCAAAGAGGTTAGATGCGTGCTTGTCTACAATAAACTTCTTTAAGTTCGTGTACGTGTTGATGAAAATGCAAACATCCATTACGGCATTTACATCTATTATGAGATATTGCTAGTGAACGTACAACGTGAAGCAAAAACTTTGTGGGGTACAAAGAAAATTTTTAAGAAAAATTTTTTCCATACTTAACATAGAGATCAATAATAATTTCGATAAAATGTATATTAAAATAATAAAATAAATGTATGTACCACGTATTTGACATCCACGTTTACATAGTCATATATAGATACGTTGCTAAAGGCAACGCGTTATGGACGCGCCAACGGAGACACTACGCTATTTTTTTATAATACGTTATCAATTTGTATAATATTGTGTGATTGTGTCTTCTTGTCTCGAGTTAACTTATTTTAACAATATATAGTTTATCGTTAGCGCACAAATATTTCTTTTATGCTACAGTAATTTCAAATGCAATTTAAAAAAGAAAGATTTTAAAAAATTTGCATAAGATTCTATGAGTTAAAAAGCACAAACATTCTAGTAAATACATACATAACTTCACGCTGTATCCCGCATATAGCAGGGTAGGCAGAGGGAACCTAGTGTTAAGACACTCCGTTCCCCACTTTCCGCTGAATTGAGGCATTGCGTGTTGAGTGCCGGAACTAAACGTCGCGCTTTGTTTTGTTACCAAACTCAGGAAATAAAAAAATCCATTTCCTGGAGTGGGAATCGAACCCACAACCTGTCGCGTTTACAGTCGCACGTCTGTGCCTCTGCGCCACGACAGGCGTTCTAGTCTAATAAAAGATTATGTACCAATGAGGAGTTTAATATTATGACTTCTTTATTTTTACCAATTATTGCCATAATTATTACAACTAAATACGTAGTCTAGATATCCAGCCAAATAGTGGTCAAATATTCTTTGCAAGTTAAACACACATGGAAGCATTTTTGCCTTGAATGACCTGCAAAAAAAGCCTAGTATCTATTCACTCTGTTCTGCCTTTCCACCGAAATACAGGAAATGGCGCGCTGAGTTGCGGAACTCAACAATAATATTTTTTATCCAAAATTCCGATGGATTGTTACATTTAATGAAATTTCAAAAAAATGTAGATATATTCAATGTCCAGCTGCAGTGTCCGTAGGGATCAGAAAAGACTAAACAAATGATAAAGTGGTATAGTAAAAAAACTTGTGTTCCCGTTGACGCGTTAATAACGCGTTCTAGCAACGTATATATGTCACTTTAAATAAACATGGAAGTCAAGCCATGGTAGTGTGTAAAATTTATTTCATTAATTGTATATATTTTATTATGTATTATTTTAAAAAGATACTGTCATTCTGCACTCCTTCGCTATATAAACTATAAGTGTACCAAATTTCATGCTCCTCCGTCCGCGTAATTTTTGTAAAAAGGGGTCCAAAGTTTTTGCTTCACGTATTAAAATATAGATGTACTATACACTTAATACTTTTAAACCGATTTCAAAAAAAACTGAAGGTTCGTAATTCGACTGTACTTTGTTGTGTGTGTTGTGTTATCACATAATTTTTTATTGGGTGAAACGATTTTGATGATTCTTTATATTATATGATAGCTAGTGCTTGTAAAATGAACCAAACATTCAAATTTAGTCAAGAGATCGGAAATAGTGCATTTTATTTGAAGTAATTTTTATTATTTTGTTAAAATTTTATTTTTTGTTATAATATAGTATATTATATACATATAGTAGAATTACTAGTAACATCATCTTGATTTATGTACCAGAGACGAGTATACAACAATTAAGATCATCACTTCGCTAACAGCAGATCCGACGCTAGCCGACGCTAGCTGACCCATATATCTCTCAGCCAACAATAAAATTTAAATTGTTAAAGGTGAACGCGTCAAAGAGACATTCATTAGTTATTAGGATGTAATTGAACTTTGCTTTTAAATATACATCGTGGTTGGCAATTATTTGAATTCTTAATTTATTAAATTCTACTAATATAATTTCTACTAATAGAAGTGCTAAAAAGATCTGACCAGTTGTTTATGAGTTATTCGTAATAATAATGCCTTCGTTATAATAATTTTTAATCTTATTTATTATTACAATTACAATTTTGCATTAGACCAATTGTATCGCAGGGACGAGGTTATTGTGACTCAGTGGGACGGCGTGTGCCTGCAAACATGAATTGTTGGGTTCGATTTCCATTCAAGGGTATCATTATATTTAAGTAATCTTCATTTCCCCCTCTTGTAAGACAAAACACAGAACGAAGTGACTTGACACTAGGTTCTCTTTAATTCAGAAGAGAAGAAGAACTAGCGACATACATATTACTAAGGCAACGCGTATTTTACACGTTAACTATCAATATAGTTATACATAATAGTACTAAATAATAAATAATACCATAAACCTACTAGAGAAAATCCAACAAAAATTTACCAAGAACAAAAGCAAACAAAGTAAATAATCAATAAAAGGAAAGAACAACTTAAGTGTATCGCAGTATACAGCGTCCAATGTCAATAGCCCGCTAAGTGCAGTGGTCGGAGTGTCGGCATTTCTGACCAAGGTCAAGGTTCGTGACCGTGACGGGACTTACAAACGCTGATTTATTACTATAGTAGCGCATTCTTTAACATTTTTATATAAGTTTTAGATATTTACGCTTGCGTTACTGAGTGATAGACAACGTACAGGCGAAACTAAAGCCCATAGAAAGCTGACATTTGGCATCTCTACGGGGAGTATAGAGAAGCAACATTATATAGGATTTCTCGATATTTCTACGAAAACGGGAAAAACGGAATTATAATAATATAGAAAATAAAAAAATTAAAAATGTGTAGAAATGAGAAAAACACTTACTACTTATTTATTTATTTTACTCCTAACCTGGTTTTTCAATAGGGTAAATCCACTGCCGTCCCAGTAAATATCGGCGATGTAATTGAATAAACAATTTGTGCACAAAGTAATTCGAAGAAAATTATTTATAAAATATTGAGTCGCTTAAAGTATATAACTGTAAGACGTATGAGAATATTACAAAACTAGTTGTTACCCGCTACTCTGTTTGTGTAGCCTATATAAGAAATAACTGGATTTTTCCGGTATGCCCTATGAATATCGAGATATCCTGTCTTAGCCTCCTACGTTCTCGAAAGAACATGCCAAATTTCGTTTCATGCGGCATCAAAACACGTTTACCATATTCCTTCCGAATTCGAGTCATTGCTTGTTCCGTGGCGGAACTCAACGCTACGTTTCATATTAAATAAAACAATTAAATTAATTATTGTCATTCTCCGAATGGGGATCGAACCCACAACACTCGCCTTAACAGTCACATCGCACCTTAATAGCCTGAATAATTATAGTTAAAATTTTAAACAATAATCTTAAAAATAATTATTTTTAAGCATTTTCTGGAGTGGGAATCGAACCCGCAACCTGTCGCGTTTATAGTCGCACGCTTGTGCCTCTGCGCCACGACAGGCGTTACATTTTCTTCTATCCCATTTAACATAGTAATAAAATATATAAAAAGATTTTTAGCTCCATACCTTATAATGAATATATTAGATAGAAAAGTTCATTTTGTCCTCGTTTCTTTCACATATCCTCTCGTGAGGATGTTCAAAATTTTGACCTATTTTTAGTTTGTTTCATAGCGAGACCGCCATTATAGTTATTTCTGAGTCAAGTATAATGTACTATATTTAAAATTATTTATGTTTATTACAAACATGAGTTTTAAAACGTAATCTGGGTAAGTAAATCTTTATATATAAAAATGAATGTTTGTCTGTATGTCCTTTATAAAATCGTGAACCATGCATTTGATCATGTGATGATCTTTACCAAAGTTGTTATGCATGAATCTACGAAGGTTTCTGAGTGGGTACCACCAATTTTCGATAGGTGGCGAAAAATCAATGAAATTACTCAAAATGATTTGAATATTTGCATATAGTGGTCTTTCCTTCAAATTTATTTTTGGTGGCGTAGCAACACGCTCAGGGTACAGCATGGTATATTTATATATTTTTTATAGTTTCACTCCTTTCCCCACTTTCCGCCGAATTGAGGCATTGCATAGGGAGTGGCGGAACTCAACGCCGCGCTTTGCCTTGTTACCAAACCCAGGAAATGAAAAATTCCATTTCCCCAATTTCGGTGGAAAGTAGGAAACGGAGTGTTAACACTAGGTTCCCTCTGCCTGCTATATGCGGGATACAGCGTGAAACTATGTATCTACGTATGTAAAGAAATACACATAATTTTTAAATGTAAACCATTTTTTCTCATTAGATTTATATATACTATAATTATTGGATTTGAGACAAAATATTTACTCGGTTTTTTTGTTACCTATCTTTTATTTTAAGCTTGTCATTTGTTCAAGTCATACAGATAAATACAAGGTAACACGCGGCAATACTTTCGAGTTTATCTTCATTTTACATGCTATTGCAGGGTTTCCCAATGTTTCCTTTGTTGAGGCTTCATTGAATATAAATTATATTTTGATTTTTATCATTCCCTCGAGTGTAATCGAACCCACAACACATCATGTTTACAGTCAGATGCTTTCTTACTATGCCACGATGGCCTCTATCACAAAGTATGTATGAATACAGTCACTGTGACAAGACTTGGAGAGGTTAAGATTTTAATCTTTAAGGTTAAAATCTTTTTAAAATATCTTAGATTGATATACGAGTATGTGAAGACAAAACTTGAGACCCGTTTGACGAAAATTATGCGAACAGACGAATATGAAACTTAGGATAGTTAAAGTTTATAAGGAGGAGTGCAAGAAGTGAATATGTTTTTATAATAATTAACGCATTAGAAATATATATATACACACTTCACGCTGTATCCCGCATATAGCAGGGTAGACAGAGGGAACCTGAGTGTTAAGACACTCCGTTCCCCGTATATACGTATCCCGTTTATACATATGCGTATTTTACGCTTTAAAAGGTCTGCTAGTATTTTACAACATATTTAAAAGACATTGATAAACAGACAAAAAAATAATACCTCTCTAGTTTTTTTGGTGAAGAGCCCTAAAAATTGTTTACACAGGCATGTATAAGAATGACCTTCTTTGTTTAGAAGTGTGAAGAAAGTATTCTCAAAAATTTTGTCTAACTGTATGTGTTTCTAATTAACATAGAACATAGCGTTTTAGAAGTATCATCAACAGTAAGAAAAAAAATAGAAGTAAATAATTACATTTGTTTTGATGATTTTGATTGATCCTATTTGTAAATGTGTATATATTAATCTATCTATCAGTGGCGAGGCGACCATTCAACACGATTGCCACCGGCTTGTCTAACTTTTTAAAGTACAAGTTTGAGTCCTAAAGAAAAAGGTCATCATTAAAATTCGATAGGGAAATTACTAAATACGTTCACATCCTATACCGGCTTATCTAAATATACTGGCTTCTCTAAATTTACCGGCTTAAAATTTTTACCCCTTATAACAAAGCGGGAAGAATTTGTTTATGTGACTGAATGCGTTAACTTCTAGAACTACCAATTTTCATGGGTATATGTCATATAACAGTAACATTCATGGAGAAGGCTATCTATATATAAAAAATGTGTGCGTTACTGAGTGACAATGTACAGGCAAAACTACTGGCCATAGCAAACTGAAATTTCGCACGTAGTTCCTTGGGTAGTGGCGAAATTTTAACGAAAATGTGATATCGCCGGATACAGCTAGTAGACTACATAGCATTATGGTAGAGTTCTTGGTTATCCTTAAATATATATTTTGTAAAGTCACATAATGTGACAAGAGTTATAAATTATACGCAAATAAAGTTGCAGCAAATGTTGGTATTTTGACAAATATAATTAATACATACATACATATCTTCACGCTGTAAGGAAACCTAGTGTTAAAACACTCCGTTCCCCACTTTCTGCCGAATTGAGGCGTACGTGCTGAGTGGCGGAACTCAACGGCGCACTTTGCCTGGTTACCAAACTCAGGAAATGAAAAATTCCATTTCCTGGCGTGGAATGGAACCCACAATCTGTGGCGTTTACAGTCGCACGCTTGTGCCTCTGAACCACGACAGGACTATTTACATATTATACACTCATTATTACAAGCAAGGTGTTCTTTTTTTTAACTCTTAATATCTGTCATTTGAAAGCTTAAAAAACGTCAAAATGACAAGTCTTGTCACAGAACGAAACTTATTGCGTAAGGTCAATTCGAGTTATACCATTTCTAAATACCACATCTATGAAGAGATGAACACCGCGATGATTCAAACATGACGCATAGTAGTCGCGGTGATGATCACAAACAATACCAAATAACCAGGTTTACCGCAAAAATTACAATATTTACTCTCATAGCAAGTGTAAGATATATGAGTAATTTATAATTTCCCTTTTTTAAATAATTTAAGGGAATGATTAAGAATGTTTTAATTATTTAGAACTCCTCGCTAATTGTTTACCGCCCATCAACGTAAACGCAAAGTTTCAAATTTCAACGGAAAGTGAAGAACGGAGTGTGTTGAGTAGGTTCTCTCTGCTTAACCTGCTATATAAGATAAAGGATGAAGTTGAATAATACGTACCTATAGCAAAACAAATTAAAAAGAAACTAAGAGGCAGAAAATATTTTTTTGGAAATTCTAGTTTTGGTTGCGAGTACATGGTTCATGTTACCAAAATATTGTATGTATCATCATCAGAACCGGACCTCTTGTATTTTGCATGATATGCTTTGAAAACCCGTCGGTGTATTAAAATGAACTAATTTTGAACATAGTAAAAGAAGATTACGCGTTGGCTTACGAGGACAAACAAAACCTAACACCTCATTTTATTAGACTCTGACCTGAAAACAGTAAAATAATAACATTCTTAGATTGGATTTAGAAATTCGAGTATATGTCCCAAGTACAATAAGCCGAATTTGGAGCAAAACAAATTATCACTAAGTAAAGAAAAAATCCAATCTGCCTGTTAAATGAGAATCTTACTAACAATAAGGAATGCTAGTCTCTAGTCTGTCTATTTAGGATGCTTGTATATTGTTTTATATATATAACTAGTCGCCATACTATTATTTCCATTAGTCTGATTTTTCCCCCTTCCCTTAGGAATTTTGGGAAAACCTTTCTTAGTCGTTTATCAAAATTTAATTAAATTTTAGCTTTCTATGTACAATGATATTTTTAAAAGTTTTAAGCAGCTTATGCTTTCTTCCTTAAACCAAAGTAGTTAGAGAGAGCCTAGTGTCTAGATACTCCGTTCGCCTCTTTCGTCGCGCAAATTATAGCGCATCGTAAATTTACACTATGGTGGCATATTTACAAATACTTTTATATTTCTTGTCACATTTCACATAAGTGGACTGCGCTATATAATCAAAGCTCAAAACTGAATTTCCAAAAACATATTTGAACACTAAAATCCACAATTAGATCCAGTTAAAATAGTTGCATTTAATATGAGTCTGATAAACGAGTGTAATACACTTATGTAACGCTGCAATATTGAGAGGAAGCTACAAAGAGTCCTTGATTCGGAAATTACATTGCATATATTTAATGGGCATAAGTGGAGCGACTTCGGTTTTATTAAAAACATTCCACAGCTATTAAATTGATGGCTACTAGTTTTTTTTTTCATATATATTTTCAATAATATATTAGGTATATTTCTACAATTTTTTTTTTATTGCAGGTTTATACTTTTTCATGCAGCTTTATGTTTTATCCTATTTAGAGGTCAAAGAGATCTTATTGACAAAACACTCCATTCTATTCTTTGGACTTGAACTTCAGACACTGTGTGTTGAGTTTTTATAATTATAATAACATTTATGTGTACGCTAATATAAGTAATAGTTGAAAGATTTATTAAATATTTTATGAACATGAATAGATTAATTGCATATTGTATTTAATATAAATAACAGCATGTATAGCTATTTATAGATTTAATAACAATAATGTTAGTAAAGAAAAACAATATAAAGTATTATTCTTATTTCAAGTTTAAATATTATTTTCCCTACAGTTTCTACATTCTTTAACAATAGTAGAAACATTAACAAATAATTGCAAAATATTTTTTATTGCACATATATATTTTTTCAACATTTTCATTGAAATAGTTATAATTATAATTGCTTCACTTCATATACAATACATGTATCTATTTTTGTTACATAATTATGTCCTAATTACATATCAACATAGTGTAACATGATACCAATTTCCTTTTTATGTGTTCCTTGTCATTTGTTGCACTTGTTGTTTTGATGCAAAACAATTATAACACAATTTAAAAAAGAATATAGGAATTAATTAATAAATAACCTAATATATCATTCTTAAAAAAATAAAAAAAAATATTTAGAATTAATGAAAAATATTATAAATATTTAAATACAAAAAAAAAAAATCTATTTCTACCTTATCTCCGTCGCATTTTTTTATCAAGAACGACAAGTAGCAATCAAGTAACAACAATAATTTTTAAAAAATCTTAATCTAGACAAAGCAGTTTTGGGTTATTAATGGTAATGGGTGTGTACTGTGTACCCAACCACTCAAATTAACTCATTTTACATTCAAGGCCGCAGCAATCGCGTGTTGTTTATTAAAAATATGTCCAGAGTAAAGGACTGCATGCCAATTTTATACAGAACTGTATGCAGTGACAAAAATGACAAATCCAATATCGTATGCGAGCAATGAAGCAAAAACCGTTACGAATCGTTCATGGGCACCGTGAATCACCCGCGGCCCGAAATAATGGTTCGCGAGTGGTGTGATGATGGGAAAAAATAGAGTTTAGAAAGGTCTCCTACCTTGTAGACATCCCCGTAAGTGCCCGAGCCGATCCTCTGCACGAGCTCATATTCGTCTTGCGGATTCCTCCGAGATATATCTGAGCTCAACACACCGCCACTATGCGCCATAATCACTAGCGTACACTAATCTAACATTTATTTACACTTTCATCTCATTATTCACATAATTGTAGCACAAAAACGTCGACAAATTAATTATTTTTTACAACACAAACTAGACATCTCCGTCTGACGTCTGACACCACAGAATAAATAATGTCACGTTTGCCATTTTTTTTTCTTGATCTCGGTGTTGCCTGTTGCCAGTGTAAATATTAGAAAATTTAAAAGTTATTTAAAAAAATGTGATGTTTTTAACAATATTATATATAATGTGGGCTACATTATATATAATATTGTTAAACTAAATAATGTATTAAAATAAATTATGTTTTTTTTCATACCATGCTATTTTATATAGTTGAATTGCAAATAACACATAGTTGATTTCTGGCAGACATTTGTAAGCAATATTTTCAATTTCCTAATTGACTATTAGTTAACTATTATCAGTGCCTTCTATTCCAAACCATAACAAATATTTAGGTAACGTAAATATCTATTTATGTAAATATGTCCACCTATTAAATTTAACTATTTTAAGCGGATTAATCGCGTATATTTTAGTATTCGGAAATATATTTTTGTAACTCGAGATTTCGAATACTTTACGGTAGTCCATAGTCACAGGTAGAATTTTCGAAAAATATATTTTTTCATATACTAAACTATACGCGATTAATCCGGTTAAAAGTTACATTTAATGTGTAAAAATTGCGAAAACCATTGATATCATTAATATGTACACCTATTATTGTAAACTAAAAATATTATTTCATGAGCTGCTCATGCCATTATTTAAATTATTAAAAGTATGAAAATTTTACTTTTCATTAGTCAGAAGGTCCATTCAAACTGTTTTTTTAATTTTTTTCAGTATTTTTTAGTAACTGTGTTTATTTAATAAATACTATATAGGCATGTACATATTTTACCCAAATGCTATTCATATTATAGTTTAAATTTGTTTGTTATTTGCAAAGCAAAATCAGCAAATCTTGTTCAATCCAAAACATGTTATTCCAAGAGGGTTACAATAAAACAAATAAAAAATGTTAAAATGGTATATTTATTACAATCCAATATCTTCGGCCGGCATTCGTGTAACGTGTTACAAAATTTGTTTAACGCCGACGCTACAATAATAACTTCTAACACTTTATTATAAAATTATATAATCTTTTGGTTCATTCCTTTTAAGTGCACTTTTACATACGTTACGTCATAGCGACGTAAGACTTATCTCAAGCAATTGGAAATTTTCAATTTCCCAGTAATCGCGTCTATTTTGACTTGCTGTATTATGCAGATATGCATTGAAAGCTGTGGATATATCTTTAAATATTAATATTATTCAATAATTAATTCAAATTCAATAGTAAAACAAATTAAAGATGTACATTTTGATAATTTAATCAATAAAATCAATTTTATTTCTGGCCAAAAACCAAAATCACAACAAAAATTCGTTTTTTTGTGAATTTTTATATAAGTTTCTATTGCAAATTTATTTTACATTATTACTAAAACAACATAATGGTTATTTTAGTATTTTAATGTTAATCATGGCTCTTAAGGGTCTCTTCACCATAAGATGTAAAACAAGATAAGCCCACAGCTTCCCATACTTTAAATTCATAAATACGAATACATTTCGACAATAATCTATAATTAACATATTCGGTACCAACTCGTACAAGGTTCACGTTTTTATACAAAAATTGTAACAATAAAACTGGCAATACAATAAATGTTATATAAATTACATATTTCGCAGATGTAACAATCTTTAAAGCATTTTATTTAAATGAACCAATTACTTATTGCTTTATACTTTGTAACGGTATATAAATATTGTTATATGTAAGGTTTGGTACATACTGTGATTTAGACTAATTTCACTTTCATTCAAGTTCCTTTTGAAAATAAATAAATATATAAATAAATAAATAATTTAAGGAATTCATTAGCATTATAAAATAGAAGAAGTCATTTAGAATATGACAGTCAGAAGTGAAAGGAACTTGTACTATCATCGTCACAGTGTATACCACACCTTACTAGCTGTGTTGCCAATATAAAATTTTCAATATAATATAATATATCTTTTATGAACACACGTTTAACCCATACAAGTCAAAGACACGAAATTACATTGAAAAATTAGCAAATGATTTCATTTAAACACCAATGATATGACTCCAGCTGTCGACCGCATTTTTTTGAGATTTTTCCATAAATAATATTAATTAACTCTTCCACCGTAGTTTTTGTACTAAACGCTAAATTTATTTACAATGAAACAATCAAACAATATTTATTTGGTAAAGGCGCTTAAAATAAAGAAAAATGTCAAACAGATAAGAAAAGTACAGTCGAGGAAAAAAATAGTTACTGAGAGGCATTTATTTTTACAATTTCACTAAAGATTATTATTATTTCAAGCATGCTTTGGCACTTTCACCATACACAAAATTATATAATTTGAATAATTAAATGGAAGTTAATCGATGTGAACGACATCATTAATTAATGAAAAATTTACAAATTTAACCTATTACGCTAAGTCCAAACAAATATACACACACAAAAATCATTGTTTTTTATATGACAGAGATCTGTTCAAACCGTTCTGATGACACTCACATTGAAAATTAAAATTAAATTCAAAATCAATATAAAATAATAAAAATAAAATCATCACATGAGGTCCATTAAAAAAAATAAATGTCACATAAAAAAGCATTTTAAGCAATAATTTTTAATAATCGGTTTAGAGATTTTTTTTTTATAATTTTTAATATAAAAGAGGATAATTTTAGCTACGGGAGGGAGGTGCTCATCCACACATCCAATTTATCTATTAATTATTTATTAATCTATTCAAAATACATAATAACCAACAAACATCAAAGAATTAAATCTAATGGTAATTAATAGGGAAAAAGTGACTTAAAATTAATAGTAACATACATAGAGATAATATAGCGAGACAGTGACGCGCAAGAAGGAGACAGAAGATAAATTAGCTATCTCTGTTTCACATTTTTTAAACTGAAAATAATTTAATAATATTTGTTGTCCGCCATTTTCTGTTTTGAGCAGAATATCGTTTAGTTTTGTCTTTTAATATAAAATAGGGACATATTTTCAGGAAATATTCATTATTATTGCAAAATAATCATAGATTATGAATGCATATTTAAATTTAACGCTCAACCTATATTATCTCTATGGCAACATTAAATAAAAGGATTAAAATTAAAAAGAAAACCGTTAATTCATTTCGAACTAGTGTGGAGACAACTAGATATAACTTACTCTGTCGAATAAATAATTTCTTTTTTTTAATTACTATACTACGCGTGAGCAAGCGTCCATTATGTCGCATCACTATCATTATTTGGAATATCCAGAGGTTATATCGAACGCCATATTGGAATTTAACTACATTTGAATTTGTAATTCGAATACTTCCGGTATGGCTGCCGACTGAATATAAAAAAAAATTACAACAGAACAAAAAGTTTGTTATTTATTTTTGTATTTTTTTCTAATGTGATGTTTTGGAAACCGGAAGTAGTGACGCAGGAGGTTATTAGTAAAATGGCGCTAAGTATGATTATTTCACCTGCGATTAGCGCGCGCTCTGGTTTTGCGGATGGGTGGTTTTTTCGCTTTAGTTTGTGTTTTCTTATTATTTTTCTTACCTTTGGCATTTGATGTTTTTGACCGGTTGCTCTCAATCGAGTTGACCCGTCGGTCAGACTCGAAGGAGAACGCTGGCATTACGCTTTTAACTTCCGACGGTGACAGACTAATTTCCAGCCTCCGTCTTCTGGAGCGCGTCATTCTAATATTTTGAGTTTCAATTTCTATTTGTGTGTCTACTTTCTCCACTTTACGTTTCGGCCGAGCGATTTTCCGCGTTTCCACTTTTTCGCTATTCTTCCGCGACTGTCGGCCATTTTGTCCTTTTTCTCTTAAAACTGGCTTTTCGATTTCCTCGTGCCGCCGCTTCCTGGTCGCTCTAGTGACAATAGTTTTATCGTTTTCGATGGACTCTTTGGTTACTCTGGACTTAGTGTCCTCTGGGACTGGTACTTTCTTGGGTCTCCCCCTACCACGTTTCTCGGGTGTTTTAGTTTCGCTAACTTTCTTGGACCTTGTTTCAATTTTTCTGCGTTTCCTCGGTACGGGGGATTGGGATTCTTTCTTTTTCCTATTGGTTTTGGGGAAGGCGACCTCTGTACCTTCTAGGCCTTGGCTGCTTTCTATGTAAATGTATTCATCTAGTTTAGATCTCGATTTAGAGTATGTTTTCTCTACAGGTTTGACCGGTGGCACTTCGTCATTTTCAAATATAGGCTCATCTTCTTCATTGACGGGTGTGTCTTGCGTGTTTGCTTTGATAAGTTCCACGTCATTCTCTATGGAATTCTTATTCATTCTATTTTTGAGGTTGTTTATGGTTTCGTATAGGTAAGTCTCTTTGTTATCGTCGACTTCCATGGGCGTGTCGTTTTGGGAAGAGGTACCGGGTTCCGATGTGCTTGATTTGCGTTGTTTGTTTTTACTGCGACGCTTGTAAAGGTCAGCTTTGGTCATGTCCTGGAAATAATAGTCCACATGAATATAGTAATATAAACTAAATTGTGGCATTCGAAAATATGCAAATTTTTTTTAAATGACGTCAGTCGAGACGTATTTTATATATGTAGATATGTAAGTCTTAAGGGTTAGGATCCACACGGATGTGAATTGACATATGCTTGAGCAAAAATGTCACAACAATGTTCGATGTACCTTGAAACGACGTAAGCCGAGTATTACATGGCTTACGTCGTTTTGTTTCTAAATAATTTCTTTTCCGAAAATAATTATGGGGTACATAATTAAAATCCGAATTACTATTCAATTTTTAGTTATTTTTTAAACTCTTATATTTTAAATTACTTTCAAATACTACATACTATAAAATACATAAAAAACAATCTGTACCTGTAATTTGAAGTTGTTACCATCTTGACAATTGACTCCGAGTGCCTGTAAGAGCTCGGTGATGGTCAACCTGTCAGTAGGCTCCACTGCTAATAGACCGGCTACTATCTTCTTACTATCTTCCGAAATACTTTCCCATATGGAACCTGGAATTAAATTAAAAATTAGAATATGATGAAACCTTTGGTTTTGGTAATTTTTACACATATTAAAAGAAACTATTTGAACCAGATTTATCGCGTATATTTTAAATCACTGTAATCACTGTAAAGTCCTGGGTGTGGTAACAAGGTAAAGCGCGACATTGAGATCCGCCACTCAGCACGCAATGCCTCAATTCGGCGGAACGTGGGAAACGGAGTGTCTTAACACTAGGTTCTCTCTACTTCCTGAAGTGGGAATCGAACCCACAACCTGTAGCGTTTACAGTTGCAGGCTTGTGCCTCTGCGCCACGACAGGGTTTAAGGCGTATTAAAATATAATATTATATTTACCTTCCATAGTAAAACTTCCACTTCTAATTCTATCCATGAAAGCGGTAACTGGTTCCTTTTTGGACGTCGGTTGGAACGGAGCCTTACCACATAGTAGGCAGTACTGGAAACAAAATATATATTATTAGATACTTATAAATATTATAGCCCAATTGTACATAATATTTATAAATTGTATTACTAGCGAAATGTCATAATAATCCTTACTAAAATTATAAATGCGAAAGTAACTCTATCTTTGTCTGTCTGTCTGTCTGTTACGCTTTCATTCCTAAACCACTGAACCGATTTTGATGAAATTCGGTATGAAGATAGAACTAAACTTGGGAAAGGACATAGGATACTTTTTATCGCGAAAAAAATGATAGAGACTATAGGATACTCCTTATCATATCGCGCGATACAACCGAATTCACGCGGGCGAAGCCGCGGGCGGAAAGCTAGTTTTGATGTATAAATTATATTACTAGCGAAATGTCATAATAATGATATATAAAAATTAACTTACTAATATATATAATGATTGAACTATAAGAACCTAATAAGATGATATTTTTTTCAGTAATTAAGATTTTAACAAAAAAAGCAAATTGATTTAAAATAAAATATACACAAGTTATATTATTACGAATAATTCATAAGACGCACTATCACATAAAAAAAGTATCATCAAAATTGTTTCACTCAGTAAAGTAAAGTCATGTATGTAAAATAACACACAAAAAATACAGAACGGACTTGATAACCTTCATTTTTGAATTTGATTAAAAACTAGGCACACTACAAATTATTCCGCAGATAAAACCAAAAGCCTAAGAGAATCTTATAAGACGAAATTTCATTATTTAAAAAATTGTAAAAATGGCCCTAGAAAAAAACTAAAAATAAATATATATACATACAAATATGACCCCCAAGCTCCACAAGTCGCAGGCGGAGCCGTAACCAGGCGCCGCGCCCGTGCGCGCGCGGGACACCACCTCCGGCGCCGCGTACGGCAAACTGAAATATAACAACCATTTTAATTAAATATATATATATATATATATATATATATATATATATATATATATATATATATATATATATATATATATATTCTTCTTTTTACGAAAATTATACTGACGGAGGTGTATCAAATTTGAGTCAGTCAGATTTGTGATTAATTCCACCGTATCAACACTCAGTACACTACAGAAACTAAACACTACCCTAGTAAAAACCCTATAAATAGCAGAAAAACTATATAAAATAAATAAAAAGCTAACCTAAAGCAAGGCGTCATCATCCTCTCGCGCTCGTGGCAGTCGGGCATGCGCCGCGCGAACCCGAAGTCCACCACCTTCACTTTAGCCTCGTTGAGCCTCGTACTGCTTAGAAGTATATTCTGGAACATAAATATATTATTTATATAGTAATATTCAATATAGTATATAGTTCATTATGTCTATATGTTAATAAATGAAGCAAAAACTTTGTACCTCTTTTCAAAAAAAAATACGCCGACGGAGGAGCATAAAAAATATATTAAATTAATAAAATAAATGTTTAATACGGTTTGACATCCATGTTTATATAAAGTGACATATACGTCACTACTCAATGCGTTATTAGCGCAGTTACGGGGACATTAGTTATATTAAAAAGCTACACTCAAACACCACCACTACATTCATCAACATATGCTTACCTCCAATTTAAGATCTCTATGCACAACTCTCCTAGCATGCATATGTCTGACTGCCAATGCCAGTTGCAGGAGAAACCGCTGCGCCATCCTTTCCCCAGCACCTCCAGCACCCCCAACACCCCCCGACCCTAGTGCCGCTGATAATTCACCCCCAGTCGCTAACTCTGTCACTATGTATGTGAATGCCTGAAACAAAAAAAATGTTCATTAAACTATAATTACAAATTAATTTAAAAACAACTAAAAGCAATACGCTTCTAATGATTTTCTGCTCATTCGGTATCGTTTTCGAAAATATTGTATTAACATCCAATTTGGCAATTTTTAAAACAAATAAAACGATAAGTAGGTGAAGAAAGTGTAAAAATGGCGTTGAAAAATTTTTTTCGACAGATAGATACAGATTAAGCTAATAAAAGCCAATGTATTATACAATAATACATTAGAAATAGACAAAATTAATATTAAAAATAAGTATTATTGACTTACACTATTCTATAAAGTTACTATGGCAACGACGAACAACTTTCCGTCTTATTTACATTATAATAAAGTTTACTACAATTTTATAAAATTAAATTTTGCCGTTATTGCGTAAAGAGACAGCGTCTAACTGTAAGCCCGATTGATTATTTCCATTTTAACACTATGCGCGATATAGTTTTTAGTCACTCAATACGCAATGTCGATTTCGGGCGGAGAGCAGAGAACAGAGTGTCTGGACAATAGGTTTCTCTCTGCCTACTTACTGAAGCATGAAATTGGAAAAAAATAAATACTTACCGAGTCATAGAAGACTTCGTGCAGGGCAATAATATAAGGACACCCCTGACACGCTTTGAGCAGTTCTATTTCTTGTTTCACATCTCTTTTTTGCGATAATATTATCTGTGGGGAAAAATATATTTCAACAATTAATAAATAACAAAAAGTAAGTAATACTATGTCACAATACTAAGTTCTCTCTGTAACCAATAAAATACCAAACAGGAAAAAAGTCACCAAACAAGAATCGAACCTATACTAAAGAAACAAATAATCCTTACCTTAACAGCATAATCCTTGCCAGTCTGTCTGTGTATACATTTCCTACACACTGCATACGACCCGTCTCCTAATAGCGGAGTACTGAGATCCACTGAGTATTTTTGAAAGAATGGTGAGTCCTGCAAAAGAAATAAGATTTTATTTAAAAAAAAGAATAATAACAGTTACAAAAAATACAAAAGTAAAAATAATACAAAATCATACCAAGACTAAAGAGTTACGTAAGTATTTCATTATTTTTTTAAAGTGTCATTCACACATTTAGAGTAAGAAAAATATTTTCAAATGACAATAACGCTTTTTGGTTAAAATTTTCGGACGGATTACAAAGAGGTGCCAATTCGAATCCTAGCAGACGTTAAAATTATTACATATTTCTAAAATATGTGTTCATGTAAATATTTAATATACAGACATATCCTCGTAACAACTACAACCATACATATGTAAGAAAAAAAAAGTAATAATATATTTTTTTAAATAATCACAATTTTTTATCTATCTTCCAAAGCCTAACTAGATAACTATATCATTTAAATATTCTATATTTTATAGCTCATTTATCAAAATCATTTCAGTATGTGTACACTAGTGACGTACCTATTAAAATATAATTTATATTTTCCTATCAATAACGATACTACTTACTTTAACGGTCCATCCCTTGAGCTTGTCTTGTTTCTGTCCGGTCGCCTGCATCCATATCTGATCTGATATTATGTTCTCAGAGAACATTATGCTTGGCGCCACGTACGAATAACCTGTTAGAGAAAACCATCTAATTAATTTTACATAATATATTTTTCATAAGCGAAATAAAAGTCATTATCTGTAATTTATATTTCATTAGTAATAATTGTGTCCACCTAGAAAAAATAGAGCTTGACACTTTATACCGCATAGAAGTGTAGTTAAGAGACATAGTGTCAAGACACTCCGTTTGTCACTTTCCGTCTAAATACGATATTATGTACATGGTAAAACTCAATGCCTCTATTTGTTTTACTAGAGCGGAAAAATCAAACATTTGTATTACATAAATACAAAAAAGGAAATATCCAAATGAGATTTTTTCGCTCTTAGGCTATCCCGTTTAACGAGGCTTATACTAAATGCGTCAAGAAAACATAATTGAAGCCCCATATTCTACTAACTTTCTATTAACTGTATTATTAATCAATAAAATGAAAAAGATAACTGACTTCAATGTAATTGCATTAAAAAGTATAAATATTACAAATAACGCAAAAACTACTTGTCAGATCTTAATTAAAATTTATATGAGACCACATCGAAAGCACTAGCTATCATATAAAAAAGTATCAATAAGTTATGCTGTGACACAAATAAAAATACAATCGAATTGATAACCTATTCCTGCTTAGAAGTCAGTCGAAAATATGCTATTATTACCATATATAAACCCCAAAAAAAGCCCAAAATTAACAAAACTTACCCAAGAACAATTTATCATGGTGTTTGGGTGCCTGAGCGGGCGAGTCCGTGGGGGGCATTCGTGTAAACTCATCTGCAAAGTTGCAGGTGTCGGCCGCGTGCGAGAGCTGAGGAACGAAGGGCGCTTGGATCTCTCTACGAGATACAGCTTCCCAGTCGAGATTCTGAAACATTTGGGAAAATTAATATAACGTTATTTCAATAAAATATATTTGAAAAGTACATAATGACATGTTATGTATTATATTTAATAAACTTTAATTTAGCATCTCTTATTAGCAAAAGACAACACATCCTTTGTATTTCACAAATTATTAAAAATGTTAATATAATTTAATTTTAAAAAGGATCATCACAAGAATAATCTTCTTACGTAATTAAAACACTAAAAATCGCACTTAAAAATTGTCAATTTTTGATGAAAAAACAATAAAAATACGTACATTTTTCAGTTTCAATGATGATATCAAAGAAAGTGATATTATTACATACATACATACATACATACATACATACATAGCTTCACGCTATATCCCCCATATAGCAGGGTAGGCAGAGGTAACCTAGTGTTGAGACACTCCGTTCCCGACTTTCCGCCGAATTAAGGCATTGCGTGCTGAGTGACGGAACTCAATGCCGCGCTTTGCCTTGGTAACAAGGCCCACCAACCCAGAAAGTGAAAAATTCCATTTACTGGAGTAGGAATCGAACCAAACAACCTGTCACGTTTACTCTTACTCTGCGTCACGACAGGCGTAAATGATTATGATATATGAGTTAAGATTATTAAAACTGACAAATTGTAAGAAAAACGGAGTGTCCTAGCACGAAGTTCTCTCTGCTTACCCTGTTACATATGATATGTGTGGTTATATATATGTATATATGTATATTAAATACTAACCTGGAAGAACGGATGCTTCTTAAGTTCCTCAGCATCATCTTCACCGCCGCCGAGGCGACGACGGGGATCTTTTACTAGTAATCTGAAATAGAATATTTGAAATTATATTTCTATTTATTTGAAATATTATTGTCTGTTACATATAAGCTATAATATTATATTAATATTATAGCTTATATGTAACAGACAATATGCCAACTATTTTTTTAAACCAAATTCACAAAAGGAGGTTATAAATTTGACTGTATTTTTATGTGTGTTACTGCATAGATTTTTATTAGGCGAACAAATTTTCTTTTATTATATAATAGCTTGCTTATGCTTCTGATGTGTCTAATCCCATTTAAATATAGTAAAGATCCGAGGAATAGTTTTTGAGTTATTCGTAATAATTATACTTTTTAATGCATTTTTTTGAAGTCGGTTTTTTTTGTTAAAATCTTAATTATGTATTGGTAAGCTATATTTAAACTAGATAATTATCGTTATTTTATAACCAAAGAGTTAAACTGACGTATAAGTTCTATTACTGTAAAGCGAATATGCAAGTCGATTTATCAACCTATTCACGCTTCACACAGAGAGATACCTATCTTTTAAAGTATTTATCCATACACTAAAACTTTCAAAAAATCTTAAATTTGTGTTTTTTCTTACCGTTTAATAAAGTCCTGTACTTCAGGACTGACATCATTAGGGACGGGGTAGCTACATCTGACTATGCGTTTAGTGATCTCCTGCTGAGTGTTCTTCTCGCCTTCTACCGTGAAAGGCGACGCACCGGTCAGCAGCTCGTATGTGAGAACACCCACTGACCACCAGTCGACTGCCTATTGACAAAAGAAAAAAAATAATAATTATTTATGTTATTAAAAAGCGTGGGGAACAGAAATGTCAAAAGAGAACGGAGTGTCTTAACAGTAAGTTCTCTAGTTCCTTCTGCCTACTTTGCTATGTGCGGGATACAGCTTAAAAATTATAAGGCCAAATCGAATTTAAGCACGATTGGTGTAAATTCGATTCTTACTAGATTTTTTGCTCTGGTAAGATAAAACGCGGCGCTGAGTTGCGTCACTCATCAACCAATGCCTCTACTTCCGACGGAAAGTAAAAAACGAAGTGTCTTAACACTAGGTTCTCTGTGACTACTCCCTTAGGAGAAAAAAATGGCAAAAAAGATAAAGATATGTCACAAATGCCTATCAATCAATATTTCATTCGTTTTTATGTTTTCTTTGTTGTTGTTTTTATTAATATTTTAGATATTAAGAGGTATTAGAAACCTAAGATGAAGCGAAATGGTAATTTCCTGTTGTTTAATCCTGACCGTAGTCACGCTCCAGTTCTCATTGTATCGACCTTCATTGAGATAATTGACTAATATATATAAAGTGATAATATAGTATTTACAAGTGATTTCACAAGAAATCACCTAACCATTGATTTCTAGGCATAGAATAGTGATGCAACACTACATGCTCTTTTACAATAACTGTTTCAAATTGTTAACCGTCTTCGAAAAAAGGAGGTTTGGAATTCGGCTGTATTTTATGTGTGTTGCCGTTTCAGTTTTTACTGGGTGAACCAATTTTGATGATTCTTTTATTATATGATAGCTAATACTTCTGATGTGGTTCCTTTTAAATTTCCTTAAGATCTGACAAGTGGTTTTTGAGTTATTCGAAATAACGCTAAAGTTGGTAATTATATCGAAAATTAATTGCATATTGTATTAACATATCAAAGTGACATGAAAAGGCATGTTTTTGTTTATTATTTTTTTACAACCATAAATATTAACAAAAATACTTTCCTAAAAACCCTTAACAATACCATCAAAAATTTCATTCAATTAAGAAATCATTTAACTATATGAAATTCATCCATCAAAAGAAACTCCTGATAAAATTTAACAAAAAGGCAATTGAAACCCTACTACTATACACATAAGGCAACATTTCCTTTGCCACAACCAGGGATAGAACCTTGATCGTGATATGCGAGGCCGAAGCGTTCTTACGGAAGGTTACCTTCTGTATACATAAGTAAGTATAATTTGTTCTCGACCTTACAGCGTGTGCTGTAAAATTGTTAAATTAAACGATATTAACTTTTATTTGTATGTTAATTAAGGATTTTATTTCCTTAACAAATAGGTAGGAGTGTTGACAAAAAATTAAACATTTAAGCATAGCAACAAGTATTTCTGCGAAAAGTGGGGAACGGAAATGTTAAAAGAGAACGGAGAGTCTTAACACTGGGTTCTACAATTCCCTCTGCCTACGTTGCTATGTGCGAGACAGAGTAAAGCTAAGAAACACATATTTTTACATTCTAGTACTAAGTTAAGTGATTTTGACATTACAGTAGTATATTGCCTGCTATTAGCATAAAATACATAAGTTACAGCCAATAAATATAAATAAGGAACCGTGCAATTTTATTATCTTCTGTTAAACATATATAATTTTGTTGCAATTGTAGAAAAATATAAATCACTAAATTTATATACAGTATATTAATAATTATTAATAAAAAGTAGACAGAGGGAACCTAGTGTTAAGACACTCCGTTCCCCACTTTCCGCCGAATTGAGGCATTGCGTGCTGAGTGGCGGAACTCAACGCCGCGGTTTGCCTTGTTACCAAACCCAGGAAATGATAAATTCCATTTCCTGGAGTGGGAATCTAACCCACAACCTGTCGCGCGTATAGTCGCACGCTTGTGCCTCTGCGCCACGACAGGTGTTATTCTTTAATATATTATTCTATCAATTTTAATACACGTTACAATTTTTTTTTTAATGTAAATAGCCTACTTCAAAAAAATCCGTTATAATGGCTCCTATAACAATTGTATTAATAAATAAGTAAAGATATCCAAAAAAATATTTTATTGCCATTTGTTTCTTAGTATTGACCTTGAATAAATCTTCAAGTTCACTTATCTAAAGTAAGCCAAATCATAATAATATGGCTAATTATCAACTATATGTACTCAGAGATGTGAATTAGCATTTAATTATAGTTAAACAGTGATTAAGGTTAACGACAGGTGTAAGTGCGACTTTGTGTCACTAAATATAGCATTGATACGAATATCAAATGCAATTGTTCTAATCCATATACAAATATAATCAGTTTCAACAAAGCGAATAAGGTCAAAAAGTGACTCACTCTAGTAAGCTACTTACTATTTAGCTTCAAGTATTATCTCTTGCGGGGTAGTCAGAGAGATAATAAGATTGGGTCGTAATAAGGTCTATTGGGTTTATCTACATTGTAATATTAAGTAACATTGAGTAATATTAAGTAATGTTAAGTAATATTAAGTAATTTTAAGTAGTAATAATATATTAAGTAGGCAACTAAAATACTTGGACTCTCTTTGGAAAAAAAAGTTATCTTATTTCCTAAGCTTAGTTAAGTGATATGAAAATATTGTGAAAGTTAACAAAAGTTACGGACCACGTGTCCGTAGTGATCAGAATATATAAAAAATAAATAACATATCGAAGTAAATTCTTCACTTATTCAAAATCATTATATTAATGTTATGTTAACTTCTCGCTGTATCCCGTACATAGCAGTGTAGGCACAAGAAACTAAAGAACCTAGTGTTAAAACACTCCGTTTTCTTTAACTTTTCCGTTCCCCACTTTCCACCGAATTGAGGCACTGCGTGCTGAGTGGCGAACTCACCGCCGCGCTTTGCCTTTTATTAATAAGTGAAATAAAAACTTTGGACCCTTTTTAGGAAAATTACGCGAACGGAGGAGTATGAAATTTTGAAGAGTTGAAGTTAATATATTAAATAAATATCATACATCATTGGTTTGACATATACGAGTATATTTGTATAAAGTGACATAGACGTTGTTAAGATAACGTAAAGTTTACCTATCGATGGATCTACTAGTTACGTTTAATTAAAACTAGTTTTTAACATGTTTTAATTATATATTAATAATTTTCGGTGGACCTGCCTATTTGATTTATTATTATTACTTTACGACGAATAAGTTAAGAGGAAAAAAATATTTTACATATGTAGTTAAGTGTCTACTATATTCGTTTAAAATATTATATATTTATATAATACAAAAATATTGTAAGAAATACATAATAAAAATTTTAGGGTTGCACAAGATCTCCTATTGTATGGCGTGACAAAAAACTATATTTGTTATATATTTTTTAAATGGGTATAAGTATGCAGAAGTATTAGGATGCAGATAGATGCTCTTTCGAAAGTATAGATGTTCTCTTGAACAGCTTAAATGGCTATAGCGCTAGGAATGATTCATGGGTATGGGTTGAAATCTTACTACAATAAAATTTTGTTACGTTTCTAAAATATTTTTCTTATAAGTATGAGAACAATACTTTTAAATAGTATTAAAATTATTCTATTCTTATTTATATTAAGCAAACATACAAAAAAAACTATACATAAATGAATAAATTTTGCTTGAATATAAATAAGTCCTTCACTTGAGTTATAATTTACTCATATAAAAATCGATTGTTCTTGTTACTAGCTATTAGATACAACGTTAATTAACATCATATTAAAAATCGATTAGTAAATTACAAAAAACACACATTCTCACTAAATTTAATAAAAAAAGAATAAAACTAACAATATTTTAATCTAAAAATTTGTTAATTTTTTTTAGCTTCACGCTGTATCCCGCACATAGCAGGGTAGGCAGAGGGAACCTGAGAACCTAGTGTTAAGACACTCCGTTCTCTTTTAACATTACCCTTCCCCACTTTCCGTTGAATTGAGGCAATGCGTGCTGAGTGACGGAACTCAACGCCGCGCTTTGGCTTATTACCAGAGCGTGGAAATGAAAATACAAAATATTATGTAACATATTTATTTCTTGGAGTGAGAATCGAACCCACAACCTGTCGCGTTAACAGTTGCGCGCTTGTGCTTCTGCTCTATAACAGGCCTCAATTCAAATTTAACAATAAAAACAAAAAAATATATTTAAAAATGCCTATAACATAAGTTTTTGCGTTAAAAAGAGACATTTAATTTAAGAAAAAACCTCACCATGACTATCAGTTAAGTAGAGACACACTTATTACCGTCCTATTGTAGTAAGATTGACTAACAGTTACTTTCTATTAGTTTCTCATGGGAAATCTTTTGACTTGGTAAAAATGAAATCCATGTATCCGTTATTGGCAGAATCATTATATTAACGCGTGGAGGAAACACTTAGGATATCTTTTTACAAATATTATGCATACCGAGAAGTATGAAATTTGGCATACTTAATGTTTATATAGACAAGTGCAGGAAGTTAATATTTTTTAATTTTTTAAAATAATTAACTAGGAATACATAAAATTAATAAAATAAATATTACACACTCTATCTCATCTGTTTCAAATACACATTTGTATACCATAAAGTGACATACAAGCTTGCTAGGGGTCTAATACAGCATGCTCGTAGGTAATTATATGAGTGTAATATTATATTTGTACAGTAGAATTTTTTATATAATCTAGGTTAATTTATAAGAACGCTTAGGAATTCAAATCGTTAACTTACAAAAATATTTATATTTATGTCTTTTGCTAATCTAAAGATAAAGAGTGCGATATTTAAATTCACCAACCAATACTTAATGTCCTTTAAACGGACAAACGGTAAAGGCAAAGGTATGAGTAATTCAATATACGTCAGTAAGAAAGATACTACTAGTAGACGAGCTAAATACTGAAACTCTTAAAAATCTTGTTTTAAATTTCCAAAATTTAACAATATAATCTATATACATAATCGAAAACGTGCTTAGAATATTTTTTCATACAATAATGTTCACATAAAGTATATTGTTTCGTATTTACAATAGTATCGCAAGGTTGATTCTAGCCACGATAGGTGTTCTGAAACTCTTAATGGAGATAATGTGAGATACACGTATCAAAATTTCAAGGGAAGGCCTTTCAGTATGTTTTGATATATTGGCTAATTTATCAAAATATACAAATTATCGTGACATTATACTTGAATTTATTTCCGAGGTTGGAAAAAATGACGTATTTGTTATTAGGTTCACGCTGTACAGAGTAGAGCAGAGTAGAGTAGGCAGAGGGAACCAGAGAACCTAGTGTTAAGACACTCTATTTTCTTTTAACATTTCTATTCCCCACTTTCCGCCGAATTGAGGCAAAGATTTTTTGATGCTGGGAAATGTGTTTAGTATATAGACCACCGATGCAAGGTAAGACAGCCTGGCGAATCTATCTTAGTAGCTACTAGAACTCAGCGAAAATCCTCTTCATCGCAATAGAATCGATTGCGCACTACGGCGTTCTTTATTTAATAAGATGTTTGTAGATTCATTCCAATTAAGGGATTTTTTAAATATAAATCACATACTGATTGAAAAAAAGGACTGTTTTTATGACAAAGAAATAGATTATCTGTCACTAAACCACAAAATGCGTGCAAATAAAAAATATAAGAAGAAATAGGAGAAATGAAATAAAAACAATTAAAATTTTGGGGTATGAACCCCCAAGAGGGTACAAACTCACAATCACCTTATTTACAGACAAACACTATACCACTGCGCCATATTGACGCTTATTTATATAACCATATCTTATATCTAACAAGATTCTTGCTCAAATTCAAAAGTCGTTATTAAAAATTGCTTAAATTATATACGAAAGCTTGTACTTCTGTCTCATTGCGAGACTGCCATCTATTATTTATTTTCAAGCAATCAGTAAAGAGGTTTTGAAACTTAATTCTACTGAAATTAAGCGCAATGTATTCAAAAGATATATATGTATGCATGTAGAGGTTTCAGTCTCACAGGAAATTATATTATTGTATTTTCAAATTCACGTTTGCTTTATCCATTCACAGCAGGGTAGGCAGAGAGCACCTAGTGTCAAGTCACTCTGTCCTCCACTTTTAGTCTGAACTTGAGACATTGCGTGTTGAAAGGCCGAGCTCGACGCTGCGTTTCAACCAGATCGGGGAATATAAAAATATTCATTCCCCCGAGTGGAAATATATAGTCTGGACTGCCTAATATCAAAACACTGTCTTCTTTCATTTTCCACCTACTTAATAGTTTTGAACCAACTTCGAAAGAGTGTGTTACCGCATAAAATTTTATTAGCTGCACCAATTTTATTAATTATTTGTTTTATATATTAGCTAAATTACATCTATTGTGGTCACATTTAAATTTAGTCAAGATCTGACGGGTTGGTTTTGAGTTATTCGTAACAATTGTACTTTCAAGTGCATTTTGTTTGAAGTCTATATAATAAATATAGGAAAATAATTAAAAAAAAATATTATTATTAATAAAAAAAAACATAACCACTTAAACTACAAAAACCTTATAAAATGTAACAGAATTGCACTACAAAAACAGTTAACACATTTGACATTGAGGATTTCACCAAAGTTTAGTGCGCAAGGTCGCGCACATTGCATAACACTTCGCACTTCGCTTTAGCAACTAATGTGTTTGAAAGAGTATCATAATTTATATTTTGACTGTCCTAATAGTTCAGTGGTTAGCAACATTATACAGGATGTATTCGATTAATAGGCAAGGTAAATATTTGTAAACGCCTGTCGTGGCGTAGAGGCTCAAGCGTGCGACTGTAAGCGCGACAGGTTGTGGGTTCGATTCCCACTCCAGGAAATAGAAATTTTCATTTTCTGGGTCTGGTAACAAGGCAAAGCGCGGCGTTGGGTTCTGCCACTCAGCACGCAATGCTTCAATTTGGCGGAAAGTGGAGAACGGAGTGTCTTAACACTAGGTTCCCTCTGTCTACCTTAATCTAATAACTTAAAAGTATGATTACTATTTAAAGAAAACATTCTTAACTTCAATATGCCAGTAAAGCGACAATTGAATTAATTCCTGATAACAATAGGTGTTCTATTGAGCAAGCATAGCAAATGGGGCGTTGTATTTAGGCCACATACAAACCTACATTTGTATGTATAATGTATATATTTGTGTTAGATAATAAGCTAATGAGTTTGTGAAGTATGCAAGTAAACTTATGTTCTAGTTTAACAATGGTTTCTCTTTATGAATATTTAACGAGTACTAAAAAATATATATTTTAAAGTTATTATCGTTCTGGTAACAAGGCAAAGCGCGGCGTTGAGTTCCACTCAGTACACAATGTCTCAACTCTTCGGAAAGTTGGTAACGGAAATGTTAAAAGAGAAAGTAGTGTCTTAACACTAGGGTCACTGGTTCCCTTTGCCTATTCTGCTGTGTGCTGATACATACATATCTGATACATACATACCTGGGACACAGTGAGTAGCTAAAAAATAAGCTCATTATTTAACTAAACGCAATCGTTGTGGGTTTGAATCCCACTTAGGGAAAAACATCCTACCCAAATGTTTTAGCTTATAATTAATTTTGTTACCTATCACGATTTCTTCCAAAATAACGGAAAATGAAGAGAGAGAACAGAATTACTACCTATCAACAGAATTTCGTTATATTTTATACCTCATTTTCACTACAAAAATATAAAAATATAAAAACGTATAGTTTCATTATATTCTTAACAACAATCAAAAAATTCGCAGAAAATCTTTATTACACCCAATAATCTCATCGTTAGCATTTGATCACATTTTTCACAATCAACAGTTATTTTAACTGGCAACAAACAGTAAGGTTAAAGTCATTGCAAAATAAACTGCAACAATTTAGTTTAAATACAAAACGATAGAAAAAGCCTCAAAATTTTAGGCAACCGACCTTGGCTTGGATAAACAAAAATTGTCCATCATTTAGTTCCACAGAAGTAGGCCAAGGAACCGTAAGAGTGCATTAAGCGAAAAGCCCACATAGCAATAACATGCACGTTACAAATATTTCGCAATACTCTTTATGTTATTGAATTATGTTAGATAAGCATTATCCTTCTATAAATGTTACCTTTAAAAAATATATAATTGTATTCTTTTTTTTATTGTATACTAGCTTTCCGCCCGCGGATTCGCCCGCGTGGAATTCGGTTATATCGCGCGACATGGTAAGGAGTAGACTATAGTCTTTCCCATGGTCTAGACTATTTGTCAAAAGTGGTTAAGTCGTTTAGGTGTGAAAGTTGTAAACAGTTGAATAATCTTACATGATTTTATATTTGACAATAAGGAACTTCCATACAAACTTTCATCCCCTATTTCAACCCCTTCTACTATTTTTTTCGCAATAAAAAGTATCCTATGTCCTTTTCCAAGTTCAGTTCTATCTTCATACCGAATTTTATCAAAATCGGTTTAGTGGTTTAGCCGTGAAAGCGTAACAGGCAGACAGACAGACAGACAGACAGACAGACAGACAGACAGACAGACAGACAGACAGAGTTACTTTCGCATCTATAATATTAGTAAGGATTGACATGAACTACATAGAAAAGTAACTTTAAGAGTAGATGATGCTTGGAACAAAAGATGTAGAAATTCAACTAAGAAAAAAACATTGTAGGGAGAGGAGCTTGGGACCTGGGACTTGGGATCGAAAGGTAAGTTTTAAAAAACGCATTAGCGCTCGTCGCTACTGTCCAAGCTCCATGGTCTACCTAACAAAATACGAAAAGACTACTCATGGAAATTTGGAAATGCTAGAAATCACATATCTACATTCTGCGAAGTAAGATTAGACACTCCGGCCTTCACTTTACATTCTCTAAGCTTTATCAATTAACATAATACTGTTTTTAAAATGAATCCATACATATTACTGCCTATCTTAAAATACATGAAACATAATCCTAAACAAAATCTCAAATGTATAACGAAGCAAAAGGCAAAAGGAAGTCACGTGCTAGTTACTTTTATAAATTATACTTGAGACTATTCGGTTTTGTGAGAATCGAGCGCGCTCCACTAACCCTATTTACTTGAACATTAAAAAAACAATGTCAATTGCCAAATACGGAAATATCGATATTTTTTATTTCCTATTGAAAAAAAATTAACTCTTGAAATTTTATTTAGATGTAATGAAAATTAAAGTTTTTTGTTAAATAAAAAGAAAAGAACTTAATTTTGAAAATTTGAAGCTCATAGTAGCACAGTTATAAATTCTGACAGCTGTATGCTATGTATACAGCTTCAAATCTCGTTACAAGCAATTTTAATGTCCCGGTTTACTTAATTTGACCTACATAGTTTAAAACTATAAAAATACCTTTTTTCCCATGAAAACTTCTAGAAAATACCATTAAAAAACAACAATATTCATACATATAACAATAAGCACATCTGAACAAAACAAAACAATCTAAGGTAAAAGTTAGCAAGTGTACCGAGTGAGCTCGTTAAGGCAACGTGGTGCGGCCACGTGTTTCGTCCGTCACTCGCACCCGTCACGTGAACAGGACCATGTCCTTTGCATAGACCAACGAACGAGCGTATACGCGTCATGGAAGATTTCTAATATGTACCTATTCAAACAATTTTTTATCGAAACATTGCTTTGGATCATGTATTTCCTGGCTTATTTAAAACTAGCTATATTCCACGACTTTCAGTTGCCTGAAATCTTTTCCCGTTTTCGTAGGAATTTCGATAAATTCTCTTCTAGAGCCTTTTTAGATTCATGAATTAGTTTTGCTTGTACGTTGTCTGTCAGTCAATTAGTAATGCAAGTGTTTTATATATGGTATATAAATTATTAAGGCTTCCTACATAACTGGCTGACTGTCTCTATTCCAAATAACAGCAATACAGTAACATTAATTTATTTATAATATATTTTAATTATAGGAGGTTATTATTAAAATCAAAAAAATCTGTCAAAACTTAAATAAGTCACTTACTATGAATTTTTAAGCTTACTTGAAGTAAGCTAAAAGAACATACACTTAAGCGAAAAAATCATGAAAAACACATAATTTACCCTAGAAAATACCTACGAATAACAAATACATCTTTGAATAAAATAAAAACATAATAAAACTAATAATTTGACCTTTTACAATTTCAACTACTATTCTATACTAGACTACACTAGGAGTACTTCATAGTTGTATAACAAAGTTAGGCCATCAAATAGTACGATACAATATCCACAAGTCCATTTAACTTGTACAAGTTGCCAAGCGATTAATTACGTTGTATATAGTCCCTAGTAGTGTTCCTAGAGCTTCATTTTCTAGATTCCAAAATAATATATTCAATTGTTTTAAAGTAATATAGTTAAAAGACTTCAAAAATGTCTCGAATCCTGGCGGGGAAGGGCGAACGGAGTGTCTAAACACTAAGTTTAATCTAGCCTACTATGAGAGCTAAAGTATGAAGCTGTTAAAAAATGTTAATATTTTTGAAGTACGTAAAGTTATACATAAAAAGCGTAGCAGAAGTTAATTTTTTTCTTTTTTTAAACGTTTGAGCACTTTAATATTGATCGACACCATCTGCATGTAATATTGTAACTGCATTTTGCCAATGTATTCACATTTAAAATTAAATTAATTGCTTAATAAGATACACGGCGTTATTTAGGTTTCTATAGCAAGTATGATAATAAAAATTAGTGCATCGGATAATGTACATAAAAATCCATTACTTAACTGGAAATCAAAAAACACTTTGGTAATTGTACCGTATACTTATGTGTAGATTTTGACTCAACTTTTTGTTTGTCAATCCAAACAAAAAACGATAGACATAAAAATTACATCAAGAATATCAACCTACAACTCTCCCTCCCTCGTAGTTAAACGACAATATCACCATGTTTAAACATAAATATATAAATGTATACATTTTATTCAAAAAAGTACAATTCTAATATAATAATTCACTTACTACAAATATAACATTTATATAGAGGCGGTACTAAAAGAATTATGATTTATGAGTTGCTAAGAAAGCACAAACTTTTAAACTTCCATAAAAGCTAAAGAGATACGAGCCGATGTCATATTTTCTATATATTAGGCTTACTTGGATTTATTTATTCGGCGAGGGATAAGTAAAATAATATTTATACAAGAAATTGAATTATCGAACAATTTGTAATTTCCTCACAAATTAATGGCTTCTTTAGTTGTAAGGACTTTTCTTAATTATGGTTTTTAGTTTAGACTGGATAAAGCAAGGCTCAATCTACTCAAAATATTTCAATGAGTGGCCAGTATATGAACTGTTTTTAATCACTATGAAATTACTAACTAAACCAGTATTCATGGGAGAATAGTGATCGAAGTGGACTTAAAACAAATGTAAAATTAATTAAGAAGCCAGTACTTCGTTTTGACTGTAAATGTTGGTTGCGGGTTCGATTCCCACTGGGGAAAAATGATAATGTGTAAATTATATTCATATTTTTGCCTTGCTAATACTAAGCGCAGCGTTGAATTCCGATAGTCTATATGCAGAATCTCGATTTTGAGCAAAAAGTGGAAAACGGAATGTCTTGACACTAGGTTCTCTCCAACTACCTTACTGTGAAAGAAAAAATCATTAAGAATGAATATGATTAAGAATAAAATCATGTTTTTATTATCAATGAATATCCTAACGTACGGTTGTTTCAGCTTTTATTACTGTTCAGTACTTTTTTATAACGATATTATGGTCAGTTTAAAACCGCTACCAAAAGCTAAAAATTGTATTTTCAAAAATAAGTGCATTACCATCGTAAAATCATACTAAGTATATTAAGAGCATGATAATATAAAATAAATATAATGAATAGATTAAATTTTAACACGATTGTAGTGCAATTGAGACATAACGTTACAACATACTATTTTCAATAGGTTCAAATAAAATATTAGTAGATTTTTTTAGCTTCACGCTGTATCCCGCATATAGCAGGGTAGGCAGAGGGAACCTGAGAACCTATAATTAAGACACTCCGTTTTCCGCTTTCCGCTGAATTAAGGCATTGCGTGCTAAGTGGCATAACTAAACGCCGCGCTTTGCCTAGTTACCAAACACAGGAAATGAAAATACTAAAGTTTTTACATTTCCTGGAGTGGGGATAAGCAGATATATAAGAAAATAATAAGGCTTTCTTCATGGTCAGAGAGAACAGTGTGGAGCCGCTCCCTTCTATATTTTGGTCGGAAATCGAGACATTTTTTAAATAGCGAAACTTAATACTGTACTTTGATTTACTAGAACGGAGAAACGATAATAATTAAACTATGATCATTTCCCCAAATGAGAATCGAACCCACAACCAATCGCCATTATAAATGTTCAGCAAACATTCTAGCTGTCCACATAAGTCTCGTGCGTGACCCAAAAACACCAATCAAAATAAAAAGGCCATACATCGTGACAAGTATGAATTAGACACAAATTATAATCATTGAATATCGATAACTAGTTTTCGATATCGCAACCGATTGGGCAACACAATAGAGTGAATAAAACTGTTATGCAACCGCTTGCAGTATTGGATAAAGTGGTATTTAAGAGCTTCATTTCATAAAAGTTTTTTGTTAAATTAAAAATGTATTATTTAGAAAATATAGGCATATTGTAATGTTAAGTTAGTGCTTTTTTTAGTTTCACGCCGTATCTTGCACGTAGCAGTGCAGGCAAAGGGAACCTGAGAATCTAGTGTTAAGATACTCCGTTCTCTAAAAAAATCCGTTTCCAACTACTATTATTGAATATAATATGATTGAATGTTATAAATGCGAAAGTTTGCGAGGATGTATGAATCTTTATTACTCTTTCGCACAACAAAAAACTACTTAACGGATGTGGATGAATCTTAACAGTACAATTTCATATATCAAAACGACAGAGTTCACAATTTGTAAAAATTTTGTGTCATTTGACCATAATTGGTCTAGTTCTCTATCTAGTTGAATAAAAAGATAAAGCAATCAATGCAATTAAACCTTACAGGATTAATAAGATTAATATAAATTTCTTTCTACATTTTTAGATTAATATAAAATCTATTTTCAATTATTTCCATTTTCCTTATTATTTGTTTAGTTACAGAATACATTAAGTGTCAATTTGTTCTCAACTTTCGACCTATTTAATACATATTGGTGAGAAATTTGTCCTGTTTTGTGTAACAATCGAAGAAACTTTATATTATAAATATATACCGAGTAGGATACGAACCTATAACCCCCATATTCAGCCAAATATATCTAAAAAGTACGACAATCACATCTCTAGTCGGAAATACAACTATAATTCGATGTCCTCTCAAAGAATTGAAGTAATAACCAACCCACGCATGATCCGCACATATTACATACATACATAAATATATAAAAAAAGGTCGTCCTGTTTTCACAATACCAAATATCGCATCGAAATGCGCTGAAATGACATAACGTCAATCCCAAACCAAGTTCAGGGCTGACCGACCGGTTAGTTGCTACTTGCTTGCCCTACTGACCCCGTTTTATGGCCTCGCTGGCACGTTTATATTTACTGATGTGAAACATAGAAGTGGACTTTAAGACGATGATATAAGGTTCATTTTCGATGTAAATAATATATTTTACCTTTTTATAAACCAATACGGACTTTATATATAAAAGATAGAGTCGGGTTTAGTAGGCGTCGGTGAAACAATGGTAAATAGTTTGGTGAAATTATTGCGGTATCCATGTAATGGAGTTACTTTTGCTTTTATTCGTGTGTAATACAAATTCTTAGAAAATACAAACACTTGTAATGTGTGGTTTGAAACTAACATTTAATTACTGTTTAGATTTCAGGTTCAGCTTTAAATGGGTTACTTTTATGACGTATCTATCTCATTGTGAATGAAGCAAAGAGAATTTGGCGACAGTTTTACTGTTGATTATTTTATATATTTAGAGATATTACGTGCTGGCTAACGGAACTTAACACCGCATTTTGTCTAAGCAAGTCAGAAAAAAATAGTCTCACTATTAATGAAAACATTCTACTGAGTTAAATTTCAAATCCGAACCATTATTTGTCTCAAAAATTTATGATGTTACCTTCTCTGCTTATACAATTATCAATTACATTGTAATAGATAACTATAAAAGTAGTACTTTAAAAGAACAAACAATAAAAATTAAGTCAACTTCCAAGTCCCGGAAGGTATGGATTACAATTTTATAAAAAACTAGCTGTATCCTCCGACTTCGTTTTGCGTGGATTATTGAACCTAAAATCATTTTCGCAGAAATTTCCAGAAATCCTTTATCAACGCTACCCTACTCCACCCAGGGACCAAAACATACCAAATTCCACCTTTCTACGTCCAGTATTTTCACCTATAGGTTGTCTATCAGTCATTTAGTACCGCAAGTGATTTACACATACATAACTAAGTATAAATAAAATACATATAACTAAACATTTTCCACAATATTTCTCAACTAACAGCTATCGTTAGCATAATACAAGCTAAAGTTGACATTAGAAGTAATCAATAGTATTATATTTCAAAATAACAAGCAATCAACATAGTAACTGTACATCGAGGCCTTGAACGCCAATATTAACCTACGATGCGATGTAAGTAGCTAGAACGTTTTCACACACCACTTGCTGTCAAACGTGTTACAAAGGAGTTTTTTCTTGTATTATTCAATTAAATTAAATTAAATTGCGTAAATAATGTATGAGTTTTTATCCGTTTCAGGCGTGAATAAGTGGGTAAAACCGGTACTTTTAAGTTTTATTATTTTTTAATTTTCATCTTTAAATCCTGTCATTGTGTTTACGATGTCTCACTCTGTGAAGACAAGACAAGCCGCGGCGTTGAGTTCCGCAACTCAATACTTGATATCTCAAATTCTTATAAAAAGTAATTAAATTCTCCCTGACTACTGAAAAATCGTGAAACTCGTTTTTATTACTACAATTTTACATAATTTATCAATTGGCTACTATTTCTTTTTTGTTTATAGCTTCACACTGTATCCCGCATATAGCAGAAGGAACCTGAGAACCAAGTGTTAAGACACTCCGTTCTCTTTCAACAATTGGCTCAAATCTCAAAAAAAACATACTACAAATTTGTATACCTGTCACGTGTTAAAAGGCCTTACAATCAAGAATAAATGACTTTACGATAAGTCGTAAAAAAGTACAGTAAAACTGAAACGTCTACCTTCACATAATTCGCTATTGTTTATTTATCGATAATATTGCTGTTGTTATGAAGATGGTATTTACATAGTTTTTTATATAATATTGAATATTTAATACAAGTTAGAAATGAGAAAATTACGAAAATTCAATGTATTAGTCCCCGTTTACGCGTAAAATACGTGTTACCTTGGCAACATGTGTGTCAATTTTTGTGATTTTATAGAAATATAAGTTTATTTAAAAACACGACAGTGTGTTTAATATTTACTTCAATAATGTAATGTATTTCTAATGCAATATTATAATAAATTACATGAGTAAAATGACTTTCTGTATATCAAATGTCATATTCCGCTTTTATAATTTTAGTAAAAGTGGTACAAAATTTTGCCTTTTAATTTTCTTGTACTTAATGATGATTAAAATTACATAAAAATCACTTATAAATCATAAAAAAACAACTTTCAATACAAAATAATAAGCAATAACCGACAACCGTTAAAAATACACACACATTATATGTTATACTCGTAATCGTCAATAAAATAATACTACTATAGTATAAACGTAACCAAGCGAGCGGCTGAAAGAACGTTGATCTATTTATATCGCTGAAATTGCGAGCCGTCTGCCGCGGTGACAATGTTAACTTGTTTTTTCATTTATTTTTGGGTACACAGTACACACATTGGACGGCAGAATGGGGGAAAAATTGTAGTTACCAATGCTTTTATGTAGTCATATTCACAATTTGCATACAAGAGATGACAATTTGTGATGTAAATCTGCAATAAAGACGACCAGGTTGATCAAATATTGGTAACATATTGAAGTAGCATCACGCTGTAACCCGTATATAGCAGAGTCGGCAAAGGGAACTTGAGAAACTAGTGTTAAGTCACTCAGTTCCACATTTTTCGCCGAAATAAGGCATTGCGTGCTGAGTGGCGGGACTCAACGCCGCGCTTTGCTTTACAAAACCCATGAAATATGGAAGTAAATGATATAAATGTCATCTATATGTTTTTATTGTCTTAGTTATTTCTTACTGTGTGTCCTAAAATCTAGGTACATCAATTATAACTCACAATTCACTCAAAGTTTTTATGTAAGTATTCCTAATATTTTAATTCCTATCGTATTTTCAACTGTAAAATATAAATATCAGTGTTTTCCCGTTTCCATAAGAAGTTTAGGTAATTCTGTCCCACACGCCTACACTCCCCAAAGAACCTATATATGTTACACCAGATATATGTCCAGTAGTTACAGTTGTGCGTTCTGTCATTCATATACTGAGTAACGGAAGAGTTTTACATATCGATACTTCCTACGTAAGTTTTTATATGTTACAACCTCTTTTTTGTCACATTACGTAGGAGTTATTGATATATTATAAATTAATTACAAAAGAAAATTCTAACACTGAAAAGTAATTTTCTAATTTAAGAAAAGTGGTATAAAAAACACATAGTTTGAATAGTTTCTATAATTAAATAAGTAAAAACGTGTGTAATTTACTAAACAAATATTACACAGGTGGTATTTTTCAATAGGGTAAAACAACACGTTTTTAAAAAATTACAATTAAAAAAAAAACCTACTTCAAATAAAATTCACTAAAAAGTAAAATTATTACGAATATCTTATATATAATTCGTCAGATCCTAACTAAATTTAAATAAGACCATATCAGAAGCACTAGCTATCATATTAAAAAAGAATCATCAAAATTGGTTCAGCCAGTAAAAAAATATATATATTTTTTATGTATGTTACATACATAAAAAATACAGTCGAAAAGCGAACCTCATCCTTTTTTGAAGCCGGTTATAAACACATTTCACGTTTGTCTAAAATATCAAGTTCATTAAGAAAAGGTTAAAAGTAAGTGTGGGTCAGAATAAATTTCATAATTATTTAATTGTACAGTTCCTTGACGGTTTCTTTGAATTCTGTTGGCATCATTACTAATTTTATAGATATAATAACTTAATTTCGTGCAAAATTTAAAATGACTAAATAAGCTATATTACTTATATAAAAATAGATGAATAACTAGATGTTGTTCATATATTGTTGTTTACGAGATACCTACTACATAACTACAGCATGTATAGTATTAAACGTTTTGTTTACATTTACGTTACAATCAACGTAAGTAATTTTGTTAAAGTAGTGAAAAATAAATATTTCCTAGAAATTATATTATTTTACGAATTCATTATATATTTAATCAATAACCTTATAGATGTCATATCTATAGACAGACTTGTGCCAATCTACAATTTTGAGGTATAATTTTCGTTTGGCGACACCTGGCCTCGAATACCATAACGCGTTTACATTATCTTAATCTAAGCGCGCTTATCAAAGTAGGAAGAGAAAAACCTTTTCTTTTTTTTTTATGGATAACGGATGGCAAACGAGCAGAAGGGCCACCTGATGGTAAGTGGTTACCGTCGCCCAAAGACATCTACAGCACCAGAAATGCTGTAGATGTAGTAAATAGACATATAACTAACATAATACGCCGTAGTATTTATCGACATTCTCATGTCACTATCAGACGGGTGGATTGTTTTGCCCGTATATTGTGAATGCGTGAACACTTGTCATATAAAATATGCGTTACGTAAACAAATACGTATTTATATCTTTTATTTTGCTTATTTGTATATGTTACATGATGATATAAACATAAAAAAAGCTTTCATTTCTCAAGAACTAAATTAAAAAATCTAGTTTTTTATTTCTTTGAATAAAAATAATTACGAACTTAAATTAGGTTCGCTTCCTTTATCTCTTCACACCTCCGGTAATGTTTAAGAAAGGATTGTATATATTCAATCACCCAAAGAGAGAAATAATAAGTGATTCCAGCACTAACCTAACTAGACACTATATCTGAACAAATCATGAAAACCGTTCTCTGTTCACCACTTTCCGTCCAAAACCGAATTCATCTTAATTTATTATAGAGTGGCGGAACTCAACACCACTGTCTAACCAAGATGAAAATTATTAAAATATAAACACTACACCGAGTGGGAATGGAACCCATAACCAATCGCATATACAGTCAAACGCAATCCCACTGAACCACACTAACCTACGCTAGTATATGTAGTTATAACCAAATTAATCAACATGTTTACAAGACGACGTACCTATGGAACATAATTCCATAGCAGTACCAAGAAAAAGTTAATTATACTAAACATCAGTCATTTTATTATCAACAAAAACAATTCGTATCTTGCTTTCACTCCAATCGTTTTAATCACAGTTTTCTTTAGACTTTCAAGCGACCGTAGTAAATTAAAATATATTGATTTTTAAGATTGCAAATTGAAATTGGTTCTTTGAATAATAACTTGTAAGTTACAATAAGTATTTCTTATTTATATAATTTAAATTAATTAATATCTATTGATAACACTCTTAGCTAATACATTTCAAAATAAGCAAATTTTATACTTAAAACTGATAAATGTACATTCGTTTAATCTTCTAAACGTAGCATTTATATATTAATACGTGAAGCAAAAACTTTGGACTGCTTTTTACGAAAATTATGTGGACCGAGGAGAATTAAACTTGGCACATTTGATTTGTGACCGAGGAGAATGAAACTTGGCACATTATAGTTTATATAGCGAAAGAGTGCAGAATGATAGTATCTCTTTAAAATAATGCATAAAAAATATATAAAATTAATAAAATAAATGTTACACACACTACCATGGTTTTATATCCATGTTTATATAAAGTGACAAATACATACGTTGCTTGGAAGCGTGATTAACGCGTCAACGGGGACACTAGTTAAAATAATTTTTAAATCTTACTTATTTTACTATAGAAAATAAATTTAATTATTTTAAACAATACCCAAAAACTAAAAAAGTTAAAAGCACTAGGTCAAGGTACCTTAATCTCACTGAAACCATTAGAAGCACTCAGTTTTGTTCTTGTTTAAAAATATTACAAGATTTTGGTTCAGGCAATATAATGTCGTAAACTCAATAAAAGCACATATTTTAAATTGATATCAATACAGTAAAAAATAGAGATATCATTTTTTAGTGTAATAGATGAAAAAAACGGACTATTTCACAAGCAAATTGGAAAAGATTAAGGAGAAGGAATATTGTATATCAACAAAAGTCGAAAGCGTTATTTGTATTATATTTATATACCTAATATTTAATTATTGGTTCTAGAAAGAAAAAATGGACAACGTTGGGTTGGGTTGGGTTTGTTTAAAAATAAGTAAATATGACACATCATATTTACTTATTCTCTCTGCCTAATATATGAAAGAAGTGTCTTAGTTTTCTCTATTTCATATTAAAATGCGTGAAGCTTCACGCTGTATCCCGCATTTAACAGGGTAGGCAAGGGGAACCTAGTGTTAATACACTCCGTTCTCCACTTTCCACCGAATTGAGGCATTGCGTGCCGGAACTCAACACCGCCGCTTTGCCTTGTTACCAAACCCAGGAAATGAAAAATTGCATTTCCTGGAGTGAGAATCGAGCCCACAACCTGTCGCGTTTACAGTCGCATGCTTGTACCTCTGCGCCACGACAGGCTAAAATAAGTCATATACAAATGCCTCACATACGTTTTCCGTGTAAGTTGTAAGAATTCTCACCAAGTACGATGTGTTGATACTATAAGGCGTTTCTAGATACTTCTACATATCAATCCACCGCACAGTAAGGTCAAGTGTATACAATTGTTTTTACACATATCATAATGTTAAACGCGAGATTTTGTGAGCATGTATTATTAAATTCGATAAAGTTGACCTATAGGGAGCGAATAATCAAAAATTACATAGAAACATTTAAAGTATTTCACTATGTTTCATAAATTCTAGTGTAATGTCAAAAATAATGACCCAAATCGAGCAACTTTTGCAACGATTATTTTTATTATTTTGTTAGAAAAGTTAACGCTGCGATAGAATTTAGTCAATAATTGAATGTTATTTTAGTTAAATCTAAAAATTATACAAATTTTATACAAATTGCATAACATAATTATATACAACATGTACAGAAAGAAAATACAATTTATCATTCCATTCACCGACTAGAACTTAAATGGAGGGCAATAGCTAAATAGAGGGCCCCTTGAAAATGCATTAACGCTTGACTCTACTATCCTTCTACCTTCCATACAATAATTCCCCTCTCTATCTAATAAGATAACTCCTTTCTCTATCGAACCAAATTTGAAAATGTCTTAGGAATGCCGCATTATGGCAAAAATTCGTGCTAGAATTGAATTAATTTAATAGTTTTTTGTGAGATTTAAAGTACAAACGAACTCTAAACCTTAAGTTCTAAGTACTTGTTTATTTTAAAGTCAAGTATTTAGGATTTTTTCTTTCCCGTAGAACTGTAAGCTCTACCAGTAAATATATTGTAGTTTAATAAGGTAAAAAAAACGTAAAAAGTTTATAACCTCTCACATTTCGATCGTGATTTTTTACCGAGTTGCGCCAGCGTTTCACTTTTGCGGGAACTTTCACTGCAACGGTACACGCGAGTGGCGGATCGTTATATATTGACTTACAAGTTACAACTTACAGCCATCAGACATAACTGATACTACTTACAATAAAAATCTAAATAACTACAAAAATGTCAAAAAAATTAATATAGTGAATTGAATAATACAGCTAAAAAATCAAAATTTTCAGGCTATTTTTCAAAATGAATTTCAAAAACTATCTACCTCAATCATTTATCTAAAGACGAATACTATATAAACATAGACTATGAGTTTCTATATAAGAAATAAAATAAAAGACTTCCGACTTAAATAACACCTATAATGTTTATTAGCATAAAACCACACGTTGCTAAGTACGGAACTCGTTCTGACCTTCCATTGAGCGATATGTAGCATTACGGTATGTCGTATAATTGTATATACAATCTAAAATAAACACTAAACAAACGAGATAAAGTCGATATTTCTTTATATCTAGCTAAAAGGTAGAGAAATTGTAGCAACGTCAAAATGATATATAGATACGTTGAATTACAGTTTACATTATATTTTCATAGTATGTAAAACTATTGTTATATTAATTTCATCTTAAAAATTATGACATTAAAGTTTAAATTGCCACATCACTCCAACAACTTCATAGATACAGGACATAAATATAAAGCAAAGTCGACTCTATTGTACAGTAAGTAAAGTTTAAATTGGAGTACAAATATAAGATAAGTAAAGTTGGCCGATCTGCGCGTGAGTTTGAAAGGTAGGCCAGTACCGTAATCTTGTGTCATCCGTTACAGTGAAACTTATTACGTTGCACCGCTATGTTACGAGCGGACAGGACGGGACGGTGTCGGACTGGTTCTATATATGTAGGTTTATCTGTCCCGCAAATATTTCGAATATTTGTGTGATAAGAATTTATTAAGAGTAAATAAAAGCTTTTTTAGCATCACGCTGTATCCCGCACATAGCAGGGTAGGCAGCGGGAGTCAGAGAACCTAGTGTTAAGACATTCCGTTCTCTTTTAAAATTTCCTTTCCTCGCTCACAAATTGAGGTATTGTGCGATGAGTGGTGAAACTCAACGCCGCACTTTGCCTTGTTACCAGATTTTGGAAATGAAAATACCAAATTTTATTTAGGATTTACTATCCAACACGCAATTTATGTACAACTTTGAAAAAATAATTTTAAACTAAAAAATATTCAATTTGTATAATAGTCGCTTGTATTTTATTATCCTATGTACATTTTTATAGACATGTACACACGCATTGTCATTGTATATAATATTCACCTTAAAATTCAAAAAAATGTTTAATTTTGTTACTAAAATGGATTTTAAAAGCTTGTATAAGTAATGTTGGCTATGATCCAGATTGGAACAAAGGAAACTTCTATTTTGACAACAAAAAACTAAAATTCAATTTATAGCTTCCAGTTTGATAAAGAATTTATCACTTTATAATAAATCATACCAGAATATTCTGTTTAGTTAGGTAGAGAAAGAAAATCGGTCAGCAGTGGTGAACGCTAATGCGCATTTTAAAAGAGCGTCCGTCTTGAGCCTTTACTTGGATCGCAAGTGCCAGGCGCTCTTTCTAGGTCCTGTAACCAGTACGGCAAGCACGAAAACTTGCGACAAAGTATTCGTATCGTTATCGAAAGAATTTGTATGGGAATTGAAAAGCGCTCCTATCGTGCGTAAGAGGAACTAAAGTTTTCCATAAAAAATGCTTTAATACTATTAAAAGTTCTCATATTTCAATTTTTGGTAAATAGAGTGATTCCTCATGTTTTACGTTTAAAAAATTGTAGAGAACGAAGTCACTACAAAAATAAGATAAATTCGTTTCAGTCAATCCCAAAATCTACATAAATAGGGAACCCTTATAAAGAAAAAAAATGTTTAATACCTGTAATAAAACCCTAAGACCATTACACATTCGGAAATGATATCAACATGTCACAAATAGACGACCTTAAACTAAATAGCAAGTTTGTGCAAATATTAAATTAGCGTAGAGGACAATTGTATTTGCAAGATAAATTAATTATTAACTAACCTTTCGTTTGTGGTAACCGCAAAAAGTGACTGTTTAAATCAATATAGCAATGTTGCATGTTTTATGGACATTTATCATTTATTACTGAAAATTATTGAAAAATAATTTAATATTTTAACAATTATTTGGTTAAAAGAAAAAAGTTGATATATTTTTTTTTTATTTAATATTTTAACAATTATTTGGTTAAAAGAAAAAAGTTGATATAATAGGGTTTCGAAAGTTTGGATTTTTAGTTAAAACGACTGTATTTTCGATTCAGGAATTCAGGGCTTAAAGGATGTCACTCTTAGTGTTTACCTACACTCCCTAAGGAACCTACATGTTAAATATCAGCTCTTTACGCCCAGTAGTTTCGACAGTACGTTGTCTGTCAGATACTCAATAACGCAAGTCTCATATATAGAGATAACAACCAAAACAGTCATACGAAAGAAAAAAAATACGTAATCAAATCAAACAATTCAAAAGCTTAACATAAAATGGCAAAATACGTCGAAGTTGTGATATTCAAACTATAAATATACATTTGGTGGAAGCTCAATATAAATCCGAATTAACGACTGCGAATTTAATGAGTGCAATAATTAAAACTGTACCATCTTTCGGTTCCACGAATCTTTTATTTATTATCGATAGCATTCAAAATTAACACAAAACGTATTAAAATTGTATCTTTTTTTGAAAAAGCAACCAAAATATAGTGTTAAGTCACTCTATTCTATAGGCACTAAGAAAGCATCACGCTGTATCCCGCATACAGGGTAGACAGAGTGAATCTGAGAACTTAGTGTTAAGACACTCTGTTCTCTTACAAAAATTCCGTACTCCACTTTCCGAACACTAAGAAAGCATATTATATTATTATTCTTAGGAAACAGTTATATTGAAAACTAGATACATCGTTATATTATGGCTAAAATAAACAAAATCTTTGTATATAAGACAACTATATATTATTCTAATGTATTACTATAATACTCTATAATTGTATCTAGATTTGTTCAGTAGTTTTTACGTAAAAGAGTAACAAACATCCATCCATCGCCCCAAATTTTCGCATTTATTCGAGAATCGAACCTACAACTATTACAATGAACTTCCTAACTGTATAAAGATTACGTCATGCATCAAAATGGCGTAAATAACAAAAAAATAAATAAATAATCGCGTAATAATATTATATAAAATAATTACAGTTAAAAAAGTCTATTATAGTGTTATAAACAATAAAGATTATACATTCATTTATCTTTATCTTTCTAAGTGGATTTTTGCCATATTATGATCATTTCAACTGTAAAATAAAGAACATTTAAAAACTTTGCCAGCATTAAACAAATAAATATATTAACAAAATTTGGCAACAATTTTAATCAACGAAAAGTATCAAAAAAATGTATTTACATCAAAAACTTGGGCCAGAGGAAATCCTTATGGAAAATTGCTCTCGTCAGATGGGGCATGCTATCTCTTTCCTTGCCATATGTAATAAATAAGTAAGAATGAGACAGTAAGTGTGCCGTGTAACGGTTAATGCTCTATTTATAATTGGATACGAAGCGAGTTATCATCTCGATTGCGAATACATGGTCTATATGATTGCTATAAAAATGTTAAAGGTATGAAATTTTGGTTATTTTTAGAAAATTTTAACTTAAATGCCAAAAGTAGGGACTAGAATACGTTAGATATATATATCTAGTAGTAGACCTATAGGTCTACTATAATTAAAAAGTAAAAACCAAAATAAATCAAAAGCAATTTATTTATCTATAACCAATAACCGGAAACCATAAGGAACATAACAGGATATTAATTTAAAATATGTTACATGAAGAGAAAATAAAGCCGTACACCGTATCTTGCTTACAATCTAAACGATGTAATGAAAGTAACACAGCGACTAATCAACAAACTGATTTACTGACATCGGCTGCAAAAAATTAACCTTAGCATAATAGATAGCTATAAAAAAATAAAATGTCAGTGAAAGTACCTACTATCAGACTGAAATTCAAAATTGGAACACGCTGACCTCATTCCGCGCGCGACTTCGCAAGAGAGCTCACGGATGATGCGAAAATAAATTTTATTTATAGAACAATCTATGGTCATAATCAAATTGTTTTGCCCGTACAAGAACATCAGTGTCAAATATTATCTATGACATAAAGATTATGGCAATGTTTTTAATTTTTTTAAGTATATTTCTAGCTAATATACTTATTATATTAAATAATCGACAAATATAAAAGTATTTTGTAAAAAATTGTGAATGAAAAAAAAGGAAATATTGAGGTTTCGAAGAGGTTTTATTTTTGCCTACTATTATCTGTATCATTTCGCGATAGGCAAGTAAGTGAAAGTGTATATAAGTCTAATTAATGCGTTTACTGACAATATTGTCAGTCGAATTGTTGAAAAAGGATGTTTGGTTTCCAATTAATTATGGATCCAGGAAACCATTTGTATTATATTGGCAGCTCATTTACTGAGTTATAAAAAAGATTATAAATAAATCACATGTTGATTCATTTTGTTTATTTGTCGGTAACTATTGTTATGTTTTTGCTTATAGGTGCGAATGGTATTTTTCACATTTGGGGAGGAATGTCTAGGCATAAAACCTTTTTAGCAAATATATAAATAATTTTGGTTGAAGTAACAACAATTATAATATTACTTTTACCGTTTTAATATTATAGCAAAGAAAAATTATTATTTGCTAAGCTCAGCGATAAAATATAAAAATAAAGTATAATTATAATATAGTTTTATAAGCAGAGGTACATCTGTGTATCCATCAAAGGAAAAGGAGGTTTTCTTGTTCCGCTCTGTTAAATGAATTATTTGGCTGGCTTTCACTTGTTGAATGGTATTTGTTGTACGTTTAGAGAATATTATATTGGAGAGGTTATACATAAACGATACCTAATACAAGATTTTTATCCCCATTTTTTTATTTGGGGTGAGATATTTCAGATATCTTGGAGCTATTTCAAAAAGCTTAATAAAAGTTGAATCCAGTTAAGAAAGACGAAATTTTAATTCGTTTTCATACAAATATATATCTTATTATAGAATAAAATTATTTCAAGCAAATTATACGCTTGTGTTTTGATATTCGAAAATATATAAAATTGCAAAAAGCTCGAACATTTTTAACAGTTTATAGTCGTCAGTCTCTTGCGCATGTTTCGACTCTATTGCCATGTGTATTACCGTAGTTTGGACCGTAAAACGTAAACATTCTAGGGTGTCCTCTTTTAGTGTCCTCGTTTAGGTAGAGGTCCTACATGCAAAATATCAGTGAATAACAGAACAGTTTTATACTTATTAATGAATTAAAAAAATTACTATACAGAGCTAACTTAAATACCACATATATTATTACATAACACTCCTAAAATAGAAACAACAAGTTCGCAAAGCTTGTAAAGTACGCTACTTTGCCCCTTATACTATGACAGAATTTCATAGCATCGAATAATTCGTATAGGAATGAAAATGTTGTTTATAGACGTCGAAATTCTATCACGCGAGCGTTCTCTTTCAACGTTCCCAACTTATAATTAATAAAAAAGTGATTTCGTAATTTAATAAGTAAAATGGCTTTATACAGGCTAACTTTAATATAAATATATCTAAGATACAATATTAAAACAATACCTTTCAATATTATACGTTTCCCATCATATCCACCATAATGCGTACAAAGAAAGGCAGTTTAAGGTAAGTAGTTCAATAATTCGGGCAGGCATAAAAGTAAAAGTCAATTTAGCAAACTTAACTCACTTTCACTCACTCATTCCATGCATAGCAAGTTCTTTTATCGAATACATTACTATGAATCCTGTTGTAAAGTAACAAAAAGATTTATTAAATAATTAAGATTTTAATAAAAGAAGAAAACCCACTCTCTATTTGAAGTAGGAAAAAGTAAAAATATTACGAATAACTCAAAAACTGCTCGGCAGATTTTAACTAAATTTAAATGGCATCACATCAGAAGCATTAAGCTATCATATGGAAAATAATCATCAAAATTGGTTCACCCAGTAAGAAGTTAAAAATATACAGTCAAATTGAGAACTTTCTCTTTTGAAAAGCGGATAAAAATATTTAGTTTTATACTTAAAATATTAAATACTTATTGTTATATTATAGTCAAAGTCTTTATAAATCTTAGTCAATGTGTTATTCTCATGTATGCAAACTGTACTACTATAAAGTTGCAATTCAGTAGTTTTTATGTGAAAGAGTAATAAACTTTCATCCATCCTTACAAAATATACATACAAACAGCTTCACGCTGTATCCCGCATATAGCAGGGTAGGCAGAGGGAACTTGAGAACCTAGTGTTAAAACACTCCGTTCCCCACTTTCCGCCGAATTAATTGCGTGCTGAGTGGCGGAACTCAAAGCCCGTTTTGCCTTGTTACCAAACCCAGGAAATGAAAAATTCCATTTCCTAGAGTGGGAATCGAACCCATAAAATATTGTATTTGTATAATAATATATATAACGAATAAATGAAGAAAAAACATACTATTGGCTCAATAATAGTTAGTTTAAGGACCATTTACTGTATACAATGACATCACGTAACTCATAAACAATTTTAGTCGTAATTTAAAACTGTTAAATGTTTCAAAAGCGCCATATCGCATAAAAACGCCAACTAACAGTTAAATTATTAGTTAAATTATTACATACAATTTTAATGGTATAAATGTGATAATACTACATTACCATAGAAAGTTTGCAATTTAAATAGTTTATAATACTTAATATAAAAAATATATGGTTAAGAATTTTATCTTGAGTAATAAATTAATGACAATTTCGCTATCATGAGCAACAAATTAATGATTATTATTACTATTAAATATCGAATAACTAGACAACATGTTTCGTTCAACATTTTTATTTATTCCTATTACTAAAACCTAGTATATATGTTACAGGAAAACTATGTAACATTGCATACAATTTCTGGGAAATGTGTACAATAACGAACTCACTTAGAAAATGTGCATAATAACCTAACCTAGCTTCACGCTTCATCCCCAGCGGAATAGTCAGAGAGAACGAAGCGCAATTGCTTTTCTTTTTTTTTTAACTTCACGCTGTAACCCGCATACAGCAAGGCATAATACCTATAAGCTCTTATTTTATTTAATGCATACATTACTAGGAATTTTATGTGTTTCCTAAGTATTTTTATTTTCAAATTTAGGGACATTCCCTAATAATAAATAAAAAAAAGCAATTTATAAAATTATAAAACTTAATAAACAATGAGTCGATACTATTTCTGGCGGAATAAATTACTTAAATCAACTTTTAATTATTTTCTTTAAGCAATGGTTATTTTTAGAAAATACCGATTACACAATTCTGATATTCCCTATAATTACGGTAACATACACAATAAAAAATTTAAATTAGAATTTTTATTGAGTTTAGTGACAAGGCCAAGCGTGGCGTTGAGTTCCGCCACTTAGCACGCAATGCCTCATTTTGGCGAAAAGTGGGGAACGATAAGAGAACGGAGTGTCTTAACACTAGATTCTCAGGTTCTCAATGCCTACCCTCCTGCTATGTGCGGGATACAGCGTAAAGTAAAAAAGAAATAAATTAGCCATATTCACCAAAACCAAAAATTTTCATACAAATTTTGTACAAAAATCCTCATATTGCCTAACAATATACAATATGTATAAAGACAATAATAGAATAATACGGGTTATGTAACCAATAAGTAAAGTAGGTTATATTATATTTGCACAATATTTTCAAATTACAATGGCAACACGCGCAAGAGTCGTGTTTGCAAAAAAATAAACTATAGTTATATATGCTAGCGTAATTATATTACTAGAAATATATAGGAAATGGCATTATTATGACGCAGAAGAACAATATATGACTGTAAGGACGATGGTCGTCGGTTCAGTCCCTAATTACATACATACATTGCTTTACGCTCTATCCCGCATATAGCAGGGTAGGCAGAGGAAACCTAATGTTAAGACACTCCGTTCCTCACTTTCTACCGAATTGAGATATTGCGTGCTAAGTGGCGGAACTCAACGCTGCACTTTGCCTTGTTAACCAAACCCAAGAAATGAAAATACTAAACTTTTACATTTCCTGAAGTGGGAATCAATCCCACAACCTGTCGTGTTTACAGTCGCACGCTTGTGCTTCTGCGCCACGACAGGCGTTCAATCTCTACTTTAGAATCATTTTATATATAATTGTAAAGCATTGAAGAACGAAAAAAAGTCCCGCTGAGTTTCTTGCGCCAGTTCTTCCCAGATCTGAGGCATTAAATTTAGTGAACTGGTGGTGAATTACTTGACGTTCAAAAAATTAAGCATGTAACTTCTTATTTTGAATAAAATTATTTGACTTTGACTTTTAAATATCATATTTAAACTATTTCCACATTTCCCGCTTAGGTAAGTCAAAGAATGGTTTGAGTTACTCTAAGGCAATATCTTAAAATTATCAGGACAATAGAGAACGGAGTGTCTTAACACTAGAAAATGTACTGGGAGTTGTAATATAATAACAACAATGTTAGTGATTCCTAGTAAAAAATTGTCTAATGAGGTCGAATTTAAGTAGGTACTTTATTAGTTAAGTTGAATTAATTGATTCAATTTGGCCTTATGTAGAAAACAACTAATATATAGTGCTAGCTTCTATTGTTTTATAAGCAAAAGCCGACGAAAAAAATGTACTATGTTTTAATTACGAATAAAATTTTGTATTATAGTTTTGAATATATAATATATTTGATTATATTTTTTTAGCATCACTCTGTATCCCGCACTTAGTAGGGTAGACAGAGAGAACCAAAGGATCTAGTGTTAAGACATTCCGTTCTCTTTTTCGAATATAATATGTCCGATATTACCGTTAAAAAATCGACCTGCATCTACAATTTCTTGAAATATTAATAAGCATTTAGATTGCCTTACTTATATGATGAAGAATCGACTAAATACAGCTATTTAAAAAATAAAAACATTAAGGTACAAAAAGGGTTTCAATAACTTAAAACAAGATATCACTTCGTCATTTTGCCAACTTCTAAAAAATATTTGTATTAGATTTATCAAGTTATTCACGGTATGGACATAACAATATACTTTTTTTAGCTTCACTATGTATCCCGCACTAGCAGGGTAGGCAGAGGGAACCAAAGACACTCCGTTCTCTTTTAACATAATAATATTAGTAGATCTAAAATACTAGTTTAATAACTAAAGATCATTTAATAGCAATCTCATACTTTTCCACTTCTAATATGTTAGAAGCAAAAGCGTGGGGGTAAAGTCAATTAAGTTGACATAAATAAAGTGCTTTAAGCTTTTCGCTTGTTGAGCTTTTCTAAGAAGTAAAGGACCAGAGTAACCCATATGACCTAGAAAGCTTAATACAATATAATTAACTACTTTGGATATATTTTCTTTCATTTCGGATTTAACAAGGCTTTTATTTTTACATTTTTATCATTTCTTTGATAACATAATTAGTATTTTAAACAAAAAAACCAATCGACTTCTGTTATAATAAAATGCACTCAAAAGTGAAATTATTACAAATAACTCAAAAACTGTCAGATCTTAGCTAAATTCAAATGAGACCACATCAGAAATACTAGCTATCATTTATGAAAAAATCATCAAAATTGCTTCACCCTTTAAAAAGTAACGTAGTAAGCCACATAAAAAACAATCGAATTGAGAACTTCCGCCTTTTTTCCAAATCGGTTAAATATATATATATATATATATATATATATATATATATATATATATATATATATATTAAAATGCAGTTTTTGAATAAAATACTGGTTTTTTAACGGTTTTTAATATTCTTTTTAATATTATAAAACATCTATCAGTTGCTTAGTCTTATATACAACGTACATACATATTTTTTTTGTAACTTATGGCACGGATATTTCGCCGTACACCATGACTCACCATTGATAGAGTTCCGTATGGAGGTCATGATAAGATCACCATAATAAGTTTTTCGGTTATATCCTGTTAGAATTGATCAATTTTAGTTAACAAAATGATACTTCGCTATTTCGATTAATTGATTAATGTCATTGAAATTATATTATTAATACTAATTGAATTTTGTAAATTAATGTTCAATGCTCTATATATAATAAATAAAAAAAAGAATACATATCGAACCTTTAAAATTATAGCGACCTATTAAAAAAATATAAATTTTTGGGAAACGTTTAAATATTTAAGTTTTTTAAAAGGAAATCATTTTTTTAAATTTATATTCTTGTTTTAATGAAAATAGATAAACATCGTTCGATCTTAAGTCGTTTCGTGGCAAAAAATCTAAATCATGATTTTTTGATGACCTCATCATTAACCTATAAAAGGTGCGATATTTATTAACTTTCACGCGTTACTTGGTTTTAGACACTACGTTCTCTGCTAACAGTTTTATCTAAAAACATAACAATTTAAAACAAAAAATAAAAACAATATTCTATAAATAAATACATTTAAACAAAAATATAAATAATCCAACATTAATATTAAAATTCGGTTGGAAATTCGTAAGTAGGTAGCCGAGATCGCCGTGACCCACATACTGGCCGCCATTTTGAATATTGCGCGCGCGCCGGGCCATTTCACATGATACCGCTTATCGAACGTTTTTTTCACTACATGATTGTTTTTTCAATGAGATTTAATTCAATTTATTTGTGTTATTTATTTTTTAAGTTCTGATTTATATAGAATATGTGGAAAGTAAAATTCAAGATAATATTTTTAATCAAGGGCACCTTCCCTAACAATGTCTTTTGGTCTACTAATCTTTTATCGATGATCCATAATAACGCATATTTTTTTTTATTATTATACGTATTTCTCGTGATTTTTTTTATATTTAATTAATAATCAAATTATTCAAGATTAGATTTTGATATCTTTTAGCATTTTAATATATATTTTATATGAAATATTATGATAATTTTCAGAAATTAACATTCACATAGTAAACAAGAGGAAACATTTATATACAGTTACCATTACAAAATATATATTATATTCTTACAAATAAACTTCACTTTTAATCATAACACACCCACACTTGCGTTTAATGGGTATATCTGTCTCACTCGCACGTACAATATCTAATTATAGCGTCTCACTCTATTTTCAGCTCGGAAGGTGACATTAGTGATACATATTCTGATAAAAACACTAAGATATATTGACTGTAATTTTTCTAATAAGTATAGTCCTATTCATGTTATAAATGCAAAATTTTGTAAGAATGTAAGGGTGTTTGTTAATTTCAAGCTGTATCCCGCATATAGCAGGGTAGGCAGAGGGAACCTAGTTTTAAGACACTCCGTTCCTCAATTTCCACCGGATTGAGGCATTGCGTGCTGAGTGGCAAAACTCAACGCCGCGCCTTGTTGCCAAAGGCAGGAAATGAATATACTTTAATTTCCTGGAGTGGTAATAGAACCCACAACTTTTTGCACGCTTGTGCCTCTGCGCCACGACTGGCGTTAATTTGTGTTTGTTACTCTTTCACGTAATAACTACTAAAAGGACCTAAATTAAACTAACAGTAATTTAGACAACAATTTATGAAGATTTTGTGTAATCTGAACATAAAATTAGCATAAACAGTTATGTTAGAAACATTTTTATATGCTCTGCTAAATTAAAGCGAGGCGAGTTTCGCCAATGTCCTTTACTTTTGGACGGGAAGTAGAGAACGGAATATCAAGACACTAACTTCTCTCTCCTCAAACAGATTGTGAATCTGATATATTTATTAAAATCAAAACATGAATTAAGAATATTTTTGATTATATTTCCTAGATTCTTTATTCCTGTAGAGTTTAAAGTAACAAACACCGTAGTATAAAACATTAGAGATCGTATCGCGAACCGCAAATTACGACTTTATTAGTAATCTTATAACCGCAAATCAAATATGTCCAGTCATCTTAAATAAATATTTACTTAACATTCATCGCATAACCAGGTTATCATGAAAAGCCGAATTAAATAATTTTACGAGAACGAGAAAAGAGTGTCTTGACACTAGGTTCTCTATCTCTACTGCTTCACGTAAAAACTACTGAACAGATCGAAGAAACTTTTTAATATAATAATATAGCCCCTTAAAAAAATAACTCGTAGGCCACAATTTATAAAAAAAATGATTAACTTGGTTATTATAAACGATAGGTACCGTTTTTTATACAACAGGATTTCAACTCGCATCTTTTGGAACTGTTTGTTACGTGTTTACAGAAATCCAGTCAAAGTCAAGTCAAATAATTTTAATCAAAATAAGAAGTTACATGCTTCATTTTTTGAACGTCAAATAATTTACGACCGGTTCACTAAATTTAATGCCTCAGACCTGAGAAGAACCGGCGCAAGAAACTCAGTAGTTAATTATTAATATCTTTAACGCACAGCATCTTTAGCTAAAAGATAACCGTTACGTAATACCCTCAATGAATAACAACAGACAAACGTAAATCTATTTTTAGTTTGTATGGAAATAATTTAATTTTACATTTATTACAAGTTATTTTTAAATCATTTATATGTATAGATTAAGGTAAAGTTTTTAGGTTATTCTAGCACATTTTTAAAATTGAATTATTATATTTACTAGCGTCCCCGTTGACGCGTTAACAACGCGTTTTCTTTAGCAATGTACGTACGTACGTCACTTTATATAAACATGGATATCAAGCCATGGTAATGTGTGTAACATTTATTTTATTAATATAATATATATTTTATGTATTATTTTAAAAAGATACAATCATTGCACTCTTTTCGTTCGTTCGTTTTTATGCTTCTCTGTCCGCATAATTTTCGTGAAAAGTGCACAAAGTTTTTGCTTCACGTATTAATATATAGATACTAATATCATTTTTTCGCTGATATAAAACAAAGCGTGGGGTTGTGTTCCGCCATTATACGCTGTTTCGGTTTCAGGTGGAAATTGGAAAGCAGAGTGTCTTAACACTAGATCATCTCTCTGATTATCCGGATATGCGAGAAAAAGCTAAAAGTTGTATTATTCATTAAAAAATTTCGGTTTCTATTTAAAATCATAAATAAAAATTGGCTTTCTCTATACTCCTCTACATATACTTTTTCCGACCATTCTGGTCCATTACAACAAAAATATTTATAAAAGAACCAATAAAATACCAACACTATTCCTATGAACAAAAGAGTTTATTTCCAATATGACGTATAACGCAAATTTCAACTTCATATTAAATTAAAAATCAATTTTTTTTGGCATTTCAAAGTAATTTCTTTCTTATTACTGTAGTAATAGAATATAAAATATATTTTTTAGCGTACAGGTTACAGAAGGCAGACGGTCATCGACGTTGTTTATATGACATTCCGCTTGCATTTGTCATGTAGATGCTTTGTAAATACTAATTCTATGTATCAGTTGAGATCTTTACATCGATATAGTGTATCGATTATCTATCAATTATTGAAACAACTTGTAGATTAGGAAAATCAATTTATATTTATATAAGTATAAATATAGAGGCCTTCATGGCGATAACGTCTGACTGGAAACGCGATTGGTTGTGAGTTCAATTCCCACTCGGGGGGATGATTATATTAACCTTTTAACGGGACATGACGAAACATTTCGGCATACATAAAAGCTTACTGTTATGGTCACGACGACATTTTTCGTCATGGAAATTATTCGTAACAAATTGAACGCATTACGTTCTACGTTGTTGTTATCTATTAAATCTTAAAGTGGTTATATATATGCCATCATATTGACGATGCGTCAAGAATTTTCATGTTCTTCGTTCTGCAATCTGTAGCTGGATTCCGGCGGAAATCAGCAAACGGAGAGTCAAGACACTAAGTTCTCTCTAACTACCCCGCTATGCAGGATACAGCGTGAAATATGATCTGAGATTAAGATAACGATTTCCTAATACTTAAGATACTATCATTGCACCAACGTTTGTAGGTTCAACTCCCACTCAAGACGATTTTCATAAAATAAAATTGTTCTCTAAGCCTTTGAAAGTCACAAAATGAATAGAAATGAGAAAGCAGGATAATTTGTCACTAGAACGAATCAATTCTGTGGCTATTAAAAATAGTTTTAAAAAACATTATGACAAAATTATTATCTCCTTATCCTAGGCGTATTAACGAAGGTACATTTCATCCGATTGGTTTGAAAATTCGAACACCTTCAAGTGCTAAGTAAAGCTAGAAGTGGGTCAAAAATCAAAATAATATTGGATTGGATTTTCTCATTTAGATAAATAGTTCTCTGCTCACCCTGCTATATGCGGGATACAGCGAGAAGCTATGTATGTATATATGTATATATGTGTATGTGAATTTCTAAAAATAAATAATAATATGGAATTTTACAAATCATGAAGAAATGTTAATGCCGTAAAAAGATTATATAAAGCATAGTATTCATACTATAATAAATTTATAAATAAATCGTAACAATTATCATAGTTAGATTACATACAACTGTATGAATATATTATAAATTATCCACAGTATATAAATACCTGTTACCACAATCCATATAAATAATAATATAATTTGATTGGTACATTTGTGCAAAAAACTTAATAGTTTATAAGTTATAAGGAAATACGTTTTTCATATAAACAAAGTAATATTTGCTATTAATAACCTATTTAGAGATAAATAAATAAATAAATAAATAAATAAATATATATATATATAACAACTTATTCACGCTTGGTATTGGATATATTGCTTTATAACTAAAATTTTCGCATTATCTAGTCAATGATATTTATAAGAAGACATTTGGACACAGGTTCGAATCCTGCTACGTTCACATAAAACTGGTAAAAACTTATACTTATGAATTTCAATAATAAAGTATTTTAGGAAAATTTTAAAATGGTTATAGTGAACAGCAACCGTCGATATCGCCATCTTTACCCATTATCGTTATTAATTACTTTAAACTGGTTCGCGTCAACGCGAGCAGGTATATTTAAATGTCCTACTTATTTTCATGGAAATTATGTACGTAAGGTTATTCACATAACTGTTCCTCCTAACAACTTTGTATTTTTGACCAACTTAAAAAAGAAGGGTTCTCCAATCGATTGTGTTCTTTTATGTGACTTACCGAATAACTTTTTACTGGGTGAACCAATTTTGATGATTCTTTGTTATATGATAAGCTAGTAATTCTGATATGATCCCATTTACATTAAGTTAAGATCTAACCAGTAGTTTTTGACTATTTCGTAATAATTTCACTCTTTAGCAGATTTTATTTGAAGACAATTTCTTGTTTTTTTTAAATTCTTAATTATTTGATATACGACTTAAAAAAAAATTCTCATATCAAAACACTTATATATTATTAATAAAAATTCACTATAAGGAAGCTGATCATTACAGAGGCTTAATAACATTAAAATATACATAGCATTTCATTCCTTTTACTTTTAACAACCAATATAATTTTTACACCAACATTATGAATAATATATAAATAAAAATAAAATAAACAGTTTATTTAGCAAGCGTTAATTTTTATTTCTATATATATTACACGTAATATAATAATATTAGGTGTGCAATCGAGTGGCAAGTGTACAACTTTCTCTCGTCTCGTTCATTGCCTGCACTACACTACAGCTGAGCGAAACGTTACTGTTTACCCTATTTGTGTAAAGAGGTGTTATGTGTTTACTTGTAATATTTAAATAACTTCAAAGCTATGAGAAGAAACTCCTTAGCAATCCATGGATTCACCGTGGGGGTGCCGGGCCCATCACGTTGCAGAGAGAGGAGTTTGGAGAGTGCCTGAGACTTACGACCCAACGTGTAGGTTTAAGGGATCCCCCTTTAAAATGAGCATTAAATTTCACTTCTACTTTCTACGCTTCTCTCTCTACTTAACCAATAAGAAAATAATTTATATGTAATTTTAACACATTACGTTAAAAAAAACTGAAGTAGGTGACTGTTTCTTGCGAATGATCATAAGTTGAAATTGAAATATGGACATTTTTATAATAAACGTTAGTTGCAGGAAAGCGCTGGATGCAGGAGGCATCCAGTCGTGCTACATGGCGTTGTATGAGGGAGGCTTATGTCCAGCAGTGGACGTCTTCCGGCTGATGATGATGATGATGACATGGTATATTAGAGCCATATTACACAAACTCTTTATAAATTATAGGCTACATGATATTCTAATGTATAAGCTATAGCATTGTAAAGTTTCATTGAGATCGGTTTAGTTGTTTTTGCTACAAAAACTAACACACATCCATTTCCACAAACATACGCATTTATAATATTAGTAGAAACGTATTTTTTCACACAAACAATAATTTATTCTATTCTACGTTGACAGTTTAAGAAAACTGGATCACATAACTCAAGTAAGGGGCACATTTTAAAAACACTATTAATAAAGAAGATAGAGACAGCATAGTTTCTAAAATCCTTTCACTGGCATTTCTCACTATTTAAATACATAGAATAGTTTCCGAAGCTGTTAAAACCGAAAACACAATAACACATTTGTCTTACACAACGCTATTGTAAATATGCTAATAATTTGCTAAAATAAAAGTAAAAAAAATCACTCAATTAAGTCATATGAGTAAAATACTTTTTTTTACACTTTCACTGATATTCAATATAATTTTTGTTATTCAAAAATATTTTGCATTTTTGTGCCAATTATGGTATTTTTGAAATATTGATCTAGCAACGATGTATAGATCTTTTTCATAATATTATCATTAAGTATATCCGTAACGTTCATATATCTTTTATTTATGGATAGCCTATTTATCATCATTTATTAACATGTGTGTATTCGAGTAATTAACTAAGCTTAATTTTTGTCAAACTTCAATATTCTCAGTTCTAAGTTAAGATAATCAAAACTATATTTACAATGAAGTCAAGCTACAGTGCAAATCTGTCTGATTGCTTCTCAAAAAAATCTTAGAAACGAATACATCTAGATTTACGATGTATATATTTTTTTCCTATCCATCCTGCATATAGCCGAGTAGGCATAGAGAACCTAGTGTTAAGACACTCCGTTCAAAAAAATTACGTCCATAAAAAAATATTTCACATAGTTCAACACCATTTACAATAATAACCAATTTAAACCAATACAGTTTTAAAATTTCATCACATCACAAAACGAGGTGTTAAAATTATTGAAGCAGTCATTCACGTTCTTAAATTGACTTTATATTTTTATATGTTAGAATATAATTTGGTAAATTTTCGAAATATACAATTCTAGGTCATGATCTTATCAATACTGTTCTATAGACTATCTAATACACGTTTGTAAATGGGGCAAGCAAATATTTTTACGATAACCGGTCCAATTAATAATCAATAACTTTATTTTATTCGTGCAAATATATTAGTATATTTGGCACATTTTATATATATATATTTATTTTTATATATATATATATATATATATATATATATAATCTATAAATCATATAAATCAGCCAAAGATCTTATTAAGGTTAAACTGTAATGTAAGTCAGTGTATTTTTTATATGAATTCATGCATCACATATTTTTAATAGTCGCATCCAAAATCTAGTGACAAATCTTTCCGTTCTATATTTTCCGCCTCTTTTAGCAGATAAATAAAATTCGGAAGTCAAATTAATTGTTCACGTTGTATAATTGTTGTAAACGAGCCGACGTATATTCATGTTACTATAGAAACACACATATCACTTAGAAAAAAGTGAATGCCAAACACATAGTAATGTGTATAATATTTATTCTATTATATAAATGTATTTTTAATGCAATATTATGGAAAGCATTAGCTCTACGCATTTCTTCTCCATATAAACTTTAACTATACCATATTTCATACTCGCATAATTTTCGTAGAAATATAGATTACATATTTATAAGACTTTTTTCAAACAAAAATATATTTATCAAATTGAAATTATTACGGTATTTTAAGTTCTCTCTTAAACCAAAAGTTACTTATACACGTCTGAGAAGTCTGGAAATCACCGGCTCGGAATGCTCTTTTGAGAAGAGTTCGCAAGAAACTTCACAGATTGTGTTTTAATACTTAACTATTGCTATATATAACTACATAGTACTACATATAGTGTTATATTATGTATCTCAGTACAAATTGCATTTGTTTCTTTAATTTACTGTCACAATTATAATATTCTCAGAAAACGAATTAATTATTAATGAAATTTCGATAAAACGGAATATGAGTCCTTATAATAATACCTTCCGCGTTTTACACCATAATAAGTATGATTCAACGAACTCAAGATTAAGAAAAATACATAAAAATAATAACTTTTTTGAAAGTTGTTTTTGTTTAAAAAGGATATCCTTCATAACCAAAAATAATAAAATTTATTGTAAAATTTTCCAAAATTCAATTTCATATATACCATATATAGTACTTAATAATAGTTTCATTCTAATACTTTGTAATTCTGAATAGTGCTTATATAACGCAATGCCACAGATTATTATCATAGTATCACACCATAATATTTATATATGCATATAACTGGGACTTAACCGCAAAATAAACTATCGAGGGTATTCCCCATACTTAATGTTTGGCAGGAAGTTGTGTGGTTTTGTATGTATATTATCTACTTTTTGGGTATTTTAAAAGGCCTAAAATCACATAGTTCATAATTAATTAAATTTACAAAATTTGTTTAAAAATGAGACAAGTATCAACATGCTTCTAACGATCGTTTTGATCTATCATTTTAAAAAAATATTCGTATTGTCTATGGATCCGGACATGTATACCAAATTTCAGGCAAATCAGACAGCATTGTTAGTGAAACTAAGAAAAACATTATAAACCTGATAAATGAAACGTACAGTGTTGGTTATTTTTCTAAATACATAAAAGGCAAAGAGTCTCTTTTTAATTTACTCAGATATAGCTGAAATTATTTCTAGAACGTTCTATATTACATTAAATGATTCCTTACAGAAAACACACATTTCAACAATAAGTAAACAGTTTCTAATCAGCCTTAAACAAATCTAAACAAAAATAAGATTATATTTACATAGAAATGTGAAAATTACAGATATCCAGTCTAGACTAGTCATCTTAATCTAGCCCGGACAAGTCTTAATCTTTATAAAAAAAATGAATCACCGAAATGTTTTTACGCGCATAAGTTACAAACGACTGCACCAAATTGAATAAATCTTACTTTTACTATTATGTCAGAGGAAGGTTAGTAATTATTTATAATGAAAAAATATATTTAAAAATATACTAGCTAACATTTAAAAAAATATGGCAGTACGAAATTCGGCGGGATACGGTATAATATAAATTAAAATAAAAGTACTTACAATATCATGTCCTTGGCTGCCACTCCTTACAACTTCGGGTGCCATATATTCAATGGTACCGCAAAAGCTGTAAGCTCTACTTTCTCCCCCACAGAACTCCTTGGAAAGCCCAAAATCTGTGAGGACTATGTGACCTTCGGCGTCCAGGAGTATGTTTTCTAACTTGATGTCGCGGTAGATTATACCGAGCTGGAGAATCAAATAAAGATTATTATTTTAAAATAATGCTATTAAAAAAATAATAAACCAAAGACGCATTTGGACTGTCGTAGCGCAGAGACATAAGCGTGCGACTGTAGACGCGACAGGTTGTGTGGTCGATTCCCACTCCAGGAAATAAAATATTAAATAATATTTAGTATTTTCATTTCCTCGGTCTGGTAACAAGGCAAAGCGGGACGTTGAGTTCCACCACTCAGAACGCAATGCCTTAATTTGGTGGAAAGTTGGGAACGAAAATGTTAAAAGAAAACGGAATATCTTAACCCTAGGTTTATGCGGGATACACCGAGAAGCTAATAAACAGACCAAAGCGCGGCGTTAAGTTGCGTTACTCAACACCACGTGTCAAATTAGACTCGAAAGGGAAGAAATTAACATTTATACTTTGTCAATATTCTCTCTGCCTATTTATTTAAGGGTAAAGTATGGAACTATTAAAAATAAGGCAAATGAGAAACAAATAATAATAGTGCCATTTCAATACTGTCAGTTTAGCTCTAATTAATATTCATAAATAAATTTATTTATTATTGCCTAAATGTTTATATACAACATCCTTTTAGTATCCTAATCAAAATTTGTCACGGAAACTGTTATATATTCAAATATTACATTATAATACACAAATATAGAGTTCATTAGAATTTTTATTAATAATAATCATAAAATAGATAAAACAAATTAAAAATTATTTTCTCATTATTCCGGTCAACATAGCAAAAATATCAAGTTTCTACTATAGAAATATATTATGTGATTCGGACACGTGTGCAATTTTCAAGCAAACCGGCATAAATATATCAAAATAGCTTGATAGATAGATACACTAGTGAAGTTAATAAACGAGTTATAAATGTAAATAACCGTATAGACTAAATATTAAATTTAAATATTACTAATAATTAATATATTCTACATACAAAAACACATATTAACTAATATTTAATTTAAAATATGTTCTTAAAAAGGTATGTACAAGTAGTTTAAGCCACGTTACCTTATGTAATTGCTCCAACGCTAATATAATCTCCGCTATGTATATCCTAACTTCGTTTTCATTGAAATGCTCCCGTTGGTAGAGGTGAGTGAATAGCTCTCCACCGGCGACGTAATCTGGTAACAAAAATATTAAATTACTATTGATATATAAAATGGCATATGGAGTGTCTTGACACTAGGTTCACTTTAACGACCCTTCTATGTGGGATAAAGTATCAAATAAAAAAAGTTTATCGCCTGTCGTGGCGCAGAGGCACAAGCATGCGACTGTAAACGTGAAAGGTTGTCGTTGGGTACGATTCCCACTCCAGGAAATGAAATTTTTCATTTTCTGGGTTTGGTAACAAGGAAAAACCGCGGCGTTGAGTTCCGCAACTCAGCACGCAATACCTCAATTCGGCGGAAAGTGGGGAACGGAGTGTCTTAACACTAGGTTCCCTCTACCTACCCTGCTATATGCGGGATACAGCGTGAAGCTATGTATGTATGTATGTATGTAAGTGTCCAATTTATAAATAATATATTATTATTTTATTATTACATGCTTTGAATGCCTCTATATTGAATATATTTAAGTTAATATACTGAAACTTGATGTAATTTAAACATGTTGTTCTGTTGACAATCCTAAATAAATATATGATTATTATACACTAGATATTTAATATTATATTATGGTCAAATTACATGAAATCTTTATAAATTGTAGCTCATATGTTATTCTGACGTATAAGCTATATTACTACAAAGTTCGTACGTATATATAGTATATAGTATATGTAGGTCCTTTCAGTGGTTATTGTATGAAAGAAAATGCAGAGTAACAAACATCGACTCATCCTCAAAAACTTTCGCATTTATAATATTAGTAGGATAAGCCTTATTATTTAGAAAGATCAATAACATAAAAGTTTTCGATCAAGACTTAAAAGTTTTTTAATTGATTACATGAGTTTTCCGTTTTCATTCAAGATTTCCAAATATTTTCACATTAAAAATTAACCATTCTCTTTAAATAAAACTATAACAATACAGTCAAAATAGTTTCAACAGTTAACAACTAACAGTAAAACATTACTTCAGGGACAAACAGGCAAACAAATTAAAACTTTTAAGTGTAGTCTCTTCGTCTATATTTTAATTTAAATTCGTTTCCCATTATTTTCAACTATACGCTGTATCCTACACATAGCAGGCAGAGAGAACCAGAGAACCTAGTGTTAAGACACTCCGTTTCTCTTTTAACATTTCCGTTCCCAACTTCCTTTGAATTGAGGCATTTATTCCTTATTTTTTTTCAATATAAAATTTTAAGCTCTAAGTGATAAATAAATAAACGTTCAATTAGTTAATAAAAACAAAGTATCTTTTCATTAGATTCTCAAATAGTTAAGCAATAAAATATAATAAAGTAGCTCTCGGACGTCTTTGACAAAGTTCGTGCAAGCGGTGGTATACTTAAAGAATAGTTTTATACTTCAATTAGCATTTTGGTCGAAACGCATTATTTAATTCCTTGAAATTATTGTATAAGAGCGCCATCGTGGCGCAATGGAAGAACGTCTACCTGTTTTGGGTTCGATTGCCACTTAGTAGGGTAGAGGAATAACTATTTTGCGGATTTTACGAAAAAAACAAACTTAAAAAACAGAGTGTTTTGGCACAAAGTTCTCTCGAACAGCTATTGTTATACGATTTCGTTTAATAAAATCACCTTCGTGTCTTCATCTTCTCAATAGCAGCAGTGTTCTTTACTACTTCATAACAATTTTCATACAAAAACGATACCTAACTCAGGAATCGAACGTGCTACCTACAATCGTTTAGCTCTAAATAGTTTTAAAAAACCCTTCACTTTTAACAATTACAAGCATATACATAGATAAAGTATCTAGAATTTCACTATCGAATACAATAGTTCTAATTAAATTACTTAGTAAAGAAAACGATAAGCTACACAACAAGTTTAAACATGTCATCCAATTTTAAATTATTTTAACCGGATTAATTACGTATATTTTAGTATTGAGATATTTTGAAATCCAAGCCATATTTTAGTACAAAATACCGCGTGTTGATCGAGTTAAAATAGATTCATTTAAATACAAATATATGTATGTATGAAATATGTATATATATAGCTTCACGCTGTATCGCGTATATAGCAGGGTAGGCAGAGGGAACCTAGTGTTAAGACACTCCGTTCCCCACTCCCCGCCAAATAAATGAGAATGAATAGATTCATTTAAAGTGTGTAAAAATCGCGTAAACCAAGGATATTATTATGAACCAACATTTCCGTGTATATGTAAATATTGTGAAATATCTGTAATCTAATAAATCTATATCTAATCTGTATCTAATATATTATGTACGTATTGTGAAATCCTAATTGTATTACTTAATTGTATACTTATAGACAAAAAAAAGGCAAGGCCTCAATTCGACAAAAAGGATGAAACGGAAATCTTAATAGAAGGAAATGTCTTAACACTAGGTTCTCTGGTTCCGTCTGTCTACCTTGTTATGTGCGGGATACACATGAAGCTAAAAAAAGACAACTAAAAGATTTTAAGACTCTTAGTTAGCCTAATAAAATAACAGAATAAAGTTACCTAATATTAACAAGAAAAGAAAACCATATGGATATATATGCCCAAAGAGGAATTTGTACCCAAAACCATCAATTCAGTCAGTCCATACTGCGCCAAGAAAATGCATTTGCAATAAAATTTCATACATATATACAATTTAATGTGTCATTTCACTGAGCAAGTTCAAAGGTCTACCAAAAATCAATGAAAAGCTATTTGAAATCTAGACTTAGGATCTGATAATTACAGTAAAAGGGTTTCTACACCCCTTTTTGTAAAATGCAGTCCCTAAGCACGAATTCATACTAAGACTTTTAAATGATTTGTTTTTAATTGTTCACTCACGCAAATGGTAGAACGGGACAGCAATAAAAATGTAACGGTAGCAAAACAAATGTTATACAACACAATTTATTATTACTGAATATTAAATTAGATTTTTCTAGAATCACATATTGATACGCTTAATAGCACGTAAACAGATTCGAAACCATAGAATAGATTTCTGCTTTCTGTCTAAATTTGAAACATTGTAGATTGAGTCGCAAAACTCATCGCCGCGCGTTGTCTTACCAGAGAGAAGAATCCAAAATGATTTAAATATTACTCTTCCAAATGGGAATCGAACCCACAACCCATCGAGTTTAAATAAGATGCCATAGTACTGCGTATATTCTGTAATATATTACTATATATGTTTAAATAAAAGTAGTGATATATTAATAATAATAATAGATAGTATATATAATAAAAACTAAGAAATATTTATAATTTTAGCTAATAGATTGCTAACATTCACTTTTCTGCACACCATACTGCACTTGATCGATTTAAAAGGACTTATGCAAGGGAAGCCGTTGAGTACACTCAAAACTTTTCCACTACGAGGGAGCCTCAATACTGTATTACAAAGATACCTGTTTTACAAAGCCGTCCGTCAAATGGGAACAAAATAGGAAATAATATAAGCAATATGTTGAAAATTAGCTTAATAAATATTAATGTACTCTTTAAACTTCACGCTTTATCCCTTACAGTCAGAGAGAACTTAGTGCCAATACACTCCGTTCTCGACCCTCCGGCCAAATAAGAGACATTAGGCGTATAGAATGGCGGAACTCAACGCCTCGTTCTTACCAGAACTGAGAAATGAAAATAATTTAAAATGATTTATATTCTTTTAGGATTATAAGCATTATGAAATTGTACATAAAAAATTGCATTTCATCGATTTACTGCAACGGTAAACATTTTATTACCTCTATAAAATAAAAAGCACTAAATTATAATAAAAGATCTATTAAAATCAAAACTGAGGCCAATGCATTGCAGAGAGACAGCGTCTGACTGCAAACACGAATGGGTTCACTTCCCACTCCGGACAATGATTATATTTTTTTTTTCTCCGCTCTGAGAAGCCCAAGTGCAGCATTGAGTTTCACCAATTAACACAAAAAGTGAATAGAAAAAAAAATCCTTTAAGCTTCATCAAAATATATAACAAACGTAACCATACTTCTAGTGAACTACAAGACTTGTATCGCTAAGCGACTCGTAGTTCTAGCTCTATACATAATTGAGATTTTAATCAAATCATGAATTAGCCACAAGATGCTAAGCGAGTCTTTGACCCAGATTTAGCGGTGAACTAATGGAAAAGTCAAAAACGAGGTATGAATTTTAAAAACAACTTTGCTTCTACTATAATTTTCTTGCTAGACCTCTAAGTTACATACAAAGCGAAATTCTTACAGGCGCTGAATGCCTTAACATCTTTTGAAAAAGGCAAAGCAAGGAGCTACATGGGTACTATGGAAAAGTCCCACTTTCAGAATTACTAAGAAAGTTAACAAAAGTAAGGGTTTTTAAAGTGTTATTTTTTCTCATAATGTTTCAGATCAGTATTTTTTTTATATTAAAGAAAACATGATATCGTCACACTTAGTCATCTTAGTAAATTAAAAGGAACACCTCACTTACAAGATTATTCAAACGACAAAAGATATCATTCACTTTTTAGATCAAGGGGATACCTTACAAAGATAAAGACGAAGTGATTTTATCACTCAATATAAATCGACTTTATGGCAAATAACTTGTTAATCTACATATTAATAAGTGAAGCAAAAACTTTGTACCCCTTTTTATGAAAATTACACGGACGGAGGAGCATGAAACTTGGTACACTTATAGTTTATATAGCGAAGGAGTGTAAAATGATATATCTTTTAAAATAATACATAAAAAATATATAAAATAAATGGTACACACAGGTTTATATAAAGTGACATATACATATGTTGCTAGGAAGCGTTATTAACGCGTCAACAGGGACACTAGTATGTTTTAACATTCAATTCTAAAAGTACTAAACACTTTATATTACGAATATATTTTTAAGGTTCTATAAAATGTATTTCATTTCTTACACTTGATGTGTACGAAATTATCGACACTTATCATTCAGTAGTATTATTCTCCATCAATATAAAATACAGTCTACTTGGCACATCAAACTGCGCATAGCAACGAAATCTTTTATGGCAAGTCTTGAAATTACAATATAAATGGTATTCAAAGCTCCATATTTCTGAGACGCAGACGGTGGGGTGAGGTTCGTCCCTGACCTACGTACTATAAATTATTTATACTATATTCATTGGATAGGGACTAAACAAAGGTTTTTATTATCGTATACTTTTTATATAGTGCTAGAATAATTGAATTTGTTAATTGTGTGTGAAATATTTGTAATATGAATTACTTCTTTAAATGTTAAAGCATTTATTTTTAATAATAATATTTTTTTTGGACAAATGCCTATAGTTTTATTGCGGAACAGTAGTTATAAAATGAAATATAATATAGTTGACTAGACTTAAATCTTAAGCGCCATATTATTAGCTCATATAAAATTTTGTAATCAAAAATATTTCTTCATAAAAATAAGTTCAGGAAACACATGAATAAATATGAACATTCCTATTTCCAGTAGAATTGATCAATCGCTTAAAATCGGACGTGTCCACTGTGTCATCGTGTAACATTGACATGATGGCATATATTTTATTTTGCCTTGACCATTTGCGGTGCATATCGTGACAGTTTATGATTAGATTATTTATTTAGATTGATAGAAAAGAACGTAACTATTTAAATTCTATTATAACAATTAATTCAAATATAGTGGTCATCTCCTTGACAAGTAAATTACTCGTTGCCTTAGCAACGTGTATACATGTCACTATGCATCTGTATATTAGTGAAGTAAAAACTTTGTACCTCTCTTTACGAAAATTACGCGGACGGAGGAGCATGAAACTTGGCACACTTATAGTTTATATAGCGAAGGAGTGCAGAACGATAACATATTTTAAAAATAATACATAAAAAGAACATTAAATAATTAAAATAAATGTTACATGGTTACCATGGTTTGACATGCATGTTTATATAAAGTGACACGGGGACATATATAAAAATGCCATACTGTAGGAATTCCTGTATTATTATGTTTAACATTTATTGTATTAATTTAAAAAAAATTTTAATATATTACCATAAAAAATAGTACGTTTTTTGTTTTTTTTTGTTTTTCATTCATCATACGTCTCCGTCCACTCTATTTTCATAAGAAAGGGTCCGAAATTTACTTTCCCATATTTATATATAGATTTTCGCGTAAATACACAACACAGTATTGTATAAGACATTATGCATGAGGCTTATAACAGTGTATAACACAAACGAAACATGGACAGTTTTATTTCCTAATGGGATTTAGAATCACTACATTTGTACATAGATTGTTTTACCATACAATGCTAATATTGAAGTGCTTTGTATGTTTAGTTTTATAAAATATAATCATATACTTTTTTTAGTGTGATAAGCGGAGGGAACCAGAGAACCTAGTGTTAAGACACTCCTTTCTCTTAAGATTTCAGAGTGGCGGAACTCAACGCCGCGGTTTGCCTTGTTACCAGAGCTAGAAAACGAAAACACTAAACATATTATAATAATAAATAATATTCGTGAAGCAAATACTCATTATTATGTTAAATATCAATTATCTTTTAAAACCTAATAATAAATTTTAACCATGAATGACAGATCATTATCTATTATTAGATTAATTAATTTATTTTTTCACGTTTTTTCGTATAACAGGAAAATTAGAGAAAAACTAACGTAAAACTATCTGTGTATCTTACACAGTTCAACATCTTCCGCCTATTTCGTGTTTATTAGCAATACTCAACGCTTTAATTTACCTAAGCTGGCAAATGTATAAACGATATATTTATTTGTAAGAATTATTGTTAGGCTAACTATGAATTATAGTAATAAAATCAAATAATTTTACGACGTAAGTCATCAAATCCAAACTATTTACTATACGTTAATAAATACTATAATAATCTAATTTCATAGTCAATTTTATAAATATGAAAAAGCTATTAAATTCATATATAGTAGTCTCGTTTGATGTAAAAGCAATAAGAGGTAACAATACGGCTAATATATCCGCACCATTATGATATTACTCTGTCGTTGGCCAACCGCTACTCATGTAGGCTGTGTGTGGTGCAAATTATAAGCTTACGGATAAAATCCCTATATAAAAAATATTTTAAATTTAAATATGACTATTAATTTATTAAGTGAACGGAAATGTTAATAGAATGAAGGGTCTTAACACGAGGTTCTCAGACCTTCCCTTCTCTTTGCCTACCCTGCTATGTACGGTATACAGGATGAAGCTAAAAAAATTATCAAGTGAAGCTAAGTAAGTAATTTGTCAACGAATAAAGAATTCGTAAGATAGATGGTACTATATAGGTGTAGCAAATGATCATAAATCAAGAGGTCTGTAAGGCTTAGTAAAGAAATAGATATTCATGATGTATATTTATTACGTATCAATTTAATATCTCATAATACATGTAGTTAAAAATATTTAAGCACTATCCGCGATAGCATCAATCACTTTCGGTTGTTAGTACCATAATTTTACCTGTAGAGACCTAATTTCTTCTAATATTTTGTTTTACAAAAAATTGTAACTTAACAAAAAATTGAAAGTATTATAAGATATATATTTTTATGTATATCTTCACCACAACACTAAAAAAACGAACAAAAACCTACATAAGGCATATGTAAGTTTTTATTGTCTTAAATAAATTCTGTTTCTCAATTACTACGCCCAATACATCATATACAACTACAACTAGCAAAAAAAAATTAAAATACCATCGTAATTATAACACTTTACCACGGTAATCATTTATTAGCTATTCATATGACATTTCCCGCTGGTCGTCCATGACTCGTTTCATAGTTCTCACAGTTGCACGTGCAAGATCTAACAATAGCTTTGCAACAGGAGGAAAAAGAAGTGGCGACGGGTGTATAGTCTTGTTTTCAAAGTTTATAGCTAAGTAGGAGTCATTATTGCTTAAGTGAATTAGGTATTCAGTGTATGTAATTTTAACTTACGTACTGAAAATCAGGAGTAAAGATAGACCGCTTTATAAATGTATAAAAAAATAAGGGGCCTGTCGTGGCGCAGTGGTACAAGCGCGCTACTGTTAATGTGACAGGTTGTGGGTTCGATTCCCACTCCAGGAAATGAAAATATTTACTACATAGTGTTGAGTTCCGCCAATCAGTACACAAAGTCTCACTTTCGGCGGAAAGTGGGGAAGGGATATGTTAAAAGAAAGCGGAGTGTCTTGAAACTAAGTTATCAGGTTCCCTCTGCCTACCACGCTGTGTGCATAATACAGCGTAAAAAAATTGTGAGCCATAGTAACGCAGCGGAACGGCGTCTCCACTTTCCGCGTGTACCTCACACGCGGAAAGTGGAGGATGGAGAGTCGTGACATTAGGTTCTATCTACCCATTTATGCAGGACATAAGCATATAGCTGAATTATTAATAAAAAAAAACGTTTGGAACTTGTGAGTGTTAAAATTTTCATTCATACTAACACATTTTTTCATATCCTTGGAAAAACATAGTATTTTAATTTCTTTCCACTAGTTTTATTATTAAAATGTATGTAAAAAGGGAACACGTTGAAACTATGACCAAATAAAATATATATTCAAATTGAAGCTTTTTTATAAGGTCAAGGTTATGTCGGAAACAAAACTATAATACCTACTGTGTGGGTAGTATTGTTTACAATAAACGTATTCCGAATAAAAGAATGTCCAGACGGTTCAGTGAATAGCCCATTTACGCCTGTGGCCTATATAGTTCTGAGTTCGAATAGTAAATTGAGTTATGTTTTTCTTTTAATTTTTTCCAATAGTTATTTTATCAAATTATATAGTTTAATTTAACGTTTAATTTTATTAAATTTTTTTATTAAAATTATATAGTTTAAATTATATTAAAACAAAGCGCGTTGGATTTTGGTCGCTTAGCCTTCAGTATCTCCATTTCCGGTGGAAAGTAACATTAAATTCTCTTTCGCTAAGTTCTATTCTGCAGGAAAAAGCGTAAAGATGCAAAAAAAATATTTACGGAAAGAGCAACGCCAATCTTTCATCTCTTATTCCTTTACTTACATAATATATGTATGTTCGTATTAAATTAACAAACCGTAGTATGTCTATGAAAAAAAAACAAAGAGTATAACGAAAAAGAAATTAATATCGATTAAATAATTGTATTAGCATAATAATTGACTGGTTTCGGTCATCACGTTTCTTCTTCCTAAGTAATTTATTTCAACGAAAGTAATTAAAAAGTTATTAACAAACAAACATACGCAAACTATTTGATTTGTGTTCATCGATTATTTACTAAATAAGTTATATAATTACTCTTCACGGTTTTCCCGCTTTTTGTCAAGACTAATTATTCATATATCCACTTTGATTTACTTCAAACATTGTGTGTAAATTGCGAAACATATAATTATTACTTGTATATTATAGTGCATTTTTTTAGCTTCACGGTGTATCCCGCATATAGCAGTGTAGGTAGAGAGAACCTGAGAGCCTAGTGTGAAGACACTTCGTTCTCCATTTTCCACCGAATTGAGGCATTGTGTCCTGAGTGGCGGAACTCAACGATGCCTTATTACCAAACCCAGGAAATGAAAAATTCTATTTCCTGGAGTGAGAATCGAACCCACAACCTATCGCGTTGTCGCACGCTCGTGCCTCTGTGCCACGAGAGGCGTTACAGCACATATATTTGTTCTAGTACATATATTTTTTATTGTGAATACTCTGTAAATATCACATCAAATATCGCACTAAAACCTGCAGAAAGTTAAGAATCTATTGTTTCTAGGTTACCTTTGCCTTGTACGCAAAATCTACTTTTTTTAGCTTCACGCTGTATCCCGCACATAGCCTGGTAGGCAGAGGGAACCAGAGAACCTAGTGTTAAAATACTCCGTTCTCACACTTTCGTCCCCCACTTTCCGCCAAATTGAGGCTTAATCTACTTAATACGTGAAAATACTATAAAATCCAGATTAAAGTGATTACTACATTGTATACATTCTTCTTCTTTTTCGTTTAACTGTAAAACAATTCAGTGCTAAAATTTATTTCGGATACAAGAACAACTTTTATTTTATATATTTCATAATAACGAATCGATTTAAACACTCAATTACCATTAATTAAGCAAATAAATCATTATTTCGCCAATGAGTATAATAATTATATTCACATACAAAATGTTAAGCAACGTTAAAAATCAAGGCTTTCCAACAAGAAAAGACAATAGAAAGATAAATGAAACGTACATAACGATTTAGCGCGAGTGTTAACACGTGGCCTTTGATATAAAATAATAAAAGAGGATGTCGGGGCAAAGTAGAATAATCATTGTTTCTTTTTTTTTTAAATAATATTTAGTATTTTTATTTTCTGGGTCTGGTAACAAGGCGAAGCGCGACTTTGAGTTGTGCCACTCAGCTCGCAATGCCTCAATCCGGCGGAAAGTGGTGAAGGGAAATGTTGAACGAGAACGGAGTGTCTTAACACTAGGTTCTAAGGTTCCCTCTGCCTAACCTGCTATATGTGGGATACAGCGTGAAGCTATTGTTTTCATACTTGTTAAATTTTAAAAGAAAAAATATATTTTTTTTTTGTAACTTCACGCATAACATGGTAGTCAAGACACTCCGTTCTTGAACTCAACACCACATTATATCTTCGCTAGAGCGGGGGAAATATTTTTAATCATAAATCATTCCCCCAAATCGGAATCAAACTTAAGTCGCTCACTCTACGCTAAACCAATTGCCAGAACCAGAATTGTCTCTTACATAATTGATATTAATCTCCTGATTAATTGATATTAATCTCCTGATTATAATCATAATTAATTAAATTAATCTCCTGATTAATATCAATACCAATATATTATAGATTTTTAGTCAAAATGGCAATTCGGCCGTTTAAATCTAAACCTGTGTATAACAAGATAAAGAACTAATGTATGTATACGAAACGTTCAAGTTATTATATTAAATATATCTAAAATAAAAATTAAAAACTTTATCAAAATTTATCAGGATAGGCTGTTTTACCTCAACCTATAATGTAGTGTTAATTAATCTTCTTAAATAATTTCACTGAGAGAAGGTGATTATAACGCCAAAATGTCAAACATACGCCAAAATGTTTTGTAATTATTATTATGAGATAAGTTTGTATCGAAGTACCTATGTAACACAAAGAAGCTTTGGCTTGTTTCGTTTTAATGAGTCATAAAAACAGTACAGACAAAAGAGACATATTTTCAAAAAATTGCTCCTAAAATTTTGCTCATCTTATAACTAAGTTGACCACATTTAATGGAAACCTAAAGAAAAATATATATCACTCGATTAATTCGTTCAATGTACATATCGATTAACTCTAAAAAAAAAACAACAAAAAATATAAACCGGACCCAGCAAACTTCGTGCCCCCATATTTTTTTACCACCAATATTGAGATTTGTTTTTTTTAATACAAATCTTTTCTTGACAATATCGAAATTACATACATACAAACATAGTTTCACGCTGTATCCCGCATATAGCAGGGTAGGCAGAGGGAACCTTATAACCTAGTGTTAAGACACTCTGTTACCTACTTTCCGCCGAATTGAGGCATTGCATTCAACACATAAAAGAAAGATTTATCCAATTTGATACAACCAATAATAATTATTAATACAGATTGAAATAATTATAGTAGAATAAATGAAGATAAATTTTCATCTAAAGAATAGCCAAAAAATAATAGTCAGTAATGTCAGAATTTTTATGAGACGTGAGGAGTTAGTCGAATTGTGCACTGATTGGCTTAATTAACAGTTGTACTTCTTTATATCAGTTTAATGTAATTTAAATGTTAATGAACTTCTATGAGTGGAGAATACAGACACCGTACAGGCGAAACTATTGGCCATGAAACGCTTAAATTTGGAATGTAAGATCCTTGGGGAGTATAAGCAGATGAACGTACTAAAACAGGTTTTCTCCATATCTATTTCTTTAATAAGTGAAGCAAAACTTTGTGAAAAACTTGACACGCTCATAGTTTATATGAACTAGAACTGCAGAATGATAACATATTTTAAAATAATGCATAAAAATATATTAAATTAATAAAGTAAATGTTATACACTCTATAATGATTTTACATGCATGTTTATATAAAGTGACATATACGTTGCTAGGCAACGCATTGTTAACGCGTCAACGTGTACACTAGTTCCTACAAAAACGGGATTTTAGGTTTTATTATCCACGCGAACTAAGCGGGATACAGCTAGTATATTATATATCATATCAATGAGTAGTTTACGCAAAACCATGTATACAGCTTGTTAGGCTTTCGCATAATTCTCACGTTTTGCAACAACTATGGCCCTCATACGTTAAATTGTAGGTAAAGGTCTACTTACGAGTATAAATTAATAACTAATTAAATATTATAGTCATTTGACATATTTTAGCAGGTTAAATTTTCATATTCGGTTACGTATGCATAAATAATACGACTTCCCATTTTTTATGGGAATATAAACAAATAACGCCTGTCGTGGCGCAGAGGCACAAGCATGCGACTGTAAACGCGATAGGTTGTGGGTTCGATTCCCACTCCAGGAAATGTAAAATTTAGTGTTTTTATTTCTTGGGTTCGGTAACAAGGCAAAGCGCGGCGTTGAGTTCCGCCACTCAACACGCAATGCCTCAATTAGGCGGAAAGTGGGGAACGGAATTGTTGAAAGAGAATGGAGTGTCTTAACACTAGGTTCTCTGGTTCCCTCTGCCTACCCCGCTACATGCGGGATACAGCGTGAATTAGAAAAAAAAAAAGAATATAAACAAATATCAACAAATGCAAAGCCATAAAAACTCTTTAAGAAAATTGAAATAAGTTCTACAGCAAGTGATCATCTTGATATTTCCTTTTTTATAAGTTGCATAATATACTATATTAATTAAATTAGAATTATAAAAAATGACGTTGTTTGTAATTAATTCAACTTTTGAGATGTTGACTCCATGATAATTGCAGCTAAAGCATATTTAAATAATATAAAAATAACTATAAATTTAACATGTAAAATTAATTAATTAAGATAATTAGTACTGTGATCCAATCTGACTTAAAATTCGAAATGACCAATAAAAATGATTATGATTAACCAAAATTTTGAATGTTACGCGTAGCATGAAGGAACCAGAAAACCTAGTGTTAAGACATTTCGTTCTCTTTTAACATTTCCGTTCCCCATTTTGCGCTAAATTGAGGTATTGTGTGCTGAGTGGCGGAACTCAACGTCGCGCTTTGCCTTTTTACCAGAGCGAGGAAATGAAAATACTTAATATTATTTAATATTTTCATTTCCTGGGCTGGGAATCGAACCCGCACAAAAGTCTTTACAACATGCAAAAGTCCACATAAAATCAGTTCCGACATTTAGGAGTAACGAAGGCACAAACAAATAGATACAAATTTCAAACTTATCAAAAACAAGCTTACCCTGCTAATATTATAAACGCGAAGGTTTGTGAGAATGAATGGATATTCATAACTTTTTAACACAAAACTAAACATAGGCTATAAATTTATTAAAAAAATGTATAATTTAGCAATGATACAACGTTAAGTATCTAATATATTATATTTCTAAATATAATATATTATAAGTGTATTATAAGAATACTGCTAGGTCACAAAAGTCATATCCAAGTGAGTCACCGGCTGGAGGTCACCTTAATTATTACAATTACAAATTTGTGTGCTACTTGTAGTCTCACCTAGAGATGACCTAAAACTGTAGAAGAAAACTAGATAGTATGCAAATTTTTACGCATTTTCCCGCATACCATAGTCAAGTGTTGAATTCCAAACCTAACTTAGTGTGTTAACGCCTGTCGTGGCACAGAGGCATAAGCGTGCGACTGTGAACGCGACAGGTTCTGGGTTCGATTCCCACTCCAGAAAATGTAAAAGTTTAGTATTTTCATTTCCTGGGTTTGGTAACAAGGCAAAGTGCGGCGTTGAGTTCCACTACTCAGCACGCAATGCCTCGACTCAGCGGAAAGTGGGGAACAGAGTGTATTAACGCTAGGTTCTCAGGTTCCCTCTGCCTACCCTGCTATAAGGGGGATACAGCGTGAAGGTTTAAAAAAAAGAAAAAATAACTTAGTGTTAAGATATTCTAATTTACTATCCGCCCAAATTCGTAATTCGAGTGACGGAACTCAACACTGCGCTTTGTCTTACCAAAATGGCGAATTGAAAATAATATAATTTTATATTTTACATACTTAGATGTTCGTGTTTTCTTTAATTAAAACAACTAAAATATAAATAAAATAAATGTGAAGGTGACCGACCTCACTTTAAAAACACAGTAGTTGTACTTTATTTTTAGGTTCGAAATATCAATTAATTTGACTTAGTAAATACAAAATTATTAAATACAAATGATATTGTATATTGAAATATGAAATAATGCTTAATCATTTTTGAGATGAATTAAAAGAAAAAATACATAACTTTAACTCAATAATAATTTTGTGTAAAAACGATAAAAAAGGATTAAAAGTCCAAACTTCTATATTGTACCTACTTAGTAATAACAAAGATTTCTGTCAACATGCAATGTCTCAAAAACAGTCAGTAAATGCAGATCTTGGTTTAACTAGATCTACCTACTGTACATATAATGAAAGCTTACGTAAAAAAAAAACAAAAAAAATAGAATAAAGTCTATCAATTATAGTAATGCTTATAAATTATTGTGCTAATACATGAAGGACCTCGTTATATGAAAATTGGCGAACGGTCGAGTACAAAATTTGACGTATTTATATATAGAAGTTTATATAGAGAAGAAGCCCAAAAAATTAATACTTTCTATAATAATGCACTTGATAATAATACAATAAATTAACAAAATAAACATTACACACACAACCATGTATTCGACATACACTTTAGCAAAGTGACATACACGTTGCCATGACAACGGGCAATTAACCCGTCAACAAGTCTCCTGATATCAATTACAAATCTTAGACTAATGAAGATAAGTCATAACAATTCGTTTAGATCCAACATCGTATAGCACTGTGCCAAGGCCAGGTAAAGTGTGCCAGAGTTATGCCACCGGGCGTCGGTTGGCCAATAGCAAATGCTACGTTTTGGTGTAAAACGCCCAGTTGCACCATTTCGGTGTTCCGTTCGTTAACAATAAACATATTGTTTGGTTGCATTCATAGTTCGGCATTAATTGTTTGCCTTAAAATGGTCTTATTTAGTTTTTATACTAAATTTTTAGTTTGTTCAAATGTATGCATTATCGAACTACAAATTTACTTTCGCCTAGTAAAGACACTATATTTTTTTATTAGCTTTACGCAATGTCCTGCATATAGCAGGGTAGGAAGAGAGAATCAGAGAATCTAGTGTTAAGACACTCCGTTCTCTTTTAACATTTACGTTCTCCACTTATAATATACCACAAATTCACATTGAAATCATTAATCTTATTCAAATATTGTCAAATCATCAAAACATCAAAGTGCAGAGTTGCATAGGGCGTGACACAACTTGTGTTGCAATCTGTTATACCATATCGTTATCACTGCTTTGCGTACTTGTATCGATTTCTAACCGTTCAATTAACGTTAACAGGTAAAGAGAATTTATGAAACAGAGATAGTGATTTAACACTGTGTTATCTTTAATAAAAGATAAAAATTAAAAAACGCCTGTCGTGACGCAGAGGCACAAGCATGCGACTGTAAACACGAGAGGTTGTGGGTTCGATTCCCACTCCAGGGAATGTTAGTATTTTCATTTCCTGGGTTTGGTAACAAGGTTTACCTTAACGCGTTGAGTTCCGCCACTCAACACGTAATGCCTCAATTTGACGGAAAGTGGGGAACGGTATTGTTGTAAGAGAACGGAGTGTCTTAACACTAGGTTCTCAGGTTCCCTCTGCCTACCCTGCTATATGTGGGATACAGCGTGAAGTTAAAAAAAATTAAAATGTTTTGTAAATCGTTAAGCTCATGCTTAAATTGTTACCCCGTTATGAAGTATTGTTATAAGACTCATTAACTAATAAATTATGTAATAATAAAGCATAACATATTACCAAACAATGAGTAAAAAACAACATTAAAAAAAATAAACAAAACGAAATACACTTAAAATATAAGGACGAAGCGCGGCGTTAAGCTCCACGTAACACGCAATATCTCCAATTTAAGCGGAATGCGGCGGCGTAAAGTTACTTGCTTAAAATATTATTCTCGTATACCTGGTTTTTACCAAGATTATCATTGTTAATGTATCCGGACACGTAGACATATTTTCAAGTAATTTGCAAAATAACATAGCTATATTTTCTTAGTTAGATATATATTTATAAATTTTGCGTTTTACTTAGTAGCTAGTATGTAGGTTTGACAGGAAGTGCGGGATTCTCTCCCTATATAAACGAAGAGGAAGTCATGGTCGACGGGAGATTGCCTACTGTGGTTAAAATAACGTATATAATTGTTATTATATTTTAAATATTCTTGTAAAATATTTTTAACAGGAAACATTGGCATCGACGATCATATTAAGTAAATAAAAATAATCATTTATAATAAATTTGCAAAAATAGTACTATGAAAATTAAATTAAAGGTTCAATTATTGTTATTATTTTGAATTAAATGACTTATTATGGTATATCCGTTCATTTCGTTTTTATTATTATTTTTTAACAATTCAATTACTTAAAACTTAGCTTATTAAGCTCAAAGAACTCAGTATCTCTGTTCCCTACGATTTATGCTATTTATTTTTTCCACTCTAATATAGGAAATCCACGGCGTTGAATTGCGCAATGTTTCAAATTCGGGTAAATAACGAAGTACGGATCCTTGCCCTAAGTTCCCTCTGACTACCCTGCTATGCAAGATTAGGCGTTAAGCATAGCTGCTTCTGTTTAAATTTCATTACTGTTTTAACCAAATGTCTTAAAAGTTTACAAGGTGCTTTTTTCAAGTTAATATACAAGCATAATAATATTGCGTAGTATATGTAGTTACTATTTAGTATAAAAAAATCAATGGATTGTACTAGCAATATATTTCCCATAGCTATTGCTTCTAGTAACTAAGTCATAGATTAATAAGGAAAAATCTATAATAATTACAAAGAGGGTAATAAAATAGACGTAATAAAGTAAATAAGAAAGAGAAAACTCACCGAGTATGAGATGTAATTTGGCATCCGTCTGAAAGGCGTAATGTAGCGTGACGAGGAAGGGACACGCCCTAACTGCTTCTAAAACCTATAAAAAATATTTTTTATTACTATTTAAATATATTTTATATTTTAAATTTACTCATCCTATGAATAAAATTGAATTTTAATAGTTTTGAGATAAGATATTCAGTTCTACACTTTTTATAATACATGAGTGGGAAATGAACCCACGAAGTCCATGTACCTAAGGTAATAATATAACACAAAATATATTTACCTAAATTTTGAAATGCAAAAAAATATATTTTCTATATGAGCATATAAATTATATAAATAAACTATTTTAGAAAAAAAAATCTATGGTATCTTCACCCTAGATTAAGCTAAAACTTTGCGTATTTTAGGAAATAAGAATTATTGGTTAGTTATATTTATAATATTACTATATGGTGGTAATTGTTTTAAATGGAAATCAATATTAACAATATTATGGGGAACGGAGTGTCTTAACACTAAGTTCCCTCTGCCTACCCTGCTATCCGGGATACATGTATGTATGGTATGTATGAATATTACAAAAATGCATAACACAGCATAGAATTACTGACAAGAAAAATAATAGTCTCTGATACTAAAAAAATATTATTAAACAAAAATCAATACTAAAGAACCAGTATAATTAAGGCTAAGTAATTTTTAACTATAAGCAAGAAAAAAATAAAAAAGTTCTAGAAATATCTAGATACTATACTCACCTGTCTTTCCGTCCGCGTGTGTTCAGCCGTTTTCAACTTTTGAACGATTGAAGCCTTTTTGAGCACTTTCATGGCGTACAGCTTGCCTTCGTCTACACCACATCTTTTTCTAACTAGGAACACTTTGCCGTACGCTGTAACAAATAATTAAATATTAATTACTATTTTTAACCGGATTCAAAAAAGAAAGGCATAACTTTTTACTGGGTGAATCATTTTTGAAGTGTTTTTCTATGATAGCTAGTACTTCTGATTTGGTTTTATTTAAATTAGTTTAGATCTGATGAGTAGTTTTTGAGTTATTCGTAATAATTTTACTTTAGTGCATTTTATATTAAGTCATTTTTCTTTTATTTTACTAAAATCTTAATTATTATATTAACAAAATTCTCCGTAACGGACAACCAAGTGATATTAAGAATTCCTAGAAAATAACGCTGCATCTAATGCATATTTAAATTTCATAATATAAGAATAACTATAAACTTAACATGTACAATTAATTACTTAAAAGAATATTGTGATCCAATTTGAGTGGTAATTCGAAATTACTAATAAAAATTTTGGTTACCATCTCGAGGCGGAAAAAAAAAAAACTTATTAGTATATTTTCCCAATCCAGTTTAGCATTATAAACGGAAATATAAATTAGTATGCCACAGAAGCTCGTTCCTAGCGAGAGATATAACAGCGAAATCTCTATAATCTACTAAAAGATCGGCCTGTCTAGAACTATCATCACTTCATTACTAGCACGTGTTTCAGTCAGTGTTAGTAGAAACTTTTCGTTAGATAGAGAAAGGAGCATGGAGAGCGGAGAAAAGCGTTAATATTCATTTTAAATAGACTCCTTAGGGCCTAAGCCACTTCGCTATGCTTGGACTGAAAGCCACGAGCATTGCTTCTCTCTCTTCAAAGCGATAGGCCTGGCACATGAACAGTTAGTCCATGTAATGCAAAGGAGTTTCTTCCTTAATATTTTTATTATATTTATTATTTTTTAATAATTACACGTTATTTCCTAATAATAATCCTGCGTTACTCTTAAAATTATATAGAACTCTTGATAGAAAGCAAATAAGTCATATAGTTTTGTAATCAATAATTAGCATATCTAACCACACACAACGAATTAATGACCATCTTTGTATATATATCATAAGTACTATGTAAAGCGTATGAGCAATGTTTTTATTTTTGTTTCAATCTGCTCGTTTAAATCAACACGAGTTGAAGAAATACCAGAAATAGAAATCTCTTAGAGCGTTAAGTTTTTGTAATTTCAGCAGTACATTTACAGTTAAGTTATCCAAGAAATCAAATTATTAGTATATTTCTGTCAAGGGGACTTTTACAAGCAAAAAGGTTTAAGTATTAAAATAATCGTAATAAGAATAATATAACATAAAATACAGGCTAACATGCCGCAGTGGGATAGCATCTGAGTGCCAATGCATATGGTTATAAGTCCGATTCCCACTCGGACAAATGATTAATTATTAAATTATTTTCATTTTTCAACACTGTACGGAGGAGGAGAAGGATAACGGAGTGACTTGGCACTAAGATAAATACTCTCTGAACACCCAGATATGTATATAAAACGTAAAACTACGCAACATATAAAGTAACCTCGTATCTATAAAACTCAACTTCGATTTCTACATCTACAATAACAGTAACTTACAAGTTAGGCAGATATTCGCATTACAAGTAACAATGATTCATAGATATCATGAAGTCATTGTGTTTTGCTAACAAAGTCAATGAATAGAATAGTTGTACACTATTTCATACATACTATTTGGGATTAAAGCACGCCTTGCGTTTGAAGTAACAAAGTTTTGACCAGGTGCTTGACAGAACCAAAGTTGACTTTCCAGGTTTAACATCTATTGTACTAATCTTTATGTTGTCTCTAAGTTAACATTACCACTTACGATTATTATTACGACAATTAGATATATAAAGAATGTTATAATAAATAACATTTTTTTAGTTTCTTACTTTTTGGCGCATAAAAGAGTACTTATTGTCAAGACACTATTCTCCACTCTCCGTTCAAATTCAACATATTCCATACTGACTGGCAGAATTAATAGCCACGCTCTTGATTTACTAGAGCAGACTCTCATCGTTGATTAAAGTTGAAATGGAACCCACAAGCATTTGCGTTTACGGTCTCACTCTAACCCACTGCTCCAGGATGATGACCTCAACAATATTAATTATACATGTCTTTTAAGCCAATAATATGCTAAGATAACTATTAAAATAAAAAACTTAATCTCAACCAAATAAATAACACCAAAAAATGGGATATACACACATAAAAAAATTGTTTAAATATAAGACAGGTGACGAGACACCGGACATTCACCTGATGATAATCATCACAGCTATCTATAATAAATGCAGAGGACTCTACCGTAATGACCACTTAAACAAAAGCTCTAATCTCAAATATGTAGTAATTTTGATTTAATTGAAATTTATAACAAAACCGAATCACTATAGCGTATCATTAGATCTTCGAAAAAATATAATTAAAATAAATTGTTTTTATTTTTACTACAATAGGAACAATCTTCTTTATGTATAAAAATGAATGTTTGTCTGTATGTCCTTTATATCTTTAGCAAAGTTGTTATGCATGAAGGTTTCTGAGTGGGCACGACCAATTTATAAATTACTCAAAATGATTTGAATATTTGTATATAATGTATTTCTTTCAAATTTATTTTTGGTGGCGTAGGAACGCGCGCAGGGTACAACTAGTATCATGATAAATTACACTATGCTGTGAAACAAGCATATACCTTATTTAGGCAGAGAAAGTCTAGTGTTTAGACACTGTAATTTCCATTATCTTACACTTATAAAGTAACATAAGCTAAGTTAGCCTTTTTTTGCAGTTTCACGTTCTATTCCGCATCAAAAAGATAGTAAGAGAGAGTACTAAGGAGTGTCTTGAACACTCCGTTCTCGCCAAATTAGCCTTAAATTGTGATAAATCTCGTTTAACTCAATATAATAACATCACATTGAACGGAACAAAAATGTCAAAGAAGAACGGAGTGTCTTTACACTAGGTTTTCTGGTTCCGTCTGCCTACCGTGCTATATGCGGTATACAGCGTGAAATTGAAAACTAAAAAAATACCATTTAGCTTATCTCGAAAAGATCTTTAAAAGAACATATATTTTTAAGAAAATTCAAAAATCCTCATAAAATGACACATGGCTAAGATCAATAATCGTAGATGTAATTAGAATATCATGGAACAGCTGCTACACGGGTAACCGGACACGTCCGGTCCGGTCCAGTCCGGACCGGTGAGGTTAACCTATTGTTTGTTTTTTATCTCGTATGAACTGTCATCGCCTTGTCTGGGCATTTGCAAGTGTGGTATGTTGAAACTTTACTAGTAAAAAGGATTATAAAACTGTGAAAGAATGGTTATTAGAAATTTGTTTCACGTTGTATCTCGCACGTAGCAGGGTAAGCAGAGGGAACCTGAGAACCTAGTGTTAAGACACTCCGTTCTCATTTGACATTTCGGTTCACCACTTTGTTTCGAAATTAAGAAATTGACATATTATCTATATGAATGCTATAGTTGTAGATTCAAAACAGAATTCGCAAAATACGACTATAATTTAATAAAAGTTTTCGTCGAGGTAGGTGAAACGCGGAGCTTAGTTCCACCACTCATTAAATATCGTGTATGGAAAATGAACAGCACAGTAATTATCATAAAGGCTTAATTTGCCTAATTCTACAAAAAACAAGAGTTAAATCTGTTGTGTTATGTACTACAAGTACAATAAGTTTATAAAACTATGAAAGAAAGTAAATTAAAAATTTGTATACTATCTATATGAATGCTATGGTTATAGATTCTAAAATGGTTGGAAAAATACATAGAAGTTTCGTTAAATTAGGTGTGACGCGGCGTTAAGTTCCGCCACTCATCGAACATCGTATAAAAGCATAGTACTTTCCTGAAAAACTTATTATATCCAATTCTATAAAACGCAAAAGTTATGCCAAATTTAAAATATATATTTATACAATTTATTAATGAACTCATCTATTAAACATAAAACTATTTTTTGTACCAGTAAAAAATATACAGCGAGCGTTTTGTGGCGGACTTGGAAACATGCCCAACAAACATCGCCCTTTGTTATAGTAAATACAAATCTTAAAAAATATCTATGCGTTATTTTAATTAGTGAATCACGAGATATTATTGTCGTTTACAACAAAATTACTTAAAAAATCAATGTCCTTATGTACTTTCTGTCTTTTGCGTTCAATTTCAAAATCTATATTAAAAAAAATTATATATATTTTAAAAATGATAAAAAATACTAACTTTACTCTTTATTCTACATAGCAGGGTAATCATAACTATTGTTACCAAGACACTCCGTTCACTGTCTTTCGGCCGAATTCAAAACAATGCATAAATGGCGGAACTCTACGCCGCGCATTATATTTTAGATATAACTATTGTTAAATAATCGCCTGTCGTGGCGCAGAGGCACAAGTGTGCGATAGTAAACGCGACAGCTTGTGAGTTTGATTCCCACTCCATGAAATGGATTTGTTCATACCCTGGGTTGGTACAAGGCAAAGCGCGGCGTTGAGTTCCGCCACTCGGAGGGAAGCGGAAAATGGGGAACGGAGTGCTTAACACTAAGTTCCCTCTGCCTACCCTACTATATGCAGGATACAGCGTGAAGCTATGTATGTATGTATGTATTATTGTTAATTGGTAGACACCTTGCAATTGCATTGAAGACAAATACCCTATATCCTAGGTCGGTCGTCGAACTTCATACAATATATCGTTGCCAAAAACAAGTGTTTACGCGGTGACCTTAACAGAAGGTCTTTTGCTTACTGCAAAGTTATTTTAAGGTAAAATACGTTATTTTAGTATATTAAAATACAGGAAGTTTCAAATAAAAATAACACTTTATTACAAGTGTATTTAAAGTGTATTTTGTAACTGTGGTTTTAGACCATACAAGCAAAAACTATGGTAGTGATGATTTAATATTTCTATTTATAAAATTTTGTACGTTTTTTTATATATATCTACAAATAAGCTAAATCTTTGATATTATAGATGCACTAAATTTCATTATTTCATTAACAAAAAACGTAAAAATATAACACACGTTTTGTTTGCAGATTCTGACGAATTAATTAACATATTTAGTAAATTTTAAAAATTTACAATAAAATGTATCCAAATATTTTGGTATTCAGCAAAATTTTAAAAAAAGTTCAAATAAGAACATAGAGAGTACTTGGCAAGAGAGCTCATACGGATTCCAAAAGTCGCAGGTTCGAATCCTGTTACGTCCAAATTTTCATACATATTATTTTTTTTACTTTAAGTGAGTGAATCCACAACAAAAATGATTTTCCACTATATAAAGCTTTCAATTGTGAGACGACGAAGTCTAATATGATATTTATTCTAAAGGCCTAAACGTATACAAATGTACGAGTAAGTATAATCCACATAATTAATAAAGCATATATCATACGCCGGAAACGGAATCCGTTGACAAATTAATTACAGATTAATTTGTGTTTATATACATTATTAGAGTAAGTACGCAAGTGATATGAAGCACATTTTATAAGTACATAGGTTTACTCTGTATCCCGCACATAGCAGTAAGAGTGAATCAGAGAACCTAGTGTTAAGACACTCCGTTCTCTTTTAACATTTCCGTTCCCGTTACAAGTATATAGTTTATCCTAAACTAAGCAAATATCGCTGTTCTCGAAGATTCAAAATTTCTAATAATAAAAACTGAAGGCATGAATAACTTAATGAATGGAAAATGCATACTTTTCTGGGGAACCATAAGTTTAAATTTTAATTCTCAATTTTGTTCTTATGTGATTAAAATATTTGATTATCTAAAAATGTTAAATTTTATGTATTTAGTCATATATTATACTCGCTCTATAAAGGAAACAATTCTACCGCAAGTCAACTTGTCAACCTATTCACGCCTACAGATATTACGTATAACTTCTAATCATGCCACGAGGACGATCGAAAAACCAATTTCATAAAAAGAAAACTAATTTAAGGGGTTACTAACAAAAATCAACAAAAATCAAGTAGGAAACGAAAATGTTAAAAGAGAACGGAGTGTCTTAACACTAGGTTCTCTGGTTCCCTGACTACCCTGCTATGTGCGGGGTACAGCGTGAAGCTACTAAAAAAAACAAGTAAATTCACCAGATTTCGCAAACACGACTCCATAACGTCGCGACGTGTCGCCGGCTTGTTATTATCCTTATTACAAGTTCAGAGAAAGACGTATGTTTATGTTTGAAGGTCGTTCGTTATATGCTTTGAATAACTCGTGTTTCGGGAATTACGCAGATCCATCATTTACGGTTGTTAACAAAATCTTGAAAATTATTTCGAATGAAAAAACACCGTATTGCTCTCAGAATTTCTCTTATTATATTTATAATGTAAATATTTTGATGATTCCAGTAAGTATTAAATACTAATCAGTAATCTTACGATAATCTATGCGTTATTCTATTTTTCCTCATTTATAGATAAAATATACGGAAAAGTTATACATAAATTAGTCTTCAAACGTGTTCTCAAATATAAATTAAGGCCATCATGGCACAATGAGAGTGTCTGACTAAACGCGATCACTTGTGGGTTCGATTTCCACTCTAGGGAACGGATAATATTTAAATTACATTAATCCTTATACGTTTTGCACTGTAAAACAAAGTACTGCAATGAGTTCTGTCACTTAACACGCAATAACTCGATTTCGGGCGAACGTAAACGAAAGTGTCTTGTCACTAGACTACCCTGATTGATATGAGGAAAAAAGCATTCAGTTGGAAAAAAATACAAACTAAACAAAATACTTTATAAAATTACCTTGACGTCATTGTAACGATTAACTACTCTCCATAAGAAAATATACAGGTTCTAGCTTTTTCCCGCATACCATGGTTGTTAGAGAGAGGACCTAGACCTAGTGTTAAGACACTCTTCCATTATGGAATCACATATAACAAAAACACGCATCAAGCAAACACTGTACATACATAATATATTTCGTACATTAAAACGTATTTGCAAAAACAAGTTCAGGCGTAAATTGTAATTACTGCGCATCGGTCTTGTTGATTATATGGAGTTCAGTAAACTCATGGAAAACATTTTGCAACTCTAGTCACCTTTGCTTTGGCCAAATAACACTCGATACTCGAAACACGTATATATTTTCAAATAGAACAAGGTATTTGTTAACGAAGAGTGAAATGAAAGAAAAAGTACTATAATCTAGCCATATAGCTGCATTATAAATAAATATGAGGGCTGTCGTGGCACACAAGTGCGACTGTTAAAGCGACAGATTGTGGGTTCGAGTCTCATTCCAGGAAATGAAAATTAAAAAAAATATTTAGTATTTTCATTTCCTCGCTCTGGCAACAAGGCGAAGCGCGGCGTTGATTTCCGCCACTCAGCACGCAGTGCCTCAATTCGGTTGATAGTGGGGAAAAACTATCTTTAAAGAGAACGGAGTGTCTTAACACTAGGTTTTCTGGTTCCCTCTACCTACAATGCTATGCTATGCGCAGGATACAGCGTGAAGTTAAAAAAAAACAAATAAATATTATTTGTTAATACTTATAATTTAAGTAAACATATCATATCTAACTAAATTTATCATATCAATAAGATAAACAGACGACGTGATTTATTTTATTTTGTGATTATCAGATGATCTTTCTGGATTATTAACTTATTATTTTATTACCTGCTTCTGGTTTGTCTACTATCCAATAGGTTTCCATTAAATATTTATAAATGAATTAGGCAGTATAATATTGTTTAAAAAAATGCCTAGGTCACAAATATGTCTTAAATCATGAACACTACATTTAAAAAAATTATCAATATGTGCAGCTTTTTCCAAATACGAGATATGTATCGTTTACACTGTACTTAATTACGCTAAGTACTTAAAAGATTATTATATTATTCACTTCAACAATCTACATGGAATGCATTGTAAACTTGATAGAATAATATGTTTACTTTTATAAAACCATTTACAATTTTAAAGATTTACTACTTTAACTAATATGAACAAATTATATTTTCACAGTTACCGTTTTCCTAGAATTTTTCCTACAATTTTTATTATGGCATATAGCACCACCCCCTTTGAACTGAACCTTACATCAGTTATAATAATATAATTTCAGAATGCAGAGTGACATATCACTACGTTAAGGGTTCTGTATGTACATCCCTAATATGACAGCTATGATATGTATTCTTAACTTAAACGGTAATGATAAAAATATTTAACTGTACATCTGTTGAAGAATCGCAAAACTAAACAAAAAAACAAGAAATGTCAATAAATTTGAAATAAATTATAACCATTCGCTGTAATATAATATAAAGGCACTCGTAAAATTCGATACGTACAGACAAGTATATCAAATAAACGAAAGAGATGAGCCACTTATGATGCAGCAGAGGAGACGCTCTGCAGTATTTTAATATTCACAAAGAGTGTCATCCTCCATCACTCTGCACTAGAAAGAACACGGTTTGCTCTATATTTTCTATACAACTTCAATATCTTGCCCGGACTTAAAAGTTCTATAAATTATTATTTCAAAGACACTTGTTTTATAATTTAATTATAGTAATACCTAAAAGACAACAAGATCGACGTCATTTATAAAATTGTAAGGCAAAGAAGTAGGAAATTGTAAAAACAGTTCAGGGAACTATATCCGAAAAAGGGCTACACTATGTATGTTATTTTATTCATTAAATCATGGTGTTAAAATGCTATATTATTATTAATAATACTAAAATCGTATCGTAATAAGAAGAATATTTCATATATGTAACTCATTTTATATCTTTAAATGTAAAGTTTAAGAATATAACATATTCGCTAAATATACGATTTTTAAAATCGTTAGGCTAAGATTTTTATAAATAAATTTAGTGGCATCAAGACTTATATAATATTTAAAGACTTATATATATAACTTAAAGTAACTGTACAAGTTAATCTACATGTCATAACGAGAACAGAATTGTTGTGAGAAACGAGTGTCTTAACACTAGTTCTCAGGTTCCCTCCTACCTATCCTGATATATGCGGGATACAGCGTAAAGCTAAAAAAAATTACGAGAACGTATGTCTTAATTGAATAGAACACTTTCACAGCAATCAAAACACATAGATTCAAATTTCAAATACTACGTAATTTCCACGAGTAATAAAATATTTTATATAACAGTATTTGAGTACAAAACGATATCAAGTTATACGAGTGGTATTTAAATGATAAAATGCTAATAGATATTCGCGGGTCGTCGACTCGGCCTAACAATGAGTTGAGGAAATCAATTGAAGAAACATACTTGCTATATATGTATCGTATAATTTTTTTTAAATTATAATAAAGGATGGCGTTGTGGTTTACTTAGGCCAAGAACTAGTTGTAGGTTCAAATTATAGTAGGGGAATTTTGATGTACCACGTGAATAAATTATTAAATCGAAAGGCCTTACTTTTCGTGGCAGATATTTTTGAGATAAAGTTTTATCTGCAAATTCTATTTGTGACTTTAATACTTGATTGTTTGCATTTTTTGATTAAATCTTTCATTCACTCTCCAAATAACGCAATCCTAATTTGTATAACAGTTATCTTTCTTGAGTATAACAGGTTCAAATCTATATATAGGGGTTTTATATTTTCTGGCTGAATATAAAAACAATACAAATTTACAATATTTATTTGGAACCCAACAACACGTCTATAAAGTGCTATGTTTAAATTAAAAGTCCTTGTAACTGTGCTTAATTCAGATCGAAAAACAGCATTTAATTAAAAACTTCCGTTGCAATAAAAATATAGCATTTTTAAACAAAATGGGTATTTGTAAAAAAAATCTTAAAAACCAGTGAGGAATATATGGTCAATAACAATATGAGGCAGTAGAAGCTTCACGCTTTATTTCGCATAGCAGAACAGTCAGAGGAACGAGAACGTAGTGTCAAGACAATCCATTCTCTACCATCCGTCCGAAATCGAGACATTGTATGTTAAGTGGCGGAACTCAACGCCGCATTTTATCTTACCAGAGCGGTGAAATGAAAATAATTTAAATATAACCATGGCCCCGATTGGAGATCGAACCCACTTCCAACCGTGTTTACAGTCAAAACATGTCTGATAATTTGTTACACATCCGTTTGCAAGCATTAACATACAAATATAAGCATTTAATGAAAACAAAACATGACAGGCAATAAAAGTTATTATATAGAAACTGAGGAATATGTAGAGATTTTTTACTTCTGAAATAATTATAAACATAAGGACGAAAAACACTAAAATAATTTAACTTAATGCAAATACCGCCGCAGCGTCAGCAGTAACAATGCACTTCTCAAGGCTACTTTAGCAGATTTCCACATCAAAGAGTAGTGCATACACATAACTGAATATATAACTTTGGTTAGTTTTATGCTCTTCAATAATTATAATTTCTTTAACGATGTAAAATGACTTTAACTTAATTAACCTGTGTTTTTTTTAATAGTTATGATTTGAATTCTGGCGGCAAGCGATGAATACATTGTTTTGACTCTACCTCCATGTTTTCTCTGACTATTATAGGAATATAGCGTGAAGCTGTTTCTTGTTTTTTTTTAACTAGAAAGAGAAGAAACTCCTTAGCAATCCATGGTTTCACCGTGCGGATATATATTTAAATTTAACCTACGAATTAATATAATTAATCCATACAAATTTTGTGAATCTATCCTAGCAATTAAAAAAAGTTTTTTAGGAAAAACACATACCAATAATATCTAAAACAGTTGATAAATAAAACAAGATTTTTTGTTTATTTTTCATACAAACTTTGACACCGTCTACACTCCCCAAACTTCTCCATTAGGTGAAAGCTTTGACAAATACTTTCTTAACACCATAAATTTCAACGTTTAACTTGTAATTGAACTTTATGCTTTAAATAAAGACATCAAGAATATAAAAAACCTTAACTATGTAAAAACTATTATAATATTAGCAACATTAATGATTCAAAAATACGTATTTAATTCTATGCTTTCCTATTTTTAAGCAAAAACGAATATATGAAACTTAACATTTTGAAAAATTAAACATAAAAAAAACGACAAACACAGTAACTTAAGAGGCCATCCTAGAACAATGAGACAACACGACTTGTGTAGATTCTGTTCCATCTCGGGGAGTGATCATTTATTTAGCAAGATTGATTTCCGCCACTCAACATGTCTCCAAATCTAGGTTCTCTCTGTCTATCCTGCTAATTGAACAAATCATGAAACTGTAAAAATCAGTACCTTATCGCTAGAAATTCCTATCCTAAATTAACAAAATAAGAAAAAAGGAAGCCTATTATTAAATATCTATATCATTAATCAACAATAAGTGCCACATCACGTTGCACACACAAGTCATAAAGCTCTAAAATGACAATTCTTGATAAATCCAAGTTTATTAGTGAGCTTTTATTTATAATCTCCGACTCATAGTCAGGGGCATCAATGAAAGCTGACAAAACTTGAGGTTAACGACTTATTTAAAGGTCAAACATTGATACGACCTAAACGAATGTATTGGAATTCCACGTTATCTTATATATACATATATATGTGAAAATTATCACTATTATTCCAGAAAAGAGCTTCCGAAATAATTTTAAATCAATTGAAAGTTTTAGTAAGGAAGCCAACTTTTTATGCAGAGATTTAACGATAATAATTGTAGGTATCCATTTATATTATATCTAAATTTTCAATATTCTATAAAAACAACGATTTTTACCGAATTTTCATTTAAGTGTTTTTTTTTTAGCTTCACACTATATCCCGCATATAGCAGGGTAGGCAGAGGGAACCTGAGAACCTAGTTTTAAGACACTCCATTCACCACTATCCGCCGAGTTGAAGCATTGTGTGTTGAGTGGCGGAACTCGACGCCGCGCTTTTCCCAGTTACCAAACCCAGGAGTGATAATCGAACCCACAACCTGTCGCGTTTACAGACGCACACTAGTGCCTCTGCGCCACGACAGGCGATAATTTACATTATAATAAAACTAATAATAAAAACAAATTAATCCTACTAAATAATTTTCATTTAAAATGTTGCCAAAACGAGACAATTTGATTCGCACTGTCAAAATAGTTATCATATCTCATGTAGTGCTAAGGGTTTTAGTCAAAATATGTGGCTGGACCATTACACTCACATAAGTAAGGTGAAAATTCACTGCTCACTATTATTGATTATTTATTATAATTTTTTGTTACTACAATAATTTTTGTAGAAACAAAAAACTAAGATCAGTTTGTCCTCTAGATGTTCTCATAAATAATTATAACTTTACTTGTATCTTGTTTATAGAAAAAAAAAGATCTCTATAAAAAAAACTAGTATTAAAACCTAGTCAATAAAATTTTATACAATAAATTATTAATATTTAATTTACATGACTGTACAACCAATTTGTGACTTCTACGTATTTGAAGAAAACGTGATACATTGAACTATGGCCGTCAAAACGTTGCCCTCAACGTAAGTGCATGTACACATCAAGTTCCAAGTACCGTCATCATTGATATTTAATCATAAATATTATACATATGAAAGATCATATTATAGCTATAAATTAAAAAATAATTAAAAAGTCTTAACACTCTTTCAACTTACTCTACTACCTACTCCTGTATCTGCCTACTCTACTTTAGACAAAAAAAGCGTGAACTTGCCAAGTCACTTTTCTATGTATATTTGATTTGTAACGGACGGATATACACTGAAGAAGAATATTCTTGCAAATACTTAATAACCACTCCGTTAGAAGAAAACTTTGGGTGGTTTTAATAAAAGGACCAATTTTATATATTATCGATCCCACTCTCTTAGCTTCTAGAAGAGTGAAGCTAGTATTAAGACACTCCGTTCACAGTTTTCCACCAAACTTCAAGGCATTACAATTTAAGTAGCGGAACTTAACACCGCGCTTTGAATGACTTAGTGCGTGTGTGTATATATATAAAATTAACATTATTACGTAAATTATTATCATAAAACGTGAACAAATATAAAAAAATAATTTGCTTTCAACTGCTAAATATATTTAAGTATAATTTTCAATAGGCAGTCAAAATATTGAGAAAGCCTAGATGTTCTTTAGTGTATTGAACTAAGTTTCAAAGCGTTGCCCTTTCGTCTCGACCCGAAAGCGAGAGTGTGATGACACCTGAAAGGATTTCGTTACTTTATTCGGCTACATGAAATGGGTAAAACTCATTTTATGTACCTATTTTTATTATAAAGTTAACGATCTTATGTAAATGGATATTTAGATAATGCTTAACATAATAGTGGGCCTTAACGAGCAAAGTAAGTTGAATTAAGCGTTTTATTTAGCGAATTGTTTCTCTTACTATTCTCTCATTTCAGTCTATAATATCTTAAGTATGTTTTAAAGAAATTAATTAAATTAAGCAATGAATATACCAATACCGCAGCGTTTGGCGCTCCGTTCTCTCCGACTACCTCGCTAGGGACAAAGCGTGAAGTCAAGTAAGTATATACCAATTTAATAAGAAAACTCCGTATATTACTATTAGATACACGTTGCTAAAGTAACATATATTTTACATGACTCCTACTATTATTAAAGAAACATGTAGAGTTTCACAGTTTATAAAGGAAGACATTAAAAAGGGGGTAATAGTTAAACCTAGCAAGATATGCATACCTACATTATAACAAACTCAATAAATATTGGTAAGCAGAGTAATCCTAGTGTTAAGACACTCCATTTTTTGCTTTCTGCTCGAATTTAAGACATTGCGTGTTGAGTGGAGATACTCGTTTGTCTTGTCAGAGCAAGGAAACGAATATGATTTAAATATAATCATTCCCCAAGAGAGAATCGAACTTATAATTATCACGTCCAGTCAGTCTCTATCCCACTGTGAAATAATAGCCTCTTTTTTTTAGCTTTCACGCTGTATCCCGCATATAGCAGGATAGGCAGATGGAACCTATGAACCTAGTATTAAGACACTCTGTTTACCACTTGCCGCCGCCCTAAATCTATAAATCTATTAAACAATTAAACATTAAACTGATTTAAATCAAAAGCGATTCATTGTTTAAACAAACTAAGCTTGACTAAAATATCTATTTAGATTCACAAACATTATCACAAGACATCACTCCATTACGCAACGGCCCTTTATATCCAGACCAGATTTTTGAACCCGTCTCGTGCAGATTGTTAACCCAAGACCTAGGTCTAAACGTCCTTGACCTTTACAAGTACTTGGATGGTAATGAAAATATTTGAAGGGCTTATTCTGGCGTAATTTTGTTTTACTATAATGGAATAAGGTTTTTGTCTTAAATTACTTGATATTATTTATTACCTAATAGAAAGAAAGCTTACAAATTTAATAATTACTGTGTTCGCGGTGTTGATTTCCGCCACATAACAAGCAATGACTCGGATTCGGCCAGAAAGTGAGGAACGGAGTGTCTTAATAGTAGATTTTCTCAAACTACTCTACTGCGCGGGATAAATCATTTCTTACAATATTATACAAGTTTAGTTAATGAAGTATTTTTATTGATTTTGACGTAACTTCATATTAACTAGGATAATCTACATTTTGGTATCTTTTCTTTAAATTGATTGACTCCTAGATGACGGCTTGACTATATACGTATCTTATACCCTTGTTATATTATAAGGTACTGCGTCCAAGCCACAAAAGTGATTAAAGTCAAAATTTCACGTTGTGATAACAAATACATCGCGTACATAATTTTATTTAACACAAATTAAAATCAAAAACTAACATTATCCTGTACAGTTAGTTGCATAGCAACAATAATACACTTTCATATTGCAAATGTTAACTTCACTTCTCGGAAGGATCCTTGTTAAGCGATTCAAACAATTTGTCTGTACGCCAGAGGCATTTGATTGGATAAAAGAACGAGATGAGTTGTTTTGCATTCTTCTTATTGAATATTTTTGTGTAAAAATTACAAGTTAGACACTGTTTATACCATTATACATATCCCGCATAGGTAGTAGTCAGAGAAAACCTAGTGTCATGACACTCCGTTCGCTGTTCAAGACGTGAATTCGGGCGGAAAACGGTGAACGGTGAACGGAGTAATTATATATCATATATTATATATGGTTATGGTCTGTCTGATGATCAAACTCTATGAGCCTCTGTTATATTGTGTTCTCTTAAAAAAATGTACAATTAAGAGTATTAGTAATAATTATATTGTATAAGTTAAATTGAATTCGTAACTAGACCATATATATTCTGTACACCACAAATTCAATTAATGAAAATATCGTATTTATATACATTGCCTTATTCAGAATAAATATAAAAGAAATCCTAAGGCCAATTAATATTTAAAATTACTTACTTATTAACCTTACGACTTATTAACCTATTCACGCGTGGCACAAACTTACTATTAAAAGTATTAATTAAATAAAACATGATTCTTACTAATATTATTTAACAATATAAGTAAAAGCAATATAGTAAGTAATACTCTCTAGTCTCTAACAAATACTCGAGCACGCATATTCCGTATATCACAAGCTCAGTGGGCCAGGTGGCGGTTACAAAGGGCAGATGTGCACTGTGCAGGGTTGTTTACCTCGCCAGACTTAGGTAGAGGGCGTTTTTTCAATGAAAACGACAATTTTGAGAGCTTTTTCTTGTTGTTTTTTTATATAATAACATAAATTTAAGTTAAACTTGTTTCATAGTGAAATAATTATCATTGTTTGAGTAATAATCAATCAGTAAAAGTAGATTATACAACTATATATATTTTTTTTTCTACTTGAAGGTATTCTTGTATTTCTATATCTTATATTATTGCTTATTATTCAGAATAATACATATGCTACAATATATGAAGATTTTGTGCAATTAAGCCCATAACCACAAATATTTAGTTTTATTACAAATAAATCCAAAAAAAAACAGTTCAGTTTAGTTCTTAAACTATGAAGCTTTGAATGTGCCAGTCAAAAAAAGTTTTACAAGACAAATGTAGCCAACCTTCACTTAACTTATAGTCTTCAATCCACAACATAAAGTCACTTAAAATAATTTAAAAAAGATATTTAAACTAAAAAATAACCGTTTCTTTATTTCCACAGTAGTTTGACAAAACCATTTGCTAGCTATCTATGAATAATTTACAACCCCATATAATTACTTACGAGGTAGTCAAATACACTTGAACTGTAGTTCACGAAAGGGCAAGTATCAGAAAGGGCTATATTCTTATTAACATTACAAAGATTATTTATGTTTGTTTGCATTTAAATAACAAAAATCTTGCAAGACTGAACGCATTGAGTTAATCAAGTCGGGTGTTTTTATATGAAAACTTTCGACCCCTTTTTGCGAGAATTACGTGGATAGAAGAGCATGTAATTTGGTTTAGTAAACATTTACATGGAGAAGGAATGCAGAAAACCGATGAAATTTGAGATCGTAAAATATTTAATTAATATAGAGAAGAAATGCAAAGGATGACAAGGAGTGATCTGTCACTAAAGACAATGTGTCTATTTCATTAAAAAAAATGACCAATTTTTTCCATACATAGTTCATATGATAGTAGTATTATACAACAACCACAAAATAAAATAATAGATTTTTTTTATATATAATTATCATTAATTAATATTGTTACACACATTTATTATTTATTACTTCAGTCTTCACGGATGAAGTCAAGGGCAGAAGAAATTATAAAACCGATAAATTGACATTTTAATTATACAATAATGTGATACGATATATAATAATTACACACAATTTCTACAGCATTACTATATATTACAATTATTTTCATATACTCGTATATTCCGCAAAAATGAAAAAGCTGTTTGAAATAATTCTTAATTCTTAAGGCTTATTTCAAAAAGGTTTTTCATTTATATGAAATAAAATACACTAAAAAGTCAAGTTATTACGAATAACTCAAAACTACTCATCAAATTTTTACTAAATTTAAACGGGACCCTATCGGAAGCTATGGCTATTATAAAAAAAAAAGAATAATGAAAATTGGTTCACCCAGTAAAAACTTATGCGGTAACACACAAAAAGACATAAAATCCAATAAGAAAACCTCAATTTTTTTTTTAAATCGGTCAGGTATTAAAAAAAACTTTACATATATCATTAGATTTCGTCTCTAATTATAAAAACAAGCAAATTTTACATCAAAATAATATATTTTCCCTAAAATCTCAGCAAAATTTATAACCTATGGGTACAAACAAGAGGCTATCAAAACTCTCGCCTACTAATCAAGGCTTCAAATGTGAACAATCGTCGTCATTATGCGGTGAGAGCACATCATGATGCGGGTGGTCTAACCCCGGTGTCAACGCTCTACGCCCCCTTAAAATATCAATAAGTGTGCATGTAATTAAATATTATGAGTTCCGTACTCTAGTAGTTTATTTTTAGATTATTATGTAATAATAATATTTTATAAAAATATGGTTTTTATGCAGTTTGTTTTTGCAATGTGATACGCAAACATAATATTTTTTTAGTTTCACACACATAGCAGGGTAGGCAGAGAGAACTAGAGAACGTAGCAGTGGCGAGGGGTGAAAATTTTAGTTAGGCAAGCCGGTAAATTAAGGGAAGCCGATGTATATTTAGGGAAACCGGTAATTTTTAGGAAAGCCGGTAATTTTTAGGGAAGCTGATATATTTAGGGAAACCGATATAGAATATACGAATTTTGGCGATGACCTTTTTTTTTAGGTCTATAAAATGTCAAGGCTTGGTTTTTTGCACTTTTATGCAATATTTTCTTGGCGACTTTTTTTAGCTCTCCCACCTTGTTTGACTTTGTTTTTTGGAGCTCCACATTTTACCGGCAAGCTTTTTTTTTAGGTATCATAGTATCATCTTGTACTTTAAAAAGTTAGGCAAGCCGGTAGAATTGAGTTGTATGAACGCCTCACCACTGGAACCTAGGGATAAGACACTTCTATTAAGATTTCCGTTCTCCACTTTCCGCCGTATTGAGGCATTGCGTTTGCGATCAATACCAATATAATAACTATTACGTGCGTTAATCGTAATTTGAAATCTATTTATATCCACGAGTATATGTTTAAAGTGTCTACTGTAAAGTTTACTCAGATGGAGGTGACTGGTTCACCTATTAAGATATCGAAACATGTATGTGATGAATACGCAATACTTTTCTTTTATTATGTATAATTACTGTTAATTCTTATAGTGTAGACCTGTTTAACGATTTTGATTTTAGCTAACCCTATAATAGGTTAGGAAAATATGAACAATTGATTGTTATTATTCACTATTATTATGATATGATAACAAAAGAAATCTTACAATATTTATATGGTATCAAAAAATTCAACGAATTGCAATAATTGCACAAATATATTAATTTCCTACATATAACCATATTAAATGTCTCAATTCGGCGGAAAGTGGGGAACAGAGTGTCTTAACACTAGGTTCCCTATGATATACGGGATACAGCATGAAGCTATGTAATATATTTGTATAGTTATAATTTTTTCAATTGAAATTTCATATTACTTTTTGTAATTCCAAGAAGCCTTACAATAATATAACACATAGCCACCAAAGTGGACTGAACCCTAAAACTAAACACCATGCAATGTAAGATTAGCCCGCGATATTCAAAACGTGCTATGAAATACGACACTCTGTAGCATATTATTGACACTGCATCAACAAAGGGATTATAAATTATAATCGTTTTTGGACAATATCAATAATATTCTCTCTATATTTTATTACAAAAGCCCTCTTAATGGTCATTAATCTCTCTATCAGCCACACTCAGGGATGTTAATTGAGTCTAATTAACATTAAATCGGTGCATTGACTTGCATGTAAATTATAAGTTTGATTTATGAATAATCAAAAAATATATTATCATGGTACAATGGGACAGTGTCTGACTATAAACGCGATTAGTTGTGGGTTCGATTCCCACTTACGAAATTATTATATTTAAATTACTTCATCTTTTCGTTCTTAACACGCAATGTCTAGAAATAGTACGAAAACGGCGAACGGAGTCAACACTAGGTTCACTCACACTACCTATGCGGAATAAATAACAAAAATTGATAATTCTAAATAAGTGTTCATAAATACAGGTATCTACCAGGTACGTGTTTGTAGGATTGTCTTACTTTAATCATGTAAATAACATTTTACCATAAAAATAATTTGCACATATAAAATGATTCCAGCTGCGATTTAAATTTTTATGAAATGTTTATTTAGTGTGAACGTAAAGCGGGATTTTTGACGACCACCCAATATGTGTTGCGTGTTACGCCAAATAAATTTCGTTGGCCGTATATTATCCTTGACACTTATAATCACTATGTAAAATATAAATAAATTAAATATATTTTTTTCGTAAAATATTAGTAGTATTTAGTGACTTAAGTCTCTACTTTCCGTCAGTCATTATTTCTTAGCTCAATAACTATTAAAGCATGAAACAGTACGACCTCTTAAATTCCAGACGTCTCTAAATAGACCCAGAGGAAGGTTAGTAGTACTTAACAATCGATTTAAGGGTTCAAAATTGTGTCATGATTATAATATTATGAAAGGTTTTGTCAATCAAACGTGAATCAATGCTAAAATGTAAGTAAGTTTTTTTTACATTTTTATTACATTGGTAATAAAATAATTATTATTGTCAGTTCCCAGTGGGGAACGGAATTGTTGAAAGAGAATGGAGTGTCTTAACACTAGGATCTCTGGTTCCCTCTGCCTACCCTGCCGTATGCGGGTTACAGCGTAAGTTAAAAAAAAATATTGTCAGTTACAGATATTGATCTGTAACAATACTATTTATAAAGGAAAAACGCAAATAAAAGTATTTTCTCCTTATCCTGATCATTCTAGCAAGGTTAATGCTGTAAAAATATTGTATAATCTTTGGACCCGGACACTTGTGCAAATTTTTCAAAATCAAATCAGAAGGACAAAGTGGGTCAAAATAGTTTTGTAAGAGTTTCTTACATTCATAGAAAGCTAATAAAAGCTTGACAAAAGTATACGCATTTATATTCATTTATTTATCTTTATTTCAATAAATCGACAGATCTTCATAATATCGATAGAACTTGAAAAATTTTGCAATTTCACGGAATCGTCTATGAATTACGGGAGCAATGAACGAGGTTATCAATACGATCACGATGCCTACATCCGATTTCATAACTACATTATATTAATACATTTACAACATTATAGCTACCTACGAATGATACATGGTTCATTTACATAAATTGTAAAATTAAGCTAACTTAATCAAAATTTGTTAAGTTTTGGTTACTATTGTTATAAATATATGATTAAATTAATTAATAAAAAAATTAAAACAATAATTATTTTAACTTAACAAAAAAGTATTTTCTTACTGTTATCAGAATAAAATCTAATATTTAACTTTCCTATCTATCTAATATCAATCAAAGTACATATTTAATATTAACTTTGAGTAACAATTAGCAGGTATTTAGCACGATATCTACGGAGCGTGGTGCCATGTGGACATAAGGTCAGAGCGGCGTAAGGACGGGCGGGTAACGACCGGGCACCGCTACGCGCCAGTTTTGGGGGTCGACGACCCGACGCGACTGCCGTCCTGGCTCCGTCTCCCACAACCTGATTGTATCCCATATTAAACTATTACAGTTTTTTTAAGTATATACAATAATTATGTAACATTTTCTGTTATATTAAGGTATCAAGAACATAAAAATTCACACATTTTTAGAAACTCTTTAGGTTCAAGAAACACGTGTAAATAACCCGAACCAGGCGAAACGTAGATATTTGGTAAGTATTTTTTCAGTGTAGACATTTTAAAATTTTTAGTTTTATCTATAAATTCTGCTATAACATAAATGCTTTTTTTCATGAAAATATTAGATTTCCTTGATTTTTTATGTTTAAGTAATTTGTATAAATAAAACAAATCTTATGTTAATTTAATCATTTTAACTTTTTTCTCACCTTTAAAACCATAGATGTAACCAGATGTATAGAGCGACTTCGTTTGCCTGAACTATAAAACCTAAAATCTCATTTATTCTCATTTTCATAGGAATTTCGAGAAATCCTATCTTAGTGCTTCTCTCTAAGGAGCCTACATGCCGAATATCATCTTTCTACGACAAGTAGTTTTGCCTATATGTTGGCTATCAATTAGTATCGCAAGCATAAAATATATATAGCCTATTAAGTATTTTATATCGAGCGACAGTGGTTGTGAGTTAGATGAAAAAAAAACGTCAGTTTAAACAGCTGACCGGACATCCCGCTTTTTGAGCGTTCCGTCCCGACTCCCGATTTCATTTCGTGCACTGAACAAGTGCGTGGGAATCTAAGGATTTCAGATTTAGTTCTTAATTAATCCAGACCTGTGTAGTGCATTTTTATTGTCATTGTCCTTTAATAGCCTTTTTGAATGAAAAAAAATCATTTTTATGCATTTTCACGCTTTGTCACTTCGCGTAGTACCCTACTACGTCAGAAAGAAAGAATTCATTTGTCGAGACACTATTTTCGCCACTTTCTTTTAAGTGACAGTAATTTCAATATAAAGAAAATAATTTAAATATACTTTATCAATCTCCGAATTCTTCCAGATGACGGTCGAATCGCTCATCTGTACAGTCTGATGCTATCCCAGTATGCACGCGCTACAATAGTCTAGATGGACAATATATTTTAAGAAACGTTTGTTACTTTGTCCTTATTTAAATAAAGCTAGTAAATTAGTATCACTAAAGGAGAAATCACCAAGTCAATAACTTTTTTGTATAGATATTTAAAAAGTAAATGGAAACAACATGTAAATTATATAGAAATTTTACCAATGCTGGAGTGTTAGTAAATAAGGTATTCTTTATACGTTCCCAGTTATTAAAAGTATAGTTCTTAGTTTCTGCGTCACGTGCGTTTTTATTATATCTATATATAGTAAACGGATGTGAAGTAGTCAAGTTCACAATAAAATTATTATTTTAGTACCTTTAAAACATATTAAAGAATTGCGCACATAAAAATACAATAAATAATAAGTATATTTTTCATCGTATTTCTGTCATTTCATTTCTTGACATTTGTTTTACAACATCGGTCAAAAGCCAGATAATTCTCATTTTTTTACAAAATGTCACAACCAATACACCACCGGTAGCATAACGGTATATTAGTGAAGGTGGTCTTAGTGAAATATTTAAAACTCTAAACACGAATACGTTGTAGGCATTAAATGTTTTAAAGTCAGCGGTACTTCAAAATCGTAACGGCATTCAAATAATCGATATAAATATTTTGACCGACTTCTATTATTCACTTTATATTCAGTAAGGCTTATAGTTTGACTTATTACTTAATATTTTAATAAATAATCTAGTTGGAAAGAGAAAGTAAAAGAAATATGCCAACAATGGGCCAAAATAGCGTGTTCTTACACAGATTTATAGAAAGATAGACAGATAGATACGAGTAAAGGTAATAAAAGCGTGTTAATAAAACAAGTAGAGCTAGAACGTTACTGTTTAATTAGTAAAAGGGTAATAAAAGGTTTATATTTTGTCGACACAAAACGAAATTACCTAAATCATTCCTACAATCGCACAGTAGCAGTAGGTATTATCATACGCTTCGATACATTAATCGTCGCACGTGACAAAAAGGCACGATAAATGCATAATTCTTGCATTTCTAAATTCAAGTTTCATATTACCTACCACTATGACGCAAGTTAGCGGACCTATTACGTGATACAGATGTTGGCTTAGATTTATTTTAATTTTGACGTCATACTAAGATTCAAGGGGGCATAATTTCTTGGTCGTGTACATACGTCACTTGATGTAATCGATGATAGAAGTGAACACGTCATTGTTGATTTGTGGAAATTTGCCATAAAATATTTTCAATTGACGCGATAGTTACGCACGTAGGAAGTGTCTTTCACGTTTCGTCTACACATCGTCTTGTAGAGCTGTGAATTGAATTCCTTCTCGTTAAGAATGTGTTCTTAAATATTTTTTACTCTATATTGTTTGACGAAGTGTTGTTAATTAAAAGAAAAGGGGGTGTGGGGATCAGAATGTAGTACCCCTAACTTTTCTCTTCCCACTACCAAGCCCCGTGACGCATATCCTATGCGTAAAGACAAAAAAAAAATGGTTTGAAAGCTTTGTAGGACGAAAGCCTCATTATCACTGGTCTCTACGTAAGCGGCATTCTGTGCGATTATTTCATACTAACATTAACGATAGGAGTAAATAGCGTAAATTCTTAGTGCATGATGCATTTGCTTTATGATATTACTTTATGACATCAAATATTATGTACGCCGATAATTAAAAGATTTACTCTAATAGAATTATAAAGAATAACATAATTATAAAAAATTGACTGAAACCGATAGTAACGAGTTCAAATTCGAGTCATGAAATAAAATAAGTGTTTCTTGTTTATCTAATATGAAATTTTCAATCGATTTGCTAATGACTAAACAAAGCAAGTACAGACGAGGCGTGTGAAACTCACTGAGGTAAAGTATTTGTACACGTGCGACGGGTCACGTTTACGTGCGAGCTAGTATCAGTGGATCCAATGCATTATTTATATATTACCAAATATGCTTTACTATTATTTCCCTTTTTTTTATTCAAATATGAAATACAAACAAAAAATGCTATGTAAAATGCGTTTAATAAAAAATAACGATTTTATAGAGTCGACCACTAAATAGTGTACCATTAGATACTCCCTGTCCTGCAAATACAAAAAACGCATATAGATAAAAAATCATAGAAGAAAGCAAAGTAAAATTAAATTCCAGCTAATATCCAATGAAGATTATCCTCGAATAAGCCATTTCATTCAAATATCACATATACAAAAGAAAATAAAACAATCATACTAATTAAAAAACCAACTTCCCACTCCAATCACTTCCGTGTAACACAAACACAACACGAAAAAATAGGTATCAGTATCGATACAATACTGTAGAGAACGTTAAAACTTAAAACGTTAGGTAATTGTACCTTTGCTCTATTGCAAATTAATTACCACTGTAACAGCCTGAAACTGTAAAAACCAACGTAGCATTACATTACGATCTTTCAGTATAAAATTTTACGTACAAGTATATATTTGTAATTATGTATGTATATTCGTATGTAAGTAAGTTATATATGTAGGTATATAAGTATGTATTTGTGTTTTACGTATGTCAGTTTTATCCTTACTAATATTATAAATGCGAAAGTAACTTTGTCTGTGTCTGTCTGTTATGCTTACACGGCTAAACCACAGAACCGATTTTGATAAAATTCGGTATGAAGATAGAGCTGAACTTGGGAAAGGACATAGGATACTTTTTATTGCGAAAAAAATAGTAGAAAGGGTTGAAATAGAGGATGAAAGTTTGTATGGAAGTTCCTTATTGTCAAACATAAAATCATGTAAGATTATTTAACTGTTTACAACTTTCTCACCTAAACCACTTAACCATTTTTGACAAATAGTCTAGACCTTGGGAAAGACTATAGTCTACTCCTTACCATGTCGCGCGATATAACCGAATTCTACGCGGGCGAAAAGCTAGTGTATTCATAATTCTTTTTTGCAGTTTTCCACCAAAAAGATGTCTCACATAAGTACGCAATCAATAATGGTTGCCTGTAAGAGATCACTTTTAGTAATAAGGCCGCCTTGCTTACCTAAATATTCGTGTATTTTGTAATTCTTTATTTATTAAGTGCAATAAAAATGTTTTATTATAATAATTATTATTTAAAATCCTGCAAAGTAATATTGTCGAACAAGTGTTGTTATTTAAATATCGCCTCTATCGGTATGGGATAGAGGTTTTTACGTTTTTCCATATAAAACTATATGAACCGTTACACAATTGACCGGATAAACGCATCGTACGTAACATTAATACTTCACAGTGTATGAACACCCTTGGGAATATGCAATCGGTGATGCTCGGTAGATTTGCACTTCTTTCTTAATGTGAACCTTGTTAAGGCTTAAAACAGTTGGAAGAATCCGGAAGTTATGTATACGAGTATCGTATAGAATTTAAATAATAAAAACATGTAGGTAGTTGGTATGTGCTTAACTGAACGTGACGCTTGTGGGTTTGAATCCTAGTCGTGGTAAAATTTATTATTATAATATAGATAATTTCAACGGTTTAATTAGGTTAGAGATTAAAAATCCGGTAATGGCTCAGCCAACCATCACCCAATATCTCTAAAGAAATTAAATAAGGGGGGCAGAGTGACTTATAGTTATGTTCTTTATGCCTAACTAACGTAAAGTTAAAAAAACATTACTGAATAAAATAAATGTATTCATAAGAACGCTTACGTGATATATTAATTAAAATATATATATATATATATATATATATATATATATATATATATATATATATATATATATTATTAAATAGACAAAGCTTATCGATTGACAATCAAAATTGGCTCATAATGTTGAAATTGTCACATAAATACCGTAACTTTACGATTATATTTACAAATTGACTAAAAACTCTTTTAGGCAAAACTTTTTACGGCTAAGTGTATTTTACAAGGTTTTTTAAAGTCTTAGGCCATTTCTTTACAAAATGCCAACTAACGCCATTTTATCGGAAAAAAATGTTTTTCATGCTGTTTATTTATGATTTCTCGGTGTCGTTCGCAAAAATAACAATTAGAATATTACAACTACTATCTGCATTAATCGCAATTCGAAAACCAGACATCTCCACGTGAACTGCTTGTCTTCCGAGTATGTTTTAAGTATCACTGTAAACTTTACTAAGATGGTGTTGTCAAGTTTACCAATTAAGGTATCGATATGTAATATATACCTAATGCATCACGACACAGTTGGGAAGTGGCTGACTAAACTGATGTCGCAAACAATCTCTCTACATATAAATCAGACACCAATCCAAATATTTTTTATTAGCTTCACGCTGTATTCCACACATAGCAGGGTAGGCAGAGGGAACCAGAGAACCTATTGTTAAGACATTCCGTTCTCTTTTAACAATCCCGTTTCCCACTTTCGGCCGAATTGAGGCATTGCGTGCTAAGTCGCGGAACTCAACGCCGCGCTTTGCCTTGTTACCAGAGCGAGGAAATGAAAGTACTAAATATTATTTAATATTTTCATTTCCTGGGGTGGGAATCGAATCCACAAGTCGCGTTTACAGTGGCACACTGTACCTCTGCGCCAAGACAGGCCTTCGAATAAATAAATACGATATTTTAAATAAAACATTTTTTGAAACTTTTTTAATATTACGGTTTGTTATTTTAAATAACAAAACATTTTTGTATTTATTTGTTCACTTAATCAAAAAAACAAAATTAAGGCTTCCCCTTTTATTCAATTTCAACGTGTTCCGAAATAAAAATTCTAAGTAAAATTGCGCAGTGTACCACTGAAGCCTCTGTTGAGCTGTTTGGAAATCCTGCGCGCAGTCACGTTGTGGATTTCACAATGTTCGATGTTATTTTTCTACGACGGCAAGAACTTTCGAACTTTTCTAAAAATAGCCTTTAATATTTTACTACGAAATTGATGCCTGTATATATTTTCAAATTAGTTATTAAGTAATAATTTTTAAATTCACCAGTCATTTGATTCTGGGTGCTTGAGAAAACTAATACCTGGCCCCAAGCAACTGGGATATATTATAATAATTTAAATTAAACTCATATAAGATTCCGTTTTTTAAACAATACAACACGAAAATATTTAGGATATAAAGATAAATCGATATTCGAAGTTACAACATAATTCAAACAACAAAAAATCGTCATAATAAAAATATAATTGCACCAACATTTTTAGATAGCTAAGTAGAGGCACAAAAGCCATAGTTGTCTATGTTAGAATTATTTGTATATATGGCCGTACAATGACGATGTATAAAACATAGTATTTCCTGCACTTACATGTGTACGAGTATCGAGATCTTATAGGGCAAAGTCTTAATAATTTAGATGAATGTTATAAACAAAAAATCGAGGCCTAATAACAATAATGTATACTTTACAGTATCTAAATTTAATAAAAATATTACAATAACTATTTAATCCTTACACGTGAATTATATTGTTATAGTAAAAACTTAACGGAAAGTGGGGAACGGAAATGTTGAAAGAGAATGGAGTGTCTTAACACTAGGTTCTCTGGTTCCCTCTGCCTACCCCGCTATATGCGGGCTACAGCGTGAAGTTATTCATTCTAAAAACTTAACTTCTTATTATTGACAAAACAATCATAAAATATGACTACAACCTTATATTATGGCCAAATTACACTGTTTTTAGTGTAATAAGTAGACCATGAGTCATTCTGATGTATAAACCAATACATATTACAGTAAAATTTCATCTTGATATGTTCAGTAATGCGTGAAAAAGTAACAAACGTTGCTTCATCCATCCTCACAAATTGTCGCATAGTAATAAGAAATTCAGTTTTAAATAAAATCATATTAAATTTTTACAAATATAATTAAAAACATACTACTAATTTTTAATATTAATTTACAACACTTCTTATCGCACCCACACACAATAAGCACAAAATATTAAAAATAACTAAAACATTACGTCATTTCATTGAAATCAATAACAAAACTTTGAAAGCACTTAAAACATTCTAACCGTACAATTACAAGTAAAGTAAAAACTATAGAGATCACGTTTAAAAATAAAACACTATCCCCTATCCCCCGGACTTCCTCGCCACGTGGTGGGTCATTGACCTGCGTTGTGCTTTACGTACTAACTAGTATAGCTAGTGGTCAAACAGACGGTCAGGTGGTATAATGCCTTTGGTATGTAGACTACTTTGTTATAGTTTAATATTATTATGTTCCGGTTATACATATTTAGTAGAAGTTATTTTTTTAGCTTCACGCTGTATTCGCTGTGCGACTGTAAACGCGACAGGTTGTGGGTTCGATTCCCACTCCAGGAAATGTAAAATTTAGTATTTTCATTTCCTGGGTTTGGTAACAAGGCAAAGTGCCTCAATTCGGTGGAAAGTGGGGAACGGAATGTCTTAACACTAGGTTATCAGGATCCCTCTACCTACCCTGCTATATGCGGGATACAGCGTAGAAGTTATGAAATCGATTAGTGATATGTAAAAACGAAACTCATTCGAGACGAAATTTATTTTTTTAATCGAGCAAGATAATCTTTAAACATAATATGGTCCCAAGTTTTTCTTTCAGCTATGTTAGTTGATAATATATATTATATATAAATGCTAAATTTAATTTGGGGAACAACATTAAAAGTAAAATAAGTCCACAGAGTAAGGTGCTATGGCATTAATTTCAATAACCATAATAAATATTACCTAATTTAACAAATCAACAGAAACAACTACAATATAATATACTATTATAATATTTCTAAGTTCCAACATTGTATTTACATACAAACAACATGTATATTTTTATAGCTTCACTCACCTCCAGTGCCGAGTACTTTGAGCAAGTCGAAATGTGATATGTCCACTTTAGAAGCGCCGTTTAGATTAACTGTAACAAAAACATTTTTATTATTCACTTATCAAACAAAAAGTCATTCGATAAATAAACAAAACAATGAGTGTCATATTTAGGTATATTTTTAAGCCATTTTAGCTTATTAGCTAAAAGCTCTTTTAAAAAAAGAAGTTTTTCAATAACACTGTTTTTTTTTGTGTTACCGTATAATATTTTACTGGGTGAATCAATCGAATCGTTGAGTGCAGAAACAACGTAAGCCCGGATTTTCAAATTTTGGTGGTTTCTGTACCTTTCTAACCTAGTTTAAATAGATAACGAATTTTTGCATTTTTTGTGACTCACGTTGTTTTTGCACTCACCGATGCAATTTTGATAAATCTTTTTTTTATATGATGAGTTGTGCCGTTTGTCAAAATTATATTGTCAAAAATTTATGTAGGGACTGTATAGTTTTACACTTCGTACTCTCTGACAACCCCAAAAGGTATAAATCGTAAAGGTAAAAAAGTATTTAAAGATGACGAATCACATATAGAATATAATTAAATAAAAAATTAATGCCTAAATACCAACCACCATTTTTAATTACCAAATCGCAACACATTTTCTTGCAAAACCGGGTAACAAAAGAGAACCTAGTGTCAAGATACTCTATTCGTCATTACTAAATGGCATAAATCGTATAAAAAAATTTATACATTCAAACTTTTCATTCAAAATTGGGACTTACAAGGCAATAAATTCAAATAATCATGTTCGTGAGAGCACATAATTGGAAGTAAGTATATTAATCTTACATTTGTCATATTAACTCCATGTGGTCTTTGTAATCATAATCAATTAAAAAACTGTTTTTCGAAACATTACAGCTAATGTTTGACATCATCATGACGTAGTTAAGTATGAGAAAGTATTTTTTTATTTTTATTTTTTATGGATAGCGGATCAAACGTGCAGAAGAACCACCTTCCTTCATTTCACCTTCCTTCCTTGGTTACCTTCGCCCATGGGCATCTACAACACCAGAGATGTTGTAAATGCGATGTCTGTAGAGGATACAGATGGAAGAGGGGGACAATGTTACTACATGTATACAATTATAGCGGACTACTGTCCGCTATCGCAATTACCACATATTGGGCAAAGGGGAAAACCTGGCTTACATGCCATCGAACCGGAACACATCTTTAGATATTTGGCGGTTCGTCTTTGACATGATACTGGTCGCGAGCCAGACGGAGGACGAACCTCCTACCACGTATATACGGTTGTTGTGGCTTCAAATCCCACTCAAAAATAATGAATATATCCTAGTTTCTACAAATATTATAAATATAGAGTTAAGTGGATGTTTTTCAATGTTTTACAAAAAAAGTACTGAACGGATCTAGAAGCAACTTTACAATAATACAGCTTATACATCACAATAACACTTCTACAACAAATATGTTTTGTGCTTAAAAGTGTATGTTACATTAATATATGAATCGACGCTTGTAAACAGGTGATTACTTGCGATACAGTTTACTAATGTAGTTATTATAGTCACAAGATGTTATTCATATATACCAAAAAAAGAAAAAATATATTATTAGGTACATTACTATATCTAAAAAGATTTTTTAATTTGGACATAATGTAACGATAAATGTATACTTTAAAATAAATCTGTATTTTTACTCAGTTTATTATAATCAATATAAGAGGTTTAATTCTATCACTTAAAATACTCCTGTTTTTAAATTCGGAAAAAAATATGGAAAATACCAATTCGTCACCAAGTTTTCGATGTCTATCATAAAGCAAAAAAAGTGTATGTAAACAAAAATAATAAAAAAATCAATAAATTCACTTAATACCCAAAATATTACTTATATAATAGTTAAAAACGAAAGGCTATATATTAAAAAAATACATAAGCAGATACAACAAATGATTTACATAAGAATAGTAAATATGTATCGTCTCAAAGTCACGGGTTCGGTGAACTCGTATAACTCACTACTAAGTCATTGCATACGTTTCTTTACACATAAGCTGCACAAATAAAAACAAATACATGAAGTTTGTGTATTTATGACTACAAAATCGATATTTTTTGCCATATTTATGAATTATTTTTCATTTTGTAATCAATGTAATAAGAAAAAATATATATAAAATTAATATTAGAGGCCATCGTGGCGCAGTAGGAGAGCGTCTGACTGAATTAACAGGATAGATTGTGGGTTCGATTCTCACTCAGAGTAATTATTACATTTAAATAATTACTATTTCTGCGTTTGGTGAGACACAACGCGGCGTCGAAGTTTTTTGATACTACGTTATCTCTATTACCCTGCCATGAAGAAATAAGACTTAGGGAAAATTAGCAATGTTGAGATTTTACCCTCAAGGATCAACTAATGCTATTTGCCATAACTGTTATATTTGCTGTCATATATAATTTATCCTGAATGTAGACCTAGTGACATGACAATGTATAACTAATTTACGGCAAAATTCAAAACAATTCCCAGTGAGCGGCTGAATTCAATATTGCGTTTTATAATATCCAAAAGCAAAAATTTAAATATTTTTTTAAATGTAACTATCCCTGAGTGAGAATAGAACCCACAACCATAACGCATAATTAGACCTAACCCTACTGCACCATAATGGTATTTTTGATCATTATTTTACATAGAAATTATAATAATCTATATTATTTTATCAAGTTATAAGAATTTTGTACACGTGTAATCCAACAAAGAACTTAACAATGACTCATTATTATTTAAAGCTTAGATTAATAGTATTGAATTTATCTACAGTATTTTTATTTTTATCTGAAAGATCACCAATCAATGCTCAAATACGATAAACATCTCATCCGCAACTCGACCTAAATTTTAACCTAGAAATATTTTTATACCGTTATGTTTTTTTATGATGTAAAGTTACATATTATTAAGAAATATGCTGCTTCACGCTTTATCCCCTTATAGCAGGATAGCAAGAAAGAGCCTAATGTCAAGACACTCCGTTCTGGCATCTGTCTAAATTCGATACATTAAGTGCTTTAAAGTTTCAATTTTGGCGGAAAGTGGAGAACGGAATTGTTGAAAGAGAATGGAGTATCTTAACACTAGGTTGTCTGGTTCCCTCTGCCTACCCTGCTATATGCGGGATACAGCGTGAAGTTAAAAAAAAATAATAAAAAGTGCTTTCATATTCATAATGCATTTTGGATTTCAACACCGCGCAATTCCCTTAAAAGCGGGGAAATGAAAATAACTCGTAATAATATAATTTTCGTAATAAAATAACCTAAATGTTACCTTCACGTATCAATATAATGCTAATATAATAACTTCACTCTACAATCAACTTAAACAAAGAGCGAAGCTAGGTTATACTTTGTAAACAAAATATCTAAACGTATGGATATGGAGAGGAATGAATTTTTAGTAGGTTCTAGCGGCCCACTCAAAAATTTAGTACTTCGTATTAATTAAAATTTTGATACAGATCAGTGACGATTTAAATTTATTTAAAATAAAAATTTAAATAATATATATACATGCATAATTGACATCACTGAAATCGCATAATTTGTCAATAATAAATGGCAGCTTCAATTATTTCTTGTCAACGGTAATGGAATTTAAAAAAAAACCTAATTTTTAATGCAAAAAAATCATTCATTAAAAAAACAGGTATAATAAATAAATAAAAAGAATATATCCTAGTTAGATCCTTTGTTGAGAAGATTGACTCTTGCTTTTAATACGAAGGCCAATACTATTCAAATTGAAACATATTGACGTCTTCATACTAGTGTTTAAATAGAGAGTAACTAACAATTGAGGCAGTAAGAATACCAGTAAGTTCACTGTTATAAGAGACATTAATATAAAGCTTTCTACGGTCATTAATGTTTTGGTAAGTTATCAGGTTTGTACTAAAACAAGGGCAGACGACATAGGGCACATATTAGAAAAAATATATATATAGAAATATAAAAATAATATAATATTAAATATTTATATTTAATTTAGAAAATTTAAAACATATTTATTACAAGAAAACCTTCTTTATTACAAATAAAATCATAAAATAGCATCAAGGGAAGTACTGTTGACCTTTTACTGTTAATGTGTCTGTAACTTCCACGTACGTTGTACGTTCCTTTAAAAAGTAAAAACGACTCGGTGGTTTTTACGTGTGATTTTAGCAGAATTAATTATGGATAAAAGTCGCATAATCAACACATGCCTGATTTATAATAGATATTTATAGTAAGTTTTGGCCAAATTACACGAAATCTTTACGAGTATGTGTTATTCCGATGTACAAGCTACATTAGTCTGAAGTTGCATCTAGATGTGATCAGCATTTTTTACATGAAAGATGACAAAGTGACATTCTCACGATTTTTTGTATTTATAATATTAGTTGAATTTCCCTTCAAATTGAAGAATTCACTTCAACTAAAGATTAAATGATTAAATATATATAAACTATTAAAACATGTTTAATTCCAACAGACTACTTAAGAACAAACACCTGCAGGTCACAGATACAATCAGATAGAACCACGTAACAGATATAACCGATACGTTATATAGGGGTTTAGTCGATGTAGATACTTCGATAATTACGTAAAAGCTAATGGATTTACTTAAAATAAACTGTTACATCACAATCTGTAGTCAACAACTTATACTTATAAACTAAACAACTATAAAAATAATATATAAATAACTATATAAATCTTTGTTTAGTTGAGGCCTCTTTTCTTATATTACTTAAGGCATTTTGCGAAGAACGTAGAGATATAGGTGACTCCACTCCGCTGATAATTCATTACTTAAAAAAGTTAACTTAAACTTTTTTGATATAGTTGTGATCTTAAATTCGATATAACGATAATATATATAACGAAATAGAACACTAAAAAGAGACAAACATATACATCTGAAGGAAAGAGTAAGGCAGTATAAAATTTATATAGCGTTTACTATTATGTAACAACAAAAATTGAAATAAAATAAAATAAATAGTCATAATAAAATATAAATACCAAATCGTTTCTAAAATTTTGTAGTTGCGCTTCTATCGTGTGTAAGTTACACAAACTTTTCTTTTCTGGACTAGGTTTTTACTGAGTCTTGAAAGAAACTGATAATAGAATCATGTTCTTTAAGAATTTGTACCTCTATGCCTTGCAGAAGAAATATTACGTTAAAATATAACCAAACTTTTATAATCTTAAACCGATTTTATTGTTACCTGAGGGAATTCATGAATTGTAGGCTATAAGTCTATATTTATGGAACATAGATTTAAAACATACTCGTATATCGCATCTCTAGAAGCACTTTTCTATAGTGATTTATTTAAAAAAATATATATTTATGGAAACGTCAATATAGATTTGTACATTTAAGTTTTTTTTGAAAGAAATTATTTTTTTAAATTATATTTTAATTTATATTCTTATTTTAATCAAAAGTCTATACAGATCTTAAGTCGTTTTGTGTCAAAAAATCAAAATCATGATTTTTTTAATTAGGTCCCTATAATTGTAAATGTGCAATATGTAAGTATCGAGCCTGTGTGTTATTCTGATGTATAAGCTATATTACCGAAAATAAATTCTAAATTCGTTCAGTAGTTTTTGAGTGAAAAAAAAATAAAGATCCATTCATTCATCCTCTCGCATCATCAACTTTCCCATTTATAATATTAGTGTGATCACATCTCTAAGACAAGACATAAATTTCACTGAGATTTCGTGATCTATCAGTAACATTTAAAATAAAGGATCATTTGAATAATACAATAGTGTAAAACGATTTGTTTATCATAAAGAAGCACAGAAGTTACAGTCATAATTTCTTTTGAAAGTTACTTTCACTGTAAAACTGTTTATTATAACATTGTATCGACAATTTGGGTTTTTTTTATGATTTAGGAAGCGATTAGTGTAAAATATGATTTATACATATTGAATTAAAAAAAATAACGGGTTAATCGCCTACATTTCGGTATTCAAAAAACATTTAGAAAAAGACCTTTGTCGGGTTTTTATCAACACTACAATAATTCAGTGATATCAGCTAAAAATGTAATAATTTAACTTGTAAATTATGTTTTCCATAATCATATGAAGTATTTAAAATGGTAATGATAAAAATTCGTTCCCAAGTATCGGCGAAAATGATTTTTTGTGTAAGAAACCAGACCAAAAAAATGAGAAAAAAGACTTTAGATATACATACTCCTGAAAGGCGTTATAATGTGCGATCAAAGTGTAGAAAATTTTGTTTTTAACTACATCAATATGATGACCTAGGAATTACAGAATATGTTTAGGAAAAGTTTGGAATAGAAAAAGAAATTACTAAAAATACATTTAACTTGTAACAAAAACATAGATAAACTTTTTGATACTAAAATAATATTTTCAAATTGAAATTGGGCAAAAGATTCATTTAAATTATGAAGGTTTAGAATTGTTAATTCTTATTTATATTGTAATTTAAGCCTGGACTCCAAGTTGATAAGTTGTTATCGCGGTACGTCAAGGACTGATAGTAAGAAACCGATGCGACCACCGACGTAAACACATGGTTACAGATAAAATATCAAATTCTATTGTTTAGCTTATTTTGTGTTGTTCATTGAAACTTCCGGCATTTTACAAAAAAAAAACAAGTAGGAAAAATTTAGATAAAATAAAAAAAAAGTTTTCTAGGATATGAGCATTTAAAACTAGTTAATAGTTAGTCAAGATACAAATACAAAAACGGTTTTTTTTTCTAAAATAATTTCCAAGTACGAATACATAAAAAAAATTACGCCTTACACGACTTTTAAAAAGTGAATGAAATAATACTATGAAGATAATTTTTCTTATGTAATTCACTATAATATTTAGTATGTAGTGTTGTAAAGGGCACCCTTTTAATTTAACTTCTCACATAGATCCCTTTAACCATGTGTATGGGAACACATAGCATTGGGAGTCAAAATTAAAAATGTAATTATTGTTTTTATATAAAACATTTGATAACAAAGATAAGATAAGATTTCTTAGTAATTTTATAGCCCATATTTCCCAAAATCAGAATCAAGTATCATTTTTTTATTTATATATATTATCTGTAGTCACATTAATACAGAGAAGAGAATATTAAAAAAAAACTTGATAAAATACTATTTTTCAAAGTTAAATTAGATAAAGGTTATATCAACAAACATAAAATATAATTTTATGTTGTAAATATTTGGTACGCACAAATTATTTTCATATAGATACTGAAAGATACAGCAAGGTCATGAACCTCTTGATAATCATATCTAAAAGTCAAGCAATGCTTGCTATCTTACTGACATTATCAGATATAAAAGATATTGCGAATTAAAATGCATTAATAAATTACTACATAATATATTAAATGTATGGACATTTAGTGTTAATTTGCTGAATCATAAGGAAAATTAATTTGTTTTTTTTTTCAAACTATACAAAAAAATAATAATAGGCTGAATATATACTGCTGTCCAACTTGATAATTCCAAAACATATAAATTAAAAATATAATTAACTAATATTTCAAAAATAAATTATCTATATTTAAGTATTATTTTTAACTTCACTTACATATTCTGAATATAAAATAAAGTCATGTGATCTTTGACTGTTTAAATTTAGCACTAAGAATTTACATAGAGTTAAATTAAATTTTTAGTTTTGTTACAAAATAATACATTTAAAAAACCAGAAGCAATATATTTAAATTTATTTATTTATTATCCTCATATTCCTGGATATAAAGTTTTTGATATGTAAATATTTTATTGTCTTTGAATCCAGACATGTGCAATTATTCAAGCAAATCAAAGGGCAAAAAGTGAGTTGAAAGTGTTGCAAGATTTTCTTACATAGATAGGAAGAGGGAAGACAGCAAAATGTGAATAAAAAGAATGTAATATTAACTTTGTTTCAATGATTGAATTTTGTTTTTACTCAGATTATTTATACTGAAATGCCATTATAGTACAAATACTTTTATCGGTAACTGATAAGTATACTTTATCTGATTTGATATTATAATGAACCAGCAGAATTGTGAGCAAATGACATTCAATGATATAAAATAAACAAATCTAAATATATAGTTTGCATGTTTTTTTTTATCCTTATACTTATTCTGCATTTTTCAGGGTTAATAAAATCCTTCATTTTTTCATATTCTATCCAAATAGAAAAAAATATTATATGGGGAAACCTAATCTAGTATAGTTTTTACTAATATATAGATGGAATTTAAAATCAGATACATTTTGTAAAATCAAAAATATCAAGATTTGTGTTATAAGAGTAAGATTTTTTTTTAATAAATTAAAGTATTACGGTAGTTGTTACTGTTTAATTATTTTGTTAAATATTAATATAAGTTACTTAACAGTAACAAAATATAAATTTAATATAGCATTTATAAAAAAATATATTATTATTTAAACCAATTTTAAATGGCAACAATGTTGACATGCTTTACAAAATTGATAATTTTTAATTTATTTAATTTACTCAATGTATTCTTTTAAAAAAATACCTCACAACACGACTTGTGATTATACTAATTATTATCAAGCAAACAACTTTTTATCACTTAGACAAAAACCGAGTATGATGAAACAGGCAAATGGGAAGTAATTAGAAATATATTAAAATAAATAATTTAAAAAATGATGAATCTGTTATATAAATATAAGTAAGTTTATTTGTTTGTTACAGTTTCATAGATAAATTATTCAATAGTTGATAATGTAATATTGTGTATATTTTTAATAGAATAAGTAGTTACTTCAGTTCTATAATTATGATGCTTTGAATGTGCCAGTTGAGCACAAATCAATCATAAATGTCACATTGTATGGAGGACAGAAGGAGGATTGAAAACTAAAATTGAGAATATTTCAAAAAGATCCAGTAGTAAAAGTAGTTAAAGGTTTTAGATATTTAAAAAAAATATGACATATTGATGAAATTTAATTATTTAATTTACTTTAAAAAATCATTGACAGTCATTCATTGCAATGCTTGCAAAACCAAGAGTAATTCCTATTAGTTAGTATTTATATAATTAAATAAATTTGTTTTGTTTTTAACTTTTAACACAAAAATATAACATTTAAGAGTCACCTTGTGTTTTTTGTTTTTCACAAACTCATACATTTATTAACACTTAAAATAAATAAAACTTTTGAAAGAAAAATATACATCTGTATTTCTTTTTATTAATTTGTAGGACTTTATTTATTTTTTCCTTTAAAACAACCTTCAGTTGAAACCTGTTTGTTCTTCAATTGCATAGAATATTGATACTCATTTACACAGACATGAATCTTTACTTCTATAAGAATTGCAACATCACCCAATTTTGTGGAAATTAAAAAAATATAAAGCAGGAAATAAATTGTTCACTGACCAACTTGTTATATAAAACCTACAAAATCTATGGATTGTGATATTTTTATAATTATTTCTAATTAAAAAAATTATTACCAAGTTAAATTTTATAACTTAATAGGTATACTTAACTATTAAGTAATGAGCAAAAAATTATACACTAACCTGATTCCATTATTACTTAAAAAATATTGATAATTAATAATTATATGCTGTTTTGAAATTATGATATGGTATGTAGAGTAGTAGAGGCAGTAATTGTAAATCATTTGCTAATTACATTGAACTTCCTAATGACCCAGATAATAGTCATGTTATTAAAAGTTACCAAACAAACCCAACTGCCTGAACACTAAGCTTCTACAATCATTAAGAATATGGGCAATCACTAAATGAACCAGTTTTAGTTTTAACTAATTACACTAACTATTTTAAAAGTAATTTGAAGTAATTGTACAAACCTTTACATCTTTTCCTAATTTTACTAGCTTCCACAAGGTTCCAATCCACCGAGTCCCTAGCAGGTGGAGGCACTGTCCCACCGATAAGTTCTACTGAACTGCTCCGTTTACTAGGACCAGGAACTGGCACTTCTTCCTCAATTTTATTAACTTTGTCCTTTACCACTGTATATTCAATAATTTCAACACTATTGTCTATATGTAAATTACTGTGACCATTCATGGGCTGTTCAGATTTCAGCTTCTTATTTGGCACCTTCTTGTGCTTGTGGGCACTGTGGCGGTGTTTGAGTTTGGTCGAATGCGAGGAGTTCCTCGAGCTAACTGGGGAAGGGCACCCACACTCCATGCTGCCCTCCTGATCGCTGCCTTCGTAGTATCCCGACTCGTGCTCAGGCTTCTTGTCAGGCAGACTCATCTCTGCAGTCGCCATGGTTCAACCCTTCAAAACCATGTAGCCTCACCAAGTATCTCTCCCGCACTTCGTCGAGCGGAGTTCGGCTGGGACAAAACCGTTGGTGTATATTTCAAAACTATATTCAATTTAGGGAAAGTAAACACGACACGTAATATATTTCGCGAGCATACTCAAACCTGCAATGGACCGTACTGAAGTTCGCACAAGAGCGGTCCGCAGAGGGCGCCGCTGCGAGGTTACACGGCCGATTTAAAAATCTATTCTCCTGTTCTACGACACGAGCGGCGAAGCGCCTACGTGAAAGCGCCGCGTCAATGTCACCTGCGACTGCTTTCGCAGCGTTCAAACGTCAAAATGTAACACTTTTCTCGATTTGTATTCCAAAAATCACAGCCTGCTCTTCGTTATGTCGCACGGTTCCTTGCCACAATAATCCAAATGTTTGCGTATAAAAATCACTACACTATAGGTACAGTCCATTTGACACTACAGACAGTTCGTTTCATAACCTTTCACTATCACTAAAACGTTTGGTTTGTCTATAAAAACTATTCTATATCACTATGTGTATAAATTAAAAATGCTAGCGCGAATGATGCCTCACTCAGCGCGATAAAGTAACTAAATTGAATTCGAGAAACGCAAAATAGAAACCGTGCGACGTGCGAGAGGCGCTGCCCCCACTACTACACGATTTACGAGGCCAGCCAGACGTCGCACAACTCACAGATAAAGCAATACTACGTCAAAAGAATATTGTACTGTTATATTGTATTGGGACAATATAAAACAATATAAATAATATTTTTTAAAGTAAAAAAATTGAGTCCATTATATTATAGATAATTGTCATATCAATATATTCTAATACTTTTATTTAAATAAAAAGATTTACATTCATTTATGAGTAAAATACGAATCCAACAATTTTAAAAAAATCGAGCAGACGAATCGTAGTTTCATATGCATATGGTTGCTGGTTTATTTAAGTACTTAGATTTATATTTCTTGGTCTTCATTTATATATAATTCATTCTTTTTACAAAATAAATATCATAAAAAAAAAAACTTTAACAGGGCAACGAAGTAAAATATAACATAACGAGTTTATTATGTGCGTATTGTTTTTATTCTTACCTGCAAAGTGTATTCTTAGTTTAGGAAATATCTGTATAGCAAGCGCTTTATAATATTAGTAAAAAAAATAATTTAAAAGTAAAACAAAAAAGCGTAATTTACTGACAGGAGGAAAGTAACAATATCAAGGAGAATATTACTTTATTATTTAAAGAATATTTTTATTTTTCTTATTTAGTCATATAATGTATAACATAGCCGTAATTAAATATAACGCTCATATAACAATGATATAAAAACATACATTTTGTTTTACAATATAAAACGCAGCTTCATCTCAACATTTAGCCTACACTACAAAGTCACCATTTCATGGACGTAAACAAAGAGAGACAAAGCTATTGCTTATCTATTAACTAGAAAGGGACAGAGAATGTAAGAGCGTAACGAAAGTACAAACTATTGTGCATCTCCTTCTAGATCCTTTGGTTCAAATTAAAAAATGGATTATACTTATTATCTGTAGACAGATGTATAATTAGTATTTTTCGCAAAATGTTATACAAACGAGGTATAAAATAGATATAAAATAATGTATAAAATATATGGGGAAGTATGAAAATTTCAAATGTAACGGTTTTTAACTTAAATGACACTTCTAAGAATTTTAATCTTTAATGTTAAATATTATGTTAACAACACAAATATTAAAAAGAAAAATATAATATCAATTTCATAGTAATAATAGATATAAATTGGGTTCCTGTTACCAATAAAGATACAATATCAATGCATTAAGATTTCATACATGAACTGTTTGTATGGCTTGGAATAATGATACTACGACCTAACAAGTCTATTTTTTTTAGATAAAAAAAAATAATTGCATTAAATTTTAGGTTTCTTTGTTATTTCTCAATAAAAACTAAGTAATGTTTTTTTCCATGTAAAAGCATATTTCGAAGACTATCAGAAACATACTTATCAAGCGTGATTATATCGGTAAGTCGATTCGTATATATATTTGTTTAAATATTCATAGGCACTAAAATTGTTTTATTTATAGGATGAATAAATTACTAAATACAATAATGTCAAGTAGGTCGAACAAATTCAATCTCAAGTTTAAAAATACCTGCACCGAAAGTACCTACGCATTTTCGGTGATTTTATACGAACATATAATGTAATGCCTTCAAGCATTCTACTCTACTTAAAACTCCCAACAGTTGTTCTCTCAAAAGGTAATTAATTTAACGAGATTAATAAATGCCAATATTTTATCTTTAAGATCGATAAATTATCCATTTATATATGTACTTCATCATTGCATTAAAAATTGACTAGTCACTTATTTGTATTTTCTCTATTATACATGAATATTTTTGGCAAAATATTCTGTGTTGTCGACTTATCGCTAATTTAGGCAAAAATTATCATATATAATTAAATGAGATATATTATATATAATTAAATGGGACCACATCAGAAGCATTAGTTATCATATGAAAAAAAGAATCACTAAAATTAGTTCAGTCAGTAAAAAAATATGCGGTAACACATAAAAAAAATACAATCGAATTGAGAACTTCCTTTTTTTGAAATCAGTTAAAAAATAAAACTCTGTTAGACACAGTGTAACTCCACAGGGGTTAATATATAAAATCTAAAAATACTAAAATAATATATTATATCTTTATCATAAGCAAAAAATACATTGACCTAGTAGGCATACTTGTGTAGATAAAAAAAGCTATCAGCTTGTTTGCTCGTCACGTGGGAATCTCGATATGAAAGCGTTAAATACTAGTATTTTCTATTTTATTACTGTTATCTTATTATATATTATATAACGGTGGTTGTTAGTTCATTTCTTTAAGTGCTAAAGTAGGAACGCTCTTTTATAAGTAAACCGTTACTTACAGAGCTGAAATCGTTTAATTTTTGTTTTTTTTTCTAAGGGCAGAAGGGAAAACTTTGGATCCCTTTTCATAAAAACTATGCAGACTTGTATAATATAAATGGAGAAAAGTACAGAAAATCAATATTTTTTATAATAAGTAATATATCAGAAGTATATTAAATTAATAAAATAAATATTACCCACGTTACCATACGTTTTACATACACCTTTGAATAAAGTGATATACACGTTGCTAAGGAGACGTGTATTTTGCTATTTACACGTCAATGGTAGCCCAACTAATTTTGACAATTGAAAATATACTGAATCTAAAAATAAATTTTACTCTATAATACAGATACAAAAGGAAAATAAATAATTTTATAGATTTTCCTTACGTTACACCACTATCGGTTACCCGTGACTTCGTTTAAGTGCAATGCGGAATTTTTAAGGTTTTTCCTTACAATTGGCCTCAACCAGCTTTGTGTGGAAATTCACTAAATAAAGAGAGATAACTGTGTATCAATGGTGAGACGTCCAAATCACACGGTTCCCACTGGCTTACGTTTTATAAATTCCAAAAAAGTTATTGGAATATTTATTAGCAGATTAGGATTACTACGAGAGTTAAAAAGGAGTGAAATTGCAAACATGCTAGAGTTGAAGTTACCATCATGCATATATAACCGGCTTGACTCTATGTAAAGGCTTCCCTAAATATACCAGTTTCCCGAAGTATATCGGCATCCCTAAATATACCGGCTTCCCTAAATCTACTGGCTTACCTTTTTAAAATTTCACCCATCGCCACTGCTGTGTTGTTCTTAAACAAAGTGATAACAGTCGTTGAATCATGTCATTAAAACGCATATCACGTCTTAATCCCGATTATAGTTTACACTATCTGTGACTCACATTTGGTATAAATACGTTCAAGTCATCAGTAAGTTCAGTATCCAGTTGAGGTAATATTTTAAGTATTTCGTTTCCTTGATCTGGTACATGATCTTGATGGCAGCATGTATTACTACTACCTGCCTATCCCGTAATGATTATGTTACTTTAAAAAAAAGTAAAAGTGGGGAACGGAGTGTCTTAACACTAGGTTCCTACCCTCTCTTCTGCCTACCCTGCTATATGAGGGATACAGCGTAAAGCTATGTATATATGTATGTATGTACTTTACAAACCTCTCTATTAGACCTTATGATCCTTAGGCCTGAACATGCTATTTCCATTTGTATCTTTCGTAGTCTAAGCTCTTAAGCGAAAAATATTTTTTTTTTCCCCGTTAAAAACCAGGAATACCTCTCTCAGTGCTCCTTTACTCGGTAAAGAAACCCACATAACAAACTATCTCCAACGGTTTCGGCTGTATGTTGTCTATCAAGTGAGTAACGGAAGACTTTTATCGACATAGACGCGTCAATCAAATCTTAGCAAATACAATGCAAAGATTCTGGGAAAAAAATAAATAAATATGTTTTGCTTCGACAAATAAAGATCTCATTAAGATCCACATATAAAGTGTTCAAATACATATTTCCGCATATCTAAATATCCGGTTAAAATAATTTCATTTAATGTGTGTAAAGATCGCGAAAATCCAATACCTAATAAAATAAAACATATATTAAATAAAAAACCTATATATTTCTTTGTTTTCATTACACGATACCAATAAAATTATTTATTTTAAATGCAAAAATCTATCAATGTCCATTAGTAAACTAGTTTTAAAGAGAAACTAGTGTTATGCAACATCGATAGGCGATACTATGTTGTAATGTTACTGTTTAATTATCTTTTTAAGGCGCTGACTGGTGATGGCTAAACGTTTATTACGCGATAATTGTAGTACAAAACAAAATATTCGACGAGGAAGCGTTTGCGTTTCCAATTATGAAAACCTGAACGTGTTGCCAACTTTGGTGTTGCCTTGGCGTAACGGGAAATTACAGTCGTGACTCGTGGCGCAGTTTTGAGCGTCTCTTACTGTATCTGATGATTGTAGGCTCAAATCTTACCATGGAGAATGTTTATTTTTAATATTATACTACGTTTCGTTACGTAGTAAGCCATTCGCCTAAATAACTGAAAAACTGAATTCGGAATCTTATATAGTGAAGTTGCGCAATGTTAATAAAAAAAAAATATATTAATAAATATCTTAAAAAAAAAACGGAAGGAAACTACAATTTATTATTATTTTATACCCGACTTCAAAAAAAAGGGAAGGTCAATTCAACTGTATTTTTATGTGTGTTACCGCATTCCTTTAACTTGTACTAGGTGAACCAATTCTGAGGATTCTTTTTTATATGATAGTTAGAGCTTCTGATGTGGTCGCAATTAAATTATCATGAGTTATTCGTTGAGTGAGTATAAAATTAAAATTTTAATTATTTAAATAAGTTTAACTAGTAATAGTTACAGAGGTGACATAGACAATATAGTACATTTCTTTTTTCGTTTTCCACTCATGCCAGGATACTCTATAAGTGAGGTGTTTCAAACAAAGGAAATCCTGTACTCTATGTGAATCAGTCTAGAACAAAGCTTCAAGTATGTAGAGTATTTAAGTAGGCATATAGTACCCAATTTTGTATACTATATGCAGTTGTTATTGAGGTTATGTATTGTTTTTTATGATATCAATTTCATCTTAGAATTAAGATTGTTTTGATTCGATTTTTGAATATGGAGTTAATATTGTAATTTTCAGAATTTATGATTAATTAAATAAAAAACTATAAAAAAAAAATTGTCTTAAATATGTAACTAATATAATTTAACAAAATAAGAAGACTGATTTCAAATATAATGCCCTAAAAATTAATGTTATTACAAATAACTCAAAAACTACTCTCTAGATCTTAACTAAATTCAAATGGTGGTCCTATTCATCAGAAGCACTAGCTATATTATATGACAAAAAAAGGATTATCAAAATTTGTTGACACAGTAAAAAGCTATGCGGTAACACACATAAAGAAATGTAATGGAATTGATAACTTTCTGCTTTTTCGGTTAAAAATAAAATAAAAATTATTTTCATATTCATAAAGCCTGAGTTTGTGTTTTGACCTGTACCCTTCAATGTAAGAAAATCCCGTAAACTTATTTGACCTACTTCTTGTAGTCCGATTTGATTGACAATTTCTAGACGTGTCCGAGTGCTAAGGCGACACATTATTTTCATAGTATGGACCTGCCGCTGCCATGTTCACTAAGGTAAAGAGATAATATGTAGTTTTAAGCGCGTTTTGTGTATATTTTGTAACAGTGGCTTTTTTTAAATACAAATATAAATTACAATTTTATTATTTGACACAATCCTTTAAATATCCTTTGACTGAATAATGAGCTATATTTATAACTATTGTCTTTATAGCTATTTTGAATTTCTATAATGGTATACTTAAACTAGATTGCAGAAATTTGTTATACACATGTAAAGTCAGACCCATAAAAGGCTCATAACATATTTAACTACGCTCTACTAGCTCAGTAGTGTAGTCATAGAGAAGCTAAGAAGTGCTACGTGGCGGATTTCAACGCTGCGCTTTGTCTTGTTACCATACCCAAGAAATGAAAATACTAAACTTTTGCATTTCCTGGAGTGGGAATCGAACCCACAACCTGTCGCGCCACGACAGGCGTATCGATAATTCGACAGGATTTTCAATAATGTTCTACTTTTAATACAATTTCAATATAAATAAAAGTTCTAAGCATACGAATAACACAACATATATTTTATAAAAGGCAAAGGTATTTGGTACGGATATTCAAATATAACTGAGTCGATTTTCAATTTGGAAAGTGATTTGGCTGTGAGAAGTTTTTAAATGTTAAAGTGTTGTATACGAAAGTTGTTTCATCTGATTTAAAATATCCAAATGCTGGGGTTTGACTTTATAATTTATAACAGTGTTTGTTACTATTAGAGTAATTATTTTTTTAGTATTAACTAAGTGGAGAACATACATACATAGCTTCACGCTGTATCCCGCATATAGCAGGGTAGGCAGAGGGAAACTAGTACCTATTAAGACACTCCGTTCCCCACTTTCCACCGAATTGAGGCATTGCGTGCCGAGTGGCGGAACTCAACGCCGCGCTTTTATCTTGTTACCAAACCCAGGAAATGAAAATACTAAACTTTTACAATTCCTGGAGTGGGAATCGAACCCACAACCTGTCGCGTTTACAGTCGCATGCTGGTGCTTCTGCGCCACGACAGGCGTTAAACGGAGAACGGAGTGCCTTAACGCTAGATTCTCTTTGCCTATGCCTTATTGGGGATTAAGTGTGAAGGTTTTTTGACTACTGCACTGCATTCTTAGTTTCATCAAACTGCTGCCTAAGCAGAAATATATGTAATAAACAAGAATCTTGTGATTTTGTGAATGTACAAAGGAACTAGAGTAGAATTTTCTATATATATATAACGAAATTAAGTCAACGACGCATAAGAGGTTTTTTAAAAATAGTTAAGTAATTCTGTGTTTTGGAATAAAATTAGTAAAAAGTTATAACAATTGACATCAAGCACCCCACGCTTTTAAACAATAACATTACTTGTCTCTTCTTTCTTGCCTTGTCTTGTATTATTTATTTGTTATAATAAGAATTATATTTTACTTTTTAGTTCAATTAGTTATAAAAGCGAGGTTTTTAGTCGTATAAATTACAATTTATTAGAAATGTATACATACATTACATAGTCGAAAGTCAAATACATAATATTTTGCAAACAAATTTATTTCAGTTTCATAATTTATAAGTTTATTTTTATTATGTTCTTAAAGCTAAAGCATAAATACGAAAAGCCAAACGAGTACAACATCTTATTCAAACTACTATACAACATAAACACGCAGTTCCTCAAAGAGCGAGACCAGAGACATCATTAAGTTTTCTATCTACCCTACAAGATGGGAAAATTGGATATAGATTAAAAAACCATATTATATGTAGGGTAGAACTTAGAAGATGTCACGCGGCACTATATGTCAAACATCGGTTAAGCTAAGCGTTGTTATGAGTACATCGTAAAAGTGAATTGAGAATCAAACCAGTGCCAAGTGTAAAGTTAAAAACAGCCTAATATAAAAAAATAAAAGGTAAAATTATAAATTAATATAATATTGCGCTGATAACTGAAGACACGGAAGTAAGCATAACCTTGGTAGCAAAGAAATAATCACGTTCGTATGATATTCTATACAAATGATGAATTGTAATCGTTTGTTCTAGAAAGTGCACGTACATATCGATTAATACTGCCATGTTGTGTGTAATAATGTTAAAACATTTGAATGTTGGCTGTAGGGTTGGAACCAAAATTTCAAACATCGATTGATTTTAGTTAAAATTATATAAATTTATTATTAAGCTTATATCCATTTATTAAATTAATATATAAAGAGTGAGTTTCATAAATAAGCCGCACTCATATAAGGCAATTAACGTTTAAGTGATATTAAAAAATATTTTGTACAGGTCAATAATTGGTCATTTAAACTTTATTTGACGTTTTACTAATTGTCTTAATTCATTAATAATTAAGGTGTTAAAAACATTAAGTTTAAAGTTATTATTCTTGAAGCGGCAGTGGCGAAGTAGCAAAAAGCCGGAGGTCATGGGCTTGATTTTTATACGAGGAAAGGTCGAGCAAATACCTACTTTCTTACAAATTCATTTGGTCAAAAATAGTGACGTGTCAACTTAACATACATACCTTAAAGGTTAGTAATTTAGGTAGAAGTGAATCAAATTGTAGAATTACCTGTTTATAGCCTATTTAGAAACAGCCTACTAAATGGCGAAATGTACCCACGCATTTTGCCTGCACTTTGCGTGCTTTACCCAACTGAATTAACGAAAATATTTTAAATTACCATTCCAACGAATAGGGATTGAACCTCAAACATAGCATTCAACACAATTCAATTATTAATATTGGAATATTAATTAATAAGTAGGAGTATTTATCACCAGTCACCAACATTAAAAATGCGAAAATTCTGAATTTGTGAGGATAGACGGATGGATGTTTGTTATTCTTTCACGCACAACCTACCGAACAAATATAGGTGATATATAACTTAAGCATCACAATAACACATAATATACTATTAAAAATCTTTATATGTTTGTGTAATTTTGGCATACTATAACGAAAACGAATGAAGCCTTCACTACCTTGTTAATGCAAGAAGAACATTTCATCATCATAAATCATTCATTTACAGTACATGTTTAAGTATATTTAAAATACATATTAATTATATTTATTGCACGGTAATAAATAGTAATTAAATATATATTTAATAGTATATAAGTAGTGGCATATTGACGGTACAGGCCGCGGCCCCTAATGTAGGTCTAGTTATTTTGGTCAAGGTCCGACTGGAAGTAGGTTTCGCTACGACATTATATGATAGTTCTTCCTTTTCCATACTTTTCTTTCGAATTTTATATTTATAAGTAACTGTATATCTTACTTATATTATAAATGAGAAAGTTTATAAAGTTTATTACTTTTTCACATAATAACTACTAAACGGATCTATATGAAACTTTATAGTAATGTAGCTTATATTTATATCAGAATAACAAATTGGGTACAATTTATAAAGATTTTGTGTTATTAACCATAATATAACCATAAGTATCAAATATATTAAAAAGCAGACTATACATTAATATAAAAAAAAAAATATTTTATTTTTTAAATATTTCTCTACGTAGTAATATTTCTATATGTGGTTCTCAAATACCTAAAGTTTACTATATACATAGTAGCAAATAGGCACATAGATTACAATTTTTATAGATTTACCTTGTTTGTCGTAAATAATGACCCATTAAAACTACGGAGGTACCATATTGAATAGAGAAATCTTTACAGAATAAGCATATAAATAGTCTTTGTTTAGCTATTTTTTATTAATGTTCTGTATTTTTTTAGCTTCACGTTGTATCCTGCACATAGCAGGGTAGACAGAGGGAACCAGAGAACCTAGTGTTAAGACACCAAGACACTCCTTTCTCTTTTAACAATTTCGTTCCCAACTTGCCGCTGAATTGACGCATTGTGTGCTGAGTGGCGGAAACTCAACGTTCTGTAAATATGAACCCAATACCTACGTTATATTAAAGCTTTTTTATAGATGGCGATTTTTTTGTAGAATTCTTTTACCGAAATTCGTATGTTCAGCATTTGATGTGACATTGGTGAAAACCGCTACAACTAAAGAGCTGAACTAAAGTAGGCATATAAATATGAATAGTTAATTAATAGGTTTATTCATATTATAATTAGTAATCTTAATATGTAACCTCTTGATTATAAATCGAAATTCAATTAACCTTGGAAGAGTCTGATCTTGCGTTACCTTTAACGATTTTATTAAAACATGTTAAATATGATTTTTTTTTATAAAACAGCGGAAATAAAATATTACTTACTATAATTTATTATTATTTTATGCAAAGGTAAAAAATGTTAAATTTACAATTACAGTCTAAAGGTCCATGATCAATAGTTTGATACTAAATATTGTGTTATAATATGTTTACATAAAACTCAATGCATAAAATAGAAACAAATATTTTATATAGCGTTATTGATTGGCAAATCGGCGTGAAAAAGTAAATATATACAGTTGGTAACAAGTTTTAATAAACATCAGTTATCTATTACGATAAGGCGTACACTGTAATGCCTAACAATAACTACTCATAATAATATACGAGGATTTTGAAGTTCACTTTTATTATTAAGAATGTATTCTATTTTTTTTTGTAAATATTTTTTATAAAGTAAAGTAAAGTATAAATTGATTTTATATGAGAAATATGTACGATTATATATTTCAATTAATAGTTTATAAATTTCTTCAGGGACTTATTTATAATTTCAGGCAATGAGAGTAATAGGACATCTTAATTATGAATATCAATGGCAACACTATCAATGTTTCAATATTATCAACTATTTTTAAAAAATTAAAATACCTTCATAAAAATATATTTATAAAAATATTACAAAAATAATATAAGCTTTGTATTATATTTAATTATACTTCTAAACTAGTAATATAAAAAGTTTATATACTTACCATAGCCAATTTCATGTCTTACAGTGTCAGCCTTCACTATAACGGGGAATTCCTTAAAGCTTTTTTCACTTTTCTCAATTTTCTCTTCATTTGCTTTTGGTACGTCTTCAAAGTATTCTTCAAAATTATTTTCATTGAAAAAGTTAAAATCTATAACAGCTCGTTTCATGGTGGGTGTCGCGCTATTGGCTATATCTACTTCAAATTGCAACATTTTAGCTGGCGACATTATTTCTGCCGCTGACGATGGTTTTACAAAACCATCGTCTATATTTTTAGTTAGTGATAGTTTGAGTAAATTGTGCGTGTTACAATTTTTAGCGTCTTCTCGTTTTGGTGTGTCAAGTATAGGCGGTGACTTTTCTTTAGGAGGAGTTACGGGTGCTATCTCTATAGGAGTATTACAAGGTGTTGAAGTATCTATAATCAAGTTATTTGTGTCAACAGATACGCTTCTATCGCCGATTGTTACGTTTTCTCCTATGGATATATAGTCTAAACTCATGCGGAATGTATCGTCTGGTAAATCTAAGTTTTCAGGCATAAACAGCTGGTTACAGCTTGATGTTGACGCACTGCGTCCATCCTCTGGCTCGTTCCTATTTACTTGGGGAGACTCCATTATTCTAATACGAGTATGATTAGACTTAAATAATTCTATGTAACTAGTACTTAGTATGTAGTTAATATTAGTTAAAAATCAATTGTCATTGCGATTGCGCTATTAAACTGATACAGTATTTTAAAAGGCGTATAGATAAGCGTCCTTGAAATTATCTAGCTAATCGATAAGCGCAAGAATTTCACATCACTGCTCCTTTCACGCACACATGCGAAAATAACTTGAGAGTGTGTGTATCTGTGAACTGTCAAACTCGTTTCGGCGCCTTATATTTCTATGCGACTAACAAATAGACTATCATCTGACAAATAAACAATTAATTGTTTAACGAAAAAATCTAATTGGAATGTTAGTTATGAATTAAATCACATTTGGGTAAAGGTAAAGAACATTATCGCGCCATAGGTCCAGCTATAAATAGCTTTACGATCGTCACTTGCACAGATTTTTGCCCGCTCTTTTTGTTCATTCACAAACACACCAGTATAAGCGTATATGTCCAATACGAGAAACAGTTCACAAGATTACTCTCACTGTAAACATAATATATATATTTTATGTGTAAATGTATTTATTTAACGTTTAAAATACGAGATGCGGCGCTCTAACGCGGGCTGCGAGACAACTGCATGACGTACTAATGTCAACAAACAAACGCCCGTCGGTAAACGAGTTTGTTCTCCGTGCATCATATCTACACTGGAAATTATTTAAATATCTCAGTAAATACACCGAATTGTCTGATAAACAGTGTTTTTAGTGGAAAGTAATTAAATTGTGGTTGAAATAGTTAGTATATTTATGTTAGTTTATTAAAAAAATTTAATGTTTTTATTGAGTAAGAGTTGAAAATTGCTTGTATGATTTTTGACGTTTTGTAACACCACCTGTTGTGCCCTGTGTACGCGTTGGTAGCTGTCAAACGACTCTGTGTTTAAGGAAAAATATACTTTATTACCTTAGTTTTAATGTTTATTTTAGCTAAATTAAATATAAGGCTGTAAATTGAGCGGACAGCGCCACCTGTATAACTATATGTCAAGGTCAAATTGATATAGCCCGGTAAAGATTTTTGTAGGTTAGGTTCTCCATTTTCGCCAATACAAATACTGGCACTATTGATTACCGTTTAATGGAAAACAACATTAGCAAGTCATCATTTATAATAATTATGCCATTATGATAACAGCAAAAAATATTAATAATCAAATTTAGTATATTTCTTGAAAAAAGAAAACCATGTATAGTGAGATACTTTATGATAATAATCACAATAAAATTAGAAATATTACATTTAAGTACCATTTTATTCACAACTATTTTAAAATTTAAAATACCTATTAATCATAACAAATTAAGGATAAATGAACGTGAACCATAAATAATTATAATGAAATATTTATTTTCATAAAAATAAATAACAATTATTTAATTTTCCTTTTCTTTCCGCCAACAGTAGGCGCGTTACCGCCTTTACGTTTCCCGCCTTTTCTGTCAGCCATATTGTTATTAGCATTCTTCTTATTTTTGCTGAATTTTTTGTTCTTTCCTTTATGGCCTAATATTTTTCTATTGTAACCTTTAATCCATTTATCTCTATTTTCTTCCCAAGCTAGCTGTTTAGTGCTGGCGTTGTCTGTATTAGAAACAGCTTGACTGGACCCTTGTTTTTTGTTGGTGGCAGTTTCTTCTAACAGTGTTGAGAATTCTTCAGCAGATGCGAATAGGGAACCGAGGTCGTCGTTACCTTTGTAAAGAAGATGATTATTAGAATAAAAACAAGTAAGAACAAAATATTCCAGTTGGAATCATACATGTTGCTTAATATAAGTAAAGATATCTATCTGTACAAGGTGTGATAAATGTTAATAGCCATAAAAAAAATCATTTTCAATTAAATAGTGAATTATTTAAATTACACATTTCAACGTAATATAAACAAACATAAAAAAACATTCATAGAAGAATTAATGCATTTTAAAAAAATCATTAATTCTTCTATGAATTCATTAAAAATATAAGTTTTAATGCAATATATTTTGTTCTCTATTATTATATATTTTCAAGAAGTTCTGCTTTTTAATTATATAAAGTTATAAATATTCTTTTACCTTTAAGCTTAAATTTATTCTTGCTCCTAGCCGATTTCTTGTTGGGAACATCTATATGATCTTCATCGTCCTCATCATCTTCTAATAATAGTTCTAACAAAAGAACATTATGTTAAATATTTTTACTTTATGTTACAAAGTTCAAAACGCTATTTACTAAATCAAATTAATAACTCTAAAAAGAAGTAAAGTTCCAAAAAATGTCTATTTAAACAAAATTATGTTTTATAATCTATTAATATAATCTTTACAAATAAAAAAAATGACAATTTATTCTCAATTGATAATTATGTAGGTTTCAGTAGAAAAAAAAGTTTTGTTTTTAAATTAAAAGAATGATTTACAATTCTATAAGAATAATATTACCATCCTCATCTCCAGATAATGCAGGCTCATCTTCATCACCCGATATATCTAGATCACCGTCACTTTCACCTATAACAGTATATTATTAGTATTTTATAACTAATTGTCGTTCGCAAGTTTATTTGTATAGACTTTATGACAACTGTTAGATATCTTACGAGGTATGGAAAAGCAGGGAACACTCAAACGCGATAGTCAGTTACACACTGGTTTAATATTATTTGATAGCTTATATACATAACTCGAGTCACAAGATTCGAGGCGCAGAGGCACAAGCGTGCGACTGTAAACGCGACAGGTTGTGGGTTTGATTTCCACTCCAGGAAATGGAATTTTTCGTATCCTGGGTTTCGTAACAAGGCAAAGCGCGCAATGCCACAATTCGGTAGAAAGTGGGGAACGGAGTGTCTTAACACTAGGTTCCCTCTGTCTACCCTGCTATATGCGGGATACAGCGTGAAGCTATGTATGTATGTATGGAAGTGATTTAGACAGTTACAGTGACGATTGTAAGAATTATTGTAAAAATCTTGACTATTTTTTAGCTTTACACCACACATAGCAGGGTATACAGAGAGAACCAGAGGACCTAGTGTTAAGAAGATTTACATTCCCCACTTTCCACTGAATCTGAAAGTGACGAACTGTACATTTTCGTTTTATTTTTTCTCTAAGCATACCTTCAGCAATATCACCATTCAGGTCCTCGTCATCATCATCATCATCAGCTAGTTCATCATCACTAGCCTCTTCATTCTTTTTGGAACGTTGGTGTTTAGACGTTTGCATTTCAGCTAAGAAATCTAATTCTTCGTCGTTTTCTGTAACAAAATATAATGACTATAGACATGTAACAATAAATAACACATTCTTTTAACTTCATGAGGTTTTGGAATTGAAATTACTGTTTTCCATAATTAGACTTCTACGAATGCTTTTGAATTGTCAGTCAAGTGAGTCAGTAAGGACTGACAACTAAAGCACTTTTCCTAAGAATACATATATTTCACAGAATGACACGCTCTTTCAAGTTTATAATTATTAAGAAATATATCTAAGATAGTTTGTGGAATTTTATTGTTTGTGCATAGATTCTAACAAACATTTATTTAATTGTACCACACGAATGCTTGGTGTTGCTAGCTTATTTTTATTTCTTTTATATTTACTATGAATAATAATTTAAATAAATATCGATCAATATATATAATACAATTTTGTATACAATTGTAAGAATGCCATGTCTTTTAAAATACTCAAAATCTATATTATTAGAAATATTCTCCATATAAAAAATTAAGTGAAATACCTTGCATTGTATAAGTAATGTTAAAATAGCCCATATAACGAATGATTATATTTATATTATAATTAGACAAAGCACAGCGTTAAGTTCCGCAAGTCAACATTTAATATCACACAGTTGGATGTAAAACCAAGAATAATTCATACATACATACATAGCTTCACATTGTATCCCGCATAAAGCAGGGTAGGCAGAAGGTAGTGTTAAGACACTCCGTTACCCACTTTCCGCAGAGTTGAGGCATTGTATGCTGAGGTGCGGAACTCAACGCCGCGCTTTGCCTTCTTACCAAGCCCAGGAAATGAAAAAATCCATTTCCTGGAGTGGGAATCGAACCCACAACCTGTCGCGTTTACAGTGGCACGCTTGTGCCTCTGCGCCACGACAGGCGTTATGAATAATAGATATAAAAATAACTCACCCTGTGCTCTAGACCCGGTTACACTATCAAGATACTGTTCAAAGTCATCACTATTCACTGATTCCGCGTCACTATCATCATCATCTGAATCTTTCACTTCACGACGTTTTTGTAGGAAACTGAAAATTAATTATAATTTTTAAATATTTATATACATAGAGTTTGAAAGATACTAAAATTGTGTTTAATATTTAAGCTTAGAAAAGGTTTAGAATTAACTTCAAATCCTTATAATTATTATAAAGTTATTTTTCTCATTCTAAATGTGTGAATATCATATAAAAAATATATATTTTTTATTTATAAGATATCTTTTAAGGTATATTCATTTCATTTCTTATTAATACTTAAATATTATGTTTAAAAATAATTTAATAAATATCTTATAGTAATTTAGACTTACTCATATAAAAATTTCTCATCAACAGGTATCTTTTTAGAATCTTCATTGAGATAGGAAGAGGAATTCACTGGTAAGCTTTTAATTCCTAGAAAAAAAATTGAGTAATAAATTAGGTTAACATTATTTTATTTTTCATTTAAATATTATTATTAAAAAAATCGATTTCAAAATCGGTTATGTATTATATATTAATATGTCAATATCGAAGTAGATATTTTTCTAATAAATTTTAAAGAAAATTACAATATACATTAGACAATAATAGGAATCCTTTTATACCTGAAAATTCATCATTTAAAAAAAACTAATATTATTGTTTATATGATTCCTAATTATCAGCAGAATTATATATTTAAAGATTGACTTTGTTATTTAGTACACGTCTTACATTATATTATATGTGTTTTTTATTATTTTATTATAAATAACTCTTAAAATGATCAGCATAAAACTATACTAAATATAATATTTTACATATATATGTATATATAAATTATACCTTTAGCCGTGTAATTCTTCCTTACGGCGAATTTAGGATGTGATCCTTTGACCTTCTTCACATCTCCTTCTAGATCTTTCTCGGTGCGTTTCTTGGGATTTTTGAACACGAATCGATCTAAAAATCTTATTCCAGCGAAGTCTTTTAGTGGATCTCCACTGTATTGAATTATTTGATCTGTGAAAAATAAATGTTATTGGACTATGTAGAAGTAAGTTCATTGACCTTAAGACTACAATTAAAAGCAAAATTATTTGTTTAAAAAAAATGTTGTGCCATAGACCAGCAACTGTGTTCCACTGGCAATTTAACAAGATTTTTGGCAGTTTTCACTAATTTAACTCATTTTCAGTTTAATAAGTGTCAATCAATATTAGTTAATAGAATTACATATATAAATAATGATATAAATATAATTTTTAAATATATAAAAGACAAAAATTCTTTATACACAATTTAAAAAAATGATTTAGCAATTATATTTATTTAAAATAATAAAAAAAAATATATAAGATCCATACTGCTGCAGCTGACACACAATAAATTCCTTTCATTTATTTCTTACTTATCCCACATATATCCTAAACTTGTAAAGAATCGTTACCTTTTTTTAATCGAACAAAATTTTACATTTTAGTACAATTCTAAAGAAGAGAGTATCACTAAAACTACAAAAATAAAGAACAAACAATTAAAAAAATACAAAAATACGTACCATTAACCAATTTCTCAGCAAACAACTTAACAGACGGATGAAAATGTTTGGTCAAAGGCAAAAGTTCTAAATACGCTGAACAATCAGCGCCAGCGAATGACGGGTTACGAGCGAATGGGTTGTATTCTGATATTATCTGTAAGTTATGTGATTATTATTAAAAAAAAAGAGATAGTTAGATAGAATAAAGTGCCAAAATACTCTGCTGTATGTCAAATTTTGAGACATTGCGTGTTTAGTCGTCTTTGTTTAAACAGAGAGGGGAAATGTAAATGATTTAAATATTATCATTTCTAGGAGTGGGAATCGAATTCATAATCATTGTTACAATTTTACTCTGTCTCACCACGCTACGATGGCTTTCAACGTGGAAGAAATTATTATAATTTTTTATTTCATACATTAATATTGGTTGTTTCTGTAGTGTAGTAGTTGTATATACTTTATTATAATAAATTTTGACTGTCAGTTTGAATATGAAAGCGAATCTTAATTTTTTGTTTATAATAAACACCTTTTTTTTGTAGGTTCTCTCTCACCCTACATAAAAACGCGAATCTCTCGTATTTTTGATGTATGGTTTGCGAAATCCGCATCAATTTTCATCACTCAATATAATTATTCCCTTGAGTGAAAATCGAAGTCACAACCATCACAAAGACATTCAGATAAATCAATTACATAGCTTCACACTGAATCCCATACATAGCAGGGTAGGCAGAGGGAACCTGAGAACCTAGTGTTAAGACACTCCGTTCCCCACTTTCCGCCGAATTGTGGCATTGCGTGCTAAGTGGCGGAACTTAACACCGCGCTTTGCCTTGTCACTAAACCCAGGAAATGAAAAATTCCATCTCCTGGAGTCGGAATCGAACCTACAACCTGTCGCGTTTACAGTCGCACGCTTGTGCCTCTGCGCCACGACAGGCGTTTAAATTACGGAACAAATCGATTTAATTCTAATAATTCAAACACTTATTTCTTTCTTAATAAAATTATTTACCTTATCCATATTAATAGTTTTCTTCAACTGTATCTTAGCCTCAGCATCTTTATCTTCTGTCTTCTCTTCTGTTTTCACTTTGGCATGGTACCAACTGCTCTGTACTGGCGCTTTTACACGCTTCTTAGGTTTTATGTTGCCCTGGTCATCGATTTTAAGATCTATGTAGGATTCTTCTTCATCGTCGTCTGTAAAGAAATTTTAATATGTAATATTATCTAAGGTCTATTGTGCGATTGTAAACGCGGCAGGTTGTGAGTTCGATTCTCATTCCAGAAAATGACAACATTAAATAATATTAGGTATTTCCAATCCCTAGTTAAGGTAACAAGGCAAAGCGCGGCGTTAAGTTCCGCCACTCAGCATGCAATGCGTCAATTCGGCGGAATGTGGGGAACGGAAATGTTAATAGAGAACGGAGTGTCATAACACAAGGTTCTCTGATTCCCTCTGCCTACCCTATTTGCGGGATACAGCGTGAAGCTTACAAAAAAGTATTTCCTTCATGCCAAAATAGGCGGACCTATAGTCAACACATTTTGTTCGCCGCTTGTGTGCGTATTAAATGGCGGAGCTTAGCACCGCACTCTGTCCTACAAGAGTGGAGAAATAAAAATAATTTAAATATCCCCGAGTGGGAATTAAACCAGCAACCTATCGCATTTACACTCAGATGGTGACCCTCTGCGCCACGATGGCACTTGATTCTTTACTACTCTAATAAATATAAATAAATTATTATAATATTTTCAAGTAATTAGACATAATCATAATTAATGTAATTCTTTTATAATTAGCACTACTAATAAGTTCTTGATGTAAACAATAAGTAAATATTTTATCTATATTAAAAAAATCTATTGGAGATGATATATCTTACCCATTAAAAGATCTTTTTTATCTCCTTTCAAAAGATCTATCTTCTTTGACTCCACTTTTACTTCTTCCTCTTTCTCATTATCTTCTATGCTATCTAATGTGTCATTGACCTCTGTTATTGTATTTTCAGCGTTTTCTGTACCTTCTTCTTGATTTTCTTCAGGCTCATCTTTAAGTTCCTAATGAAAAGGAAATAAATATGTAAGTATTACTGTAGTACATTTTACGTATTTCTTATATTTTGCACACTTGTTTCAAGTTTTAAAAAATATACCTCAATTCGGCGGAAAGTGAGGAACGGAAATGTTAAAAGAAAATGGAGTGTCTTAACACTAGGTTCTCTTGTTCCCTGTCTACCCTGTCCTATACGAGGTACAGCGTAATGATAATTTTTTTTTTTATACCACGACGGTGGCAACAAGGCACACGGCCCACCTGATGGTAAGTGGTTACCGTGGCCTATGAAAAATAAAATAAAAAATATATCTTTACGTTTTCCACGCTTAACAGACCATGGCTTATCAAATTTATAAGCACAATTTTTATGAAAGTTTATGATACATAACTTTTTATACTTAAAAAGTTAATTTTTTAAAAAATATTACTAATATTGAAGCATAATATATTTTTTTTTAAATAATTTGCTTAAACTAAGTCCTATATAACCAATATGTGTATGTGTGTATTGAATAACGAGAAGCTAGTTAAACAACTTCGACTTAGAGTTTGATCAACTAACCCAATACAACAATAACATCAAAATGAGAATAAACCGAAACCTAACCTATCGTTAGCCTCTACCCAGAATGCAAAAAAAAAACACAAATTACCTCTTTAATATCCCGCTTAGTCCAAACCAACCTGATGGCCTCTCTCTTATCACCCCTCAACACTTGCGATATCATGAACAGTATCGCACAGGCCTGCGCAGGCGCAGTGTAACAGCTAATTTGTAGTAATCGTTTAACAAATGACGTCACACGTTGCACATTCTTGTCACTTTTCAATGATTTGTATATTAAAGAGTATAGAAGAGCCGAATGTGTTGTGTTGAATATTTCCGCGTTTGTCAATTTCCGGTAGAGCGCTGTGTAGTATCTGAAGGGAATGTTTCATATTTTTACATACATACATACATACATAGCTTCACGCTGTATCCCGCATATAGCAGGGTAGGCAGAGGGAACCTAGTGTTAAGACACTGCGTTCTCCATTTTCCGCCGATTTGAGGCATTGCGTCCTGAGTGGCGGAACTCAACGCCGCGCTTTGCCTTGTCATCAAACCCAGGAAATAAAAAAATCCAAGCGATCCAAATTTCCAAGAGTGGGAATCGAACCCACAACCTGTGTTTTTAATGTATGTTTATAATTGGTTTTAAAAAAAAAGTAGATGCTAATTTTGGGGCGTTATATTATTAAAAAGGAAGGACAATAGATTATTTTTCTATGTAATTTGCCAAACTACTATTACCACTGCCAATTATAACTTAAACATAATAATTCTACTGGACTAATTGTCTTAGACGTAAAATCTTGTAACTAGCAAATTCCTTAACGAATGACTACAACAATTATAATTATTTAACTATTTACGAACCATAACCTAATGATTAAACTCGGCGGAAAGTGGGGAACAGAGTGTCTTAACACTAGGTTCTCTCTGCCTACCCTGCTATATGCGGGATACAGCGTGAAGCTATGGATACATATGTACCTAATGATTTATTGGCATCTACTAGTCCAAGTATATAAGAGCTAAGTCTAACAACTCGTTAGCCACTCACCTATCAGAAGTTCCCTTAGATGAATCACTGACATGATACAAGAGTGCCAAAGCATGTATAGCCACATTTAAACTGGCTAAATGCACTAGTCTGTGTATCGCGTCTATGTGTGAGGCGGCGTCTGTTAGTCTTTCCTTGTTAGCAAATGGGTATGCACGTTTGACACCAGTTAAAATTGCTGACATTAGACGAGAGTCGATTTCTCCCTGGAAAACGAAATAATATTGTGTAATTTAAGTATAAGCTTGATTTTAACGTGGTTTTGCATTCGAATTCTTATTTAACTCTTTGCACTCAAAAGAATGAATGACTCGGCATTTAAAATTTGTCTTCAAACTCAAGTTCCCCGCTACCGAGACAATTTCAAATAGTTGTTTCTAATAGAAAAAAAATCGGTGTATTCATACACCGATTTTTTTTTTGGTTTACAACTTTTCACTGAGATAATATTATCAAATAAAAAAAAAGGTTCGCATTTCATCACCTACAACCAAAAGTAAATTTTAACATTTGAAATTTTTATATTGAGCTATTATTTATAACCAAAACAGAAAAAATATTAAAACAAACATTGTCATTATGATTGAAGCAATGTACGAGTACATTTTTCTACGAAACAGAAATAAAAATCTTACTTTTTTAATAGAAGCCTTGAAAAACGAAAAATATATTCTTATTAGGTCTTCTGCTATTTTGCTGTCGTCTTTACCGAGGAAGAATTGATTTAAGAAACAAACACCATAGTACTGAGCACGAGGTGAGATGTTAGATCTGGAAACATGTAAATTATATATTTATTGCTACAATCACAGAATATAAAGCAGTGAAGAAAAAATAGTTCAGTTTAGTTTTTTTATCTGTGTCGAGAAGCGATGCTTTTATAAAAAGACGAGTAAATCTTTTTATAAGGATAGAGCTTAATATTAATAACACATTGTTCGATTTTGAAATTACTAGTAATTTAAAAATATCAACCTAGGTTGATATTAATTGTTCAGACCAACGAAACACCACATTTATATAAAATGTTAAAATTTAACCTAATTTGATGTTAACTGACAACCCTCTGGTGTAGTCACTATACAGGGTGTGAGGACTTGCCTTACATTAAATGAAAACACCGTTTTGAGTACTCTTTGTAAACACGATACGACTATAAAATAAGAGATTTTACTAAAAATGAAAAAATGTATTTTTCGAACAAAATAAATAATAAAATATTCGTTACAAAATCAAACGCCATTTGTAATAAAATGAATATGAGTTCGTTTGTTGTCACCTCGTTCATTCGTTTTCTCGCTCTTTCACTTAAGGTAAAAGTTATCATTAATATCTACCTGATTTTAATGGATTTTTTTTTATAATAGTATTAAATAAAAAAATCCTGTAATTATTTTTAATAGTAAATAATTACTTAAAATAATTTAAAAAGTAGATACTATTTAATAGAAATAACCTAGTATATCGATTTTTAAAAATCGATATACTGTACGACTGTCAAAACCTCATCTAAATCCTCTTCAGAGTAATGTGATTATTTTATTATAAACAACAGACACGTGCGTGAAAGAGAAAGAGATATCTGTCAAGAACATTTTTTATGAATGAAATATGGAAGATCGGCAACGTATAATAGAGTACTAGAAGTACTAGATAATAGGTCAACAGTGCGTAATACAGAACGGTCAAAAATCGGAAATCGAAAATACTAGTCCTGCACCTAAACCGTAGACATGCCTTGATTGATTATTATGTATACGGTCTTCAAGTATTGTACTCTACATGTGGTGGACCTAACTGACTGTATATCGCAACTGTAACTTTTGTTCCGCCACCGAAAATTTAATATCTGCCAAACGCGCGAAAAGTGACAAATATAATAAGTAAGATTATTAATGGGTTCAACCCTTGCTCAAAGGAAATATAAATTATTTTTATTTTCCTGCTCTGATAAGATTAAACGCGGCGTTGAACTCCGCCCTAGGCTCCCTTATTATAATAGGGGACAAAATGTGAAGCTAGAAAAAAAAGACTATAAAATTTTGAATATCCTACCTAAACAGCATCTTCTCAATCTCAGCGAGTACTACACTTTTCATATTAGGATGATTGAATAGTAACTGACATAAATGGTATATCACTTTGGAGGCCACTGACTGACTCGGGTCACCCAGTTTGTTTATTATATTTGTTAATAGCATCTGAAATAACAAGAAAGTATTTGTCATATTTTAGATATTACTTAAGTATTTATTTTGTATTATGTAATAGAAGTAGAAACATGTTAACTTATAAATTTTACCCTCATTTATTGCTATCCTGTTTCAATTTTTCTTATTTAAACTTTAACTGCAAAAAATCAACTTATGTCTCATATTTATGTAATAAAATACTAAATATACAATGCAATAATTTTATTAGCTTCCTATTATTACAATATTTATTAGTTTTGATCAATTATGACTTATTAAAAAAAAAAAAACAAATGAACAGTAAACTTAAAATAAATTTTGTGACAGACACCAACTTCTTCTATGCATGTCTTTAAATACTCTATACCTAAGGAATTACATGAGACAAAAAAATAAAACAACCACATACCTTTTCCCTCTCTGGATGATGCATCAATAGATATGACATGGCACTAACAGCTTTTTCTTTGTTAGCTTCCACAGAATCATGTGCAAACTTATTTAAAGCCTCTACATATGCTGTAACAATGTTTATTTATGTAAATATACTATAATAGAATTAAATAGAAAAATAATAATTAAGTATATAAAAACATGTTACATATTCAATTGTGTGATTATGTTTAGTGTTATTGCTTTAGAAAATTAATATAAAACTGGAAAACTCAGGGAATTTTACTAAATTCTTTCCTACTTGTCTAGTAAAACATGAAAAAAACTATTTCACTTAGTTCAATTTGTAAAAATCTCACTACAGAGACAAAAAATAAAAAGAAGCTGTAACAAGTATACATGATGTTCAGATGCTCAATAAGAATATATAACTCAATTGGTTAGTGGCTTTTTAAATATTTTCATACATATGTGAATAACATTAAAAAAATAATAATTTTACTCACTCCCATATAATTCCTTCAACTGATCCTCATAGAACCACAACTTGAGTATATTCCTCCGAGTTTGTTTATTACCAGATGACATTTCCTCTATTTGGTCTAATGAATGCTGCTCAAATGTACGTAATTTAGTATCTGGTATCAATAGCTCTGAGATTAGAAGCTCGGATAATGCATCTGCAAAGTGATTAACATATACTTTAAGTATATTATAAAGTAAAAACATTATTATACAAAGACACTCTAAATATTGGTATAAAATGTATAATTTACATATAAATATTTATTAAAAGTGTATTGAATCATACATACAATATTTGTTTATTATTGTGTTTCATTTAATATAGCCCTAAAGATTTTAATTATTTTTTTTCATTTACTCTAACTAACACATTTACAAACTATTCAACAATTCAAATATTCAATCAATACTCACCTATTATAATAATTCCATCTTTTTTCTTTGCAGGTTTCACATTGTTGATTAAATTTCTCAGTGCTGTCAAGTTATATATTGGATTATCCTAAAACAATTTCTCTAATTAGTTAAATGAAATCTATTAAGTAATATTATACAGCAAAATAATTTATGCATTATTTAATTATATATTCAATTTAATACCTGTATCAAAACTGTAGCGGCAGCTACTCTATCACCTATGGTTCCTTTTGTTAGCAATGTACGAGCCCATTGTTGATCTGATGAACCACTTTTGCTGGATTCTATTAAAAAGTAATATCAAATAATATTAAGTAATCTTTTTGAAGAATATTTAATACAATTGGTATTTAAATAAAACTTACTTGTTTCATATGCTAATGTGTCTCCATGTAATGCGCTGCTAGCTTCCTTTCTTAGGTCTTCAGCTTTTTCTCCAGTTATATTTCTATTATTTATTGAAGGTTCTTCAGGCAACTGAAATCACAGAAAAACTTATAGGTAATCAATTTTTATTCAGAAAAACAATTAGTAAATAAAAATTAATAAAAACAAAGAATATATAGGAGTGAATGTGACATACATATATACAGATTTATGCTATGAACTCTTTCAAAGCTTATTACTTATTGGTGTTTCCCACGTTTTAGGCCACCTAAAACTTTTTTTTGTATTTTTATATCATTTCTATTTTTATATCATAACCAATAATTATATCACATTCATTTAGATATTACTGATAATTTACAAGTTTACCTGCTGGTACCATTTCTTTTTCTCTCCATAATCCAAAGTTTCAGCAAAATGTTTAGCAATGCCATAACCTTTTTTCCCATCGGCATTTTTGTCTGTTTTCCCATAATTTGTGTACGCCTCATCGACTAAAATGTTCTCTTCAAACCTTTTATGCTTCATTTTAATTTCTTTTAAGAAGTTATAATTGTAATGGAATTAAAAACTATATTTTATAATAAAAATAAAGACACGTGAATTGCGAAGTTTTAGTTTACATTATTGACTTTGACGTTAGTACGACAGACATTTGACTGGCGAGCCGAGACAGACGTTATTGCAACAATTTTTTGTTAATTCTATAAAACTATAATAAAATCAATTTTATATATTAGCACATCTTCCATGTAAAAGAATAAATATTAAAAATAAATTTACATATGCTTATTATATTCTGGCAGTAAGTTTTAGTACAATTGACAAGAGATATTTTTTTTGTCATATCACTTGTATATTTTTATTATAAAATCAAAAAAATGTGCATTTTATGGATGTGACTGTTAAGTGGTTAATTAATTTAGTAAAGAAATAAAATAAATTTCAATAAAAACTAGCAATTGTCAATTGCCAAATCGTCAAATGTGTCAACCTCAATTGACATTCCATAAAAAGTTGCTTTGCGGGGTGTAGCAAATAGCAATATCGTAAATAATTTATAAAAAACATTTCTAAAATACATTTAAGTTAGTAAAACATATAAAACATGGATGACCAAGGGAGGAAAGTTATTGTTTGCGACAATGGAACAGGCGTAAGTATTGCAAAAACTAAATACAGGATAACTTATTGTAGTAGAAAGATAAGACTGATTCATCGTCGTAAATTCATCATTATTACAGTTCGTCAAATGCGGATACGCCGGTAGTAACTTCCCAGCTTTTATTTTCCCTTCCATGGTCGGCAGGCCAATTATAAAGGCTGAAAATAAGATAGGGGATATAGATGTTAAGGTATGTATACTTTCCATTTAACTTCAATAAAAAATAATTATCTTGACTTCCTATATTTTATATGATAAAAGTTAAATAACACTAAGGTATTTGCTACCTTTTTATATATAAGTAATGCTGAATTATAAATATATAGATTTTTTTTACCATTTATTAAGTGTTATATGAATATTTTTGTTTTCAATAAATTAAATATGTTTACAGGACATGTGTGTCAAAGTAAGTCATAGGTAAACCTTGGCATGTACTCTAAGATGTTGAAAATAACATTTTTATTGTGTTGTGTTGTCAAACTAATGATTTTATGATTTTGTGGAGAAAATTATATATTTTTTGTATATTGTAGTGTGGTAGTGTAAGAATGATATTTATTAACAAAAACTTATACAGAGATATGTCAGGAAATTTAAATGACATTAGGATGAATAAAGCATGTACAGGCTTGATATTTTATTTAAAAAAGAAATGGTTTATATATAACATATATTAAATAATTGTAAATTTCATGCAAACCAGACGTTTGATCCAGAAATTGTTCAGGTAAAACAAGAAGTAGACTGCTTAAACTTGAATTATTTTGCTTAAAATATTTATAATAATGTACAATTTATTTTCATTTTTGAGAAGTTCAAGCCATTTTTAGCCAAGATAAAGCTTTTTCATTAGTTCTTGCGCTTATAAAGATGCTTAGCTGTTACTTTCACTTTTAATGAAACAATGCTTTGCACAAGATACTTCAAATAAAACAAATATATTAATATAATAATTTAGAGTAAAATATTTAAACATTTACAAATAATTACTTCTTCATGCCCATTCTGTAATGTGTATCGTGTAAAATTTTCATGCTCAATCATTATTGTTGATAACTATTATTTTTTAATTAATTTTCATAGTTTAAAGATAATATTATTTATTTCATGACATTATAGTTAAGTTGCATTTAAAATAAAAGAAATATATACATTTGAAGTAAAAGAACTTATCCTATATCTCTCTAAAAATCTATTTAATACTTTTAACTTTTAATATTTTATACTTTCCTTAAATGATTAGTTTTTGTTTAGCATTTATTTTAATATAGATATTATAGATAATCAATAAAACTGGTGAAATGCATTAAAAAATATTGGAATATGTTAGTCAGAAAGTCTTAGATTATTTTAATAAATTTTCGAAAAGGGCATGTGTCTAAAATTTGTTTTAAAAATGTATTTTAACCTTCTGTTAACGAAAACTGGAGCAAACTCATCTTGAATTTGGACATCAAAGATTAACTTTTTTTTGTTTAGTGTTGATATTTATATAATTCTAACTGTGTGTGTATCATAGTGGTGATTGAGAATTTTAACAACTAAAATTATTATTGATTTACAGTCTTATACAGGTTTTACATAAGATGTTTCACTCACAACACTCGTAACTCCATCTATGTGTGTGTAAGATTTATGCTATGCATATATAGGTAATTTTTAAAAGATATTCAAATATAGTCATGACATGGTGGATGAAAGCTTCTAAAAACATTTTCAAAGTAAACTATTTTAAGTTAAATGTCGAAAAAAACTATACTTATTTTTTTTTTATCATTAATTGAGTCAGGTAATAGATAATATACATAAATAATTTGGTGCATTTATATTATTTATTAGGTTTATTATTTAGGAGTCATTGCTTATGTATTTCAAATTAGGCTTTTATATATTTATATTAATTTTAATATTAATTGGTTTCAGATTTTATTTCTGTTTTATTAACAGCAACTGTTGTGTATGAGTTATCAAATATAATTCGACTGTCTTCATTTTCTTAATTAAAAAAATAAATTAAAAAGTACAGATTAAAAATAAATACTAGTAATAGAGATAAAAAAATTATGAGAACATTTATAATGACTTTGAAATTAAATATTTTTTTTTTACAAATTAGTGAATTTGAAGGCAGTCTATATATTGTAAAGATAACATTTGTAAATATTAAGAGAGGTTTCAGGATTTAATGGTAGGAGACGAGGCTTCACAGCTACGGTCTATGCTTGAAGTCAGCTATCCTATGGAAAATGGAGTGAGTATATTAAATTAGCATCAATTTACACTGTTGGTCTGAATTTATCCTTTTTTTGTCAAAGAAAAAAAAATTAAATATTATTTAGTATTTTTATTTCATCGCTCTAGCAAGGTTGTTGGTTATGTTCCGCTACTTAGCACGTAATGCGGCGGAAAGTGGGAAATGTTAAAAGATAATAGGGAGTCTTAACACTAGGTTTTCAGGTTCTCTCTGCCTACCCTGCTATGTGCGGGATACAGCGTGAAACATTTCAAAAAACCTATCAATTTTGAATACAGGAATAAAGACAACAAGAAAAGTTGCAATGCATATAAGAATTTCGACACAGCTGGATAGGATTTCAAGAAGCGCGGGTTCGAGTCCCGCTATGTTTAACTTTTTAAATGTTATCTTAAAACGTTTTTCTCATCTTAAGGGCTATAAAAAATATTGCGCTTTAAAAATATTAAAAGTGGGTGAGTGTCTGAGTCAACACAGTGTCAAGACACTCCGTTTTAAGTCCTTTATAATTTTTACCTATTTATTTCTTTTCCAGGTAGTACGCAATTGGGAGGACATGTGTCACGTGTGGGACTACACATTCGGTCCCAGCAAAATGAATATAGATCCAAAGGAAACTAAAATATTACTTACTGAGCCGCCTATGAATCCCACCAAGAACAGAGAAAAGATGATCGAGGTTTGATTTTAATAGTTCATTATCTATGTAAAATATCATAATTTCATTTTACAGTATGGCTGAATAAAGATTTTTCGCATTCGTTATTTGGGTTTCTATATTAAATATATATTAATTGGAAATTAGTGCTTCCTATAATGGACTTTCTATAGTGGATATAATTAGAAAATTAAATGTTCGAATGTTCTTTTTTTTAAATCATTTGTCTCTTGCCTCAGGGTTATTGCTTCTGTGCTTTATTTGGATCTTTCCTTATGGTTAAATTACTTACTGAATGCATTATGAAGTTTACTCTGTTACGAAACTTATTATTACAAAATTATAAAAAAAAAATAATGTTCACTACTTGGAAACACTAGGAGAGTGGTCTAATTCTCTCTAGTGGGGTATGATAAGGCCATTAAATAATAAATCTAGCCTAAAATTTTAGACATCAAATGTAGAATGTAGACAATTTTGTAGACAAATATTATTTATAAAATATAGTAGGTAATAGTAAAAATAAATATTGTTTTTTTTAGGTAATGTTCGAAAAATACGGTTTCGACAGTGCATATATAGCTATACAAGCTGTCCTCACTTTGTACGCGCAGGGACTTATTTCTGGTGTTGTGGTGGATTCTGGTAACAATGAGTTTTTATTTTTTTTTATTTTATTTTATTAATGTCCTTATGTCAACTGGACGACATTAAAAAAGAAACTAGTAATATTACATATAAACTCTATTTATTACGCGATTGGTTGTGGGTTCGATTCACATTCGGGGTAGTTTTTATATTTAATTTTTTGTTATTTCTCTGCTCTGGTAATATAAAGCACGGCGTTGAGTTCCGTTCATAAAAATAAAAAGTTCAAAATTTACATTGTTTAAATTTGATCCTTGATTCTTTTGACACATAATATAAAGCGTTTTTTTTATATCGTTTGAAATATTAACGTCTGTCGTGGCGCAAAGGCACAAGCGTGCGACTGCAAACGTGACAGGTTGGGGTTCGACTCCCACTCCAGGAAATGGAATTTTTCATTTCCTGGGTTTGGTAACGAGGCAAAGCGCGGCGTTGAGTTCCGCCACTCAGCACGCAATGCCTCAATTCCGCGGAAAGTGGGGAACGGAGCATCTTAACACTAGGTTCCCTCTGCCTACCCTGCTATATGCGGGATACAGCGTGAAGCTATGTATGTATGTGTTTGAAATATTTGTTGTTTTTTTCTATTGTATATTTTTTTCTAATTTTCGAATGGTACAAAAAGTTGTTATAAAAAATGATAAGCTTATTTTTTTAAGTATATATTTTAAACCGAGCCGATACATAAAATTAGCACATTTTATAATATTAATAATATTTAAATAGGTGACGGTGTCACTCACATATGTCCTGTATATGAAGAGTTTGCATTACCTCATCTGACGAGGAGGTTGGATATAGCTGGTAGAGATATCACACGGTATCTTATAAAGGTATTGCTTATTTAGTTATTTTTTATTTTCACGTATTTTTTTGTTTAAATTTTGTGATTAATATACAAATAACTTAATGGGCAGGCTGTTATAGTCCATTGGTACAGCGTTTGACTATAAGCACAGTTATGGCAGGTTCGTTTTCTATTCGCAAGAATGGTTATATTTAATTTATTGTCATTTCTTTGCTGTAATAAGACAAAACTAAGCGTTGAGTTTCGTCATCTAATTATCTGTACAAACATGACCAAGCTGCCACTTTTATATTTAAGCTGTGTTTCCAACTCAGTAAATTATTATTTAGTTTTTTATTAATTACTAAATAATAAAATAAACCTGCAAATGATAATAAAATACCAAAAACCCTTTTTTTCCGCATATTAGCTCCTCCTGCTCCGAGGCTACGCTTTCAACCACTCAGCAGATTTTGAAACAGTGAGAATGATGAAGGAAAAGCTCTGTTATATTGGTTACAATGTGGAACAAGAGCAGAGGCTGGCGTGGGAGACCACTGTGCTGGTGGAGCCTTATGTGGTAAGTGTTTCTAGTGGCTTGTTTTATTTAATATGATAAATTTTAATTTTCGTTACGAAAAAAGGCCTTTTTGCGTCAAATCTAAATAGTTTGTAGTTTTTTTTTGTTTCTTTTTAAGTGACGTCTATTGGTGCGTTTTACATTTTATATATTGAAATTTAAATATAGTAATTTTATTTTCCTTTTAGCTTCCAGATGGTAGAGTAATAAAAGTGGGCGGAGAGCGCTTTGAGGCGCCTGAGGCGTTGTTCCAGCCGCACTTGATAAATGTGGAGGGTCAGGGCATCGCGGAACTTGTATTTAATACTATACAGGTAACGTATATGTTTATTTTTTGTTTACAAATATTAAAAAATATATATATATATTTTTTTTTAATATTTGTAAGTTTTATTAGTCAAATATTTTTTGTAATAAGATAGTATAATAGTGTTTTTTATTATCTTTATAATTTCTTTGGAAGGTATAAATAAATAAAATAGTGTTTTTATATTCTTAAGTTCATTTTAGTGACGTCATATGTTGGGTGTAACCTAATACTATAATTTGTTGATAACTAAATCTGAGGTAATGAAACTATAATATAAAAAATATCTCTATATAAAAAGCAACTATAAAAAGTATCCTCTTAGTTGCAAATGTTTTCCCTAGATTTTTTTTATGCCATGGTGAGCTTCAAATTCAATAGTTTATTTTTGTTATAAATTTGAATTCATTATTGAGGTCGTAATGGCACAGTGGGACAGCGTTTGACTGTAACTGTGGTGACTGTGGGTTCGATTCCCACTCGGGATAATGATTAGAGAAATAAGTAGAAACTTCTTAGCGCACGATGTTTTCTCTATGCGGGTGCACATCGCGTTCCTCGCGGTTTAGGGGCCCCTTTGAAATGCGCCTTAAGGTTCATAAACATTGTCTGCGCTCCGACCGTTGTACCTAACCAAATTATTTTCATTTCCACAAACCCTGGTCGGTAATTATTAAAAATTCACAACTCCTCTGGGGTTTGTAAAATGTTCATGAGTTAAGGTAGCCACTTACCATCAGGTGGTTCATCTGCTCGTTTGCCATCTTTTATTAATATGTCTTTATAGAGATCCCAGAATTAAAATTTTGATACGTTTTTGAAATTTCTCATGCTGTATCCCGCATATAGCGGGGTAGGCAGAGGGAACCAGAGAACCAAGTGTTAAGACACTCCATTCTCTTTCAACATTTCCGTTCCCCACTTTCCGCCAAATTGAGGCATTGCGTGTTGAGTGGCGGAACTCAACGCCGCGGCTTGCCTTACCAAACCCAGGAAATGAACATACTATACTTTACATTACCTGGAGTGGGAATCGAACCCACAACCCACGTTTACAGTCGCACGCTTGTGCCTCTGCGCTATGACAGGCGACAAATATCAAAAAAAAACTTTTGATATATTTTTTTACTACAGGCGGCGGACATAGACATGCGCAACGAGCTGTACAAGCACATAGTGCTGTCGGGGGGCTCCACCATGTACCCGGGACTGCCCTCGCGCCTCGAGAGGGAGATCAAACAGCTCTACCTCGAGAGGGTGCTGAGGAACGACTCCGATAAGCTGGCGGTTAGTGGCGACACTGTATTTGTTGAGTTGCTTATGTACTTGACAATGTATAGGTAATTGGTTACAGCGCCTTAATGGTTGCCGAGAGATATGGTTTCGAATTGTATTACGTGGTAAACTTTTATTAGGGGTGTGCGAATAATTCGAATTTGCGAATTATTCGTATCGATTTGAATATTATAGTTAGAATCGAATCATTCGAATATTCGAATTATTTGAAATTTTCGAACTATTCGATATTTTTCAAATTATTCGAAAATTTACGATCAATTAGTGAATTGATAAATAATTTTAGAAATTGAGATTTTATTAATACTTTGAAGATCAGCAGGTCAAGCACGAGAACTTGTGACAAAGTATACGTATCGTTATCGAAAGAGTTTGTATGGGAAAACTTTAGTTCCTCTTACGCACGGTAGGGGCGCTTTTCAATTCCCATACAAAATGCTTTCGATAACGATACGTATACTTTGTCGCAAGTTTTCGTGTTTGCCCTATTGTTTTTTACACAATAAAATTCACAAACCAATTAAAAGCTTCGAATTATTAAAAAAACTAGCTTTCGGCCCGCGGCTTCGCCCGCGTGGAATTCGGTTATATCGCGCAACGTGCTAAGGAGTAGCCTTATAGTCTTTCCCAAGGTCTAGACTATTTGTCAAAATTGGTTAAGTGGTTTAGGTGTGAAAATTGTCAACAGTTGAACAATTTTACATGATTTTATGTTTGACAATAAGGAACTTCTATACAAACTTTCATCCCTTATTTTGTCCCCTTCTACCATTTTTTTCGCGATAAAAAGTATTCTATGTCCTTTCCCAAGTACAGTTTTATCTTCCTACCGAATTTCATAAAAATCGGTTCAGTGGTTTAGCCGTGAAAGCGTAACAGACAGACAGACAGAGTTACTTTCGCATTTATAATATTAGTAAGGATAATTGAATTAATACAAATAATACATAATTATTAAAATATATAAACGAATTTGTCCAAAAATTCGAATTATTTGAAAAATTACGAATAATTCAAAAATTTTCAAATAAATCATTTTTTTCGGTATTCGCACACCCTTAATTTTTGTGTTTTTTTATATTAAATATTCAAAAAATACTTAGAAATGTATTAAAACGATGTTCTTATTATATAATATTTACTTTGAAATCGTCATTTCTAAAGGCTATTGATTAATACCTAAGTGAATATAATTGAAATATTATATATTCATATATAATTTCATTTAAGAATTAATTATAATTTAGGAATCTCTTTAAAATATTTACCATCCTCTGAACAAAGATCTACTTAAAAGAGACTGTTCCTTAATAGAATGTTAGGTTATTTGTTTTTATTTAGAGAAATTAAAAAAAAACAATTTTAAAAAGTTTAGTATTTTTATTTCCTTGGTTTGGTAACAACGCAAAGCGCGACGTTGAGCTCCACCACTCAGCGGAAAGTGGAGAACGGAGTGTCTTAACACTAGGTTCTCAGGTTCCCACTGCCTACCCTACTATATACGAAAAACTGTGAAGCAAAAAGAAAAAATTAAACTACCTTAGGTAGTTAAAAATTGTTTTCATATAGTTATGCCAAACTATGGTACGTTTATTTACTATTTGTATTTATATAGAAATTCAAGATTCGTATCGAGGACCCTCCCCGCCGCAAGGACATGGTGTTCATCGGCGGCGCCGTGCTCGCGGAGGTCTGCAAGAACAGGGACAACTTCTGGTTGACGCGCCAGGAGTACCAGGAACAGGTACATATGGGACTGCTTTTTATTTATTTTTATTGATTTTTTTTATTATTTGGTTCTGTAGAGAGAAAGGAGCATCAAATAGCTTACATACTTTATTAATTATCGTTCCTATGTATCTATGTAATTTAAACTAAATTTACAAAAAATATTTATTTAAATATACGAATAGATAAATATAATTAATGTAGCCATCGTGGCGATCAACTTCCTTTATAGAGTACTCACATGTGGATATTTAAATACATTTTTTTTCATATCTGATGTGAAAACATACTATTTTCGAAATTATAATTATTTCCCCGAGTGAGGATCGAACGCACAACCACGTTAAGAGTCAAACGCTATGCTAATACGCCACGTTGGCTTCTTATAATAATAAAAAAGTTTTACGCTTTATCCCGCATACGTGGTTAGGCAAAGAGAACCTAGTGTCAAGATACTCTGTTCTCCGCTTTTCGTTTGAAATCGAGACATTGCGTTATAATTGTTACAGTGGAACTCAACGCCGCACTTTATCTAACTACGGGTACGGGGATTTTTTTACCTTCACGCTGTATGCCGTACATAGCAGGTTAGAGGGAACCTGTGAACTTAGTGTTAAGACACGCCATTCTCTTTAAAAAAAATAATTTAAATATATTCATATCCCCGACTAATAATCGAACCCACGACCCACCTCGTTTATAGTCAGACGCTGCCCCACTGCGCCAAAATGATCTCTTATAATCATATTTTTTTTAAATAAATATAATTTAATTTCAGGGTCTATCCTGCCTGAGGAAACTGGGTCCTCGTGCCAGTTAATTATACTGACGTTGACGACACCGGCGTGTTTGTATGCAAAGTGATCTAGTAATGTTATACTTAAAAATATTTATTATATGGATTTCTTGGGTTTCATAGCAAAAACTGAAAAATATTTACTTAATATAGAAATTAATATAAAGACAAAAAAAAATTTTTTTTATAAATTCTGGATACTTTGTTTAAGTAATGTATTCAAATTATGTGTAATCTGTGGTATGTATTTTGTAATGTTTATATATTTTTTTTAATATAGAACAAATAATTTACGACGCTAGTTATAGTCTGTATTGGAAATCGAACCTACAACCCACGAAATAATGAGATATGACAGTTTCTTTAAGTTAAAAATACACCCTACTTAAGTATTTTCAAAATGAACTTTTCCTATGAAATTATTATAGTATTAGCTACTTACTTGTCATGTCATAATTTGCCTATATGTGCTTTTTCTTTTTTTTTTTTTTTTTTTTTTTTCTTAGTCATTTGTACATTAAATATTAATATTTAGTTACAAATACACAGTGTGTACTGTGAAAGTATCTGTAATATACTAACAACACCCAAAGAACATATATGTTTTTGAAGGGTCGGCAACGCGTAAGTGCCCCTGGTGTTGCAAGCGTCCATAGGCCACGGTAACCACTTACCATCAGGTGGGCCGTGTGCCTTGTTGCCACCGTCGTGGTATAAAAAAAAAAATATGTGTGTAATATCATCATTTTTACGAAAATTATGCCGAAGGAGTATGGAAAATTAGTGCAAAAAGCCAATACATTCATATAACAATGCATTTATATATGAAGTTAATAAAATAAATATTACACACACTACAATGTGTTTAATATACACTTATTAGAAGTGTACGTCAAACACATAGTAATATATAACACATACATATG
>JAKGSA010000702.1:350901-429332 GCA_033558755.1 Philaethria dido
TTTATTAATATTATTATTAGGTCACTTTGCACAAAACCCCTACTTAAAGCTTTATTTCCTAAGTATGTAATTTTAAATCTGTAATAAGTTGATAACTCGTGCATTAAATAGTGTTTTCTTACAATGATTGTATTAGAAAGTTTAAGACTGCATACTTTTACATTTACCATTTAAGTCTTACGCAGAAATGTCGATTAATTTTAATTGATGTTTTTTATCATGTAATGTATTATATCAATATATTATATGTATATTTTTTCCGTAAAGTATTTTTTATTTAAACAGTCTCTCTCTAGTATTGAGGAGGTCGTGTATTCAATTTATAAATGATATAATAATTTGATTTAATTTATATAATTCAATTGCAATAAAATTTATTATGTATTTATTGGATTTTTTTTTACCGTTCTTACCTAACTATATGTACACATAACCTATACATAACCTATGAGATCAACTTATTTGAGAGGTATTTTTTTGATAGACAAAGAGTATAAATAACCATAGAAGGAAATATCAGTAGACAAAATGTAAAGCTTTAAAAAAGGAAATAAAATTTATATACTTTTCATAACTTCTCCAAAAAAAATAATAATTAATAAATTAACAAAAAAGACAGTAACATTATTATGAATAACTCAGAAATCACTAGTTAGACTTTAACGAAATTTAAATGGGACCAGATCTGACACACTAGCCATCAGTGGCGAGGCGTCCATACAACTCGTTTCCCACCGGCTTGCCTAACAAAAAGGTCACCAGGAAAATATTGAGCATAAAACAACAAGACATCTCATAGACCATAAAAAAAATAGGTCATCGCCAAAATTCAATAGTGAAATTACTAAATACCTTCACATCCTATACCGGTTTCCCTAAATATATGGGCTTCTTTAAAAATTACAGGCTTCCCTAAATATACATCAGTTTTTCTAAATATGTATACTGGCTTCCTTAAATGTACATCAGGTTCCCTTAATTTACCGGCTTGCCTGATTAAAATTTCACCTCTCGCCACCAATAGCCATCATATAAAAAAGAATCATCAACATTGATTTACCCATCAAAAAAATATGCGGTAACACATGAGAAAAACAGTCAAAATTGAATCGGTGAGTGCAGAAACAACGTAAGTCACAAAAAATACAAAAAATCGTAATCGATTTAAACTAGCTTAGAAAGACAAGATACGTGTTGTAACTTGCAAAATTTTAAAATCCTAACTTACGTTGTTTGTTTAAAAAAAAAAAATATATATTTATTTCAGTTTCACAATTTTCTTTAGCTGTATGCGGCTAATGAGACCAGCTCAGTAAGTTACTTGTATTTTTTTTGTTTCTTTATGGATAACGGATGGCAAACGAGCAGAAGGGTCCACGCCTGATGGTAAGTGGATACCTTTCGTTTCTCCATGAACATCTACAACACCAGAGATGTTGTAGATGCGTTGCCAACCTCCAGAGGATACAGATGGAAGAGGAGGACAATGTAGTATTCCGCTCTCGGAACCACCGGAAAGCGATGGTGGAATGGAAAAGCCTGGCTTGCCATCGAACCGGAACACATCATTGATATTTGGCGGTTCGTCTTTGACATGATAGTGGTCGCGAGCCAGACGGAGGCACGGTAACCCTCCTACCATCAAACAAAATACTTATTACAAAAATATTTGTATAATACTAGTACTTTGTGCTCTGGGAGGCCCTGTCTTCCAAACAAAGCAGTAACACTTTATACATTCATAAGAAAATAAATATTAATACAATAATTTTTTTTAAAGTAATGTATACAATTTATAGGAATATAAGAACACCTTAATATAAATATAACAAAAAAGTTTGTGTGTGTGTGTGTGTGTGTGTGGTAGTGGTAGGTGGTGGTAAGGTAAGTAAGTGTGCAGGTGGCAAAAAAAAAAAAAAAAAAATACTGTGCATGCATGTATGTAAGTGTGCGTGAGGAGTGTGGAGTGTGAGTGTGGAGGTGAGTGTGAGGTGAGCGTGAGTGTGGACGGAGTGTGAGTGAGTGGAGCGAGTGTGAGTGTGGAGTGTGAGTGTGTGAGTGTGGAGTGTGAGTGTGAGTGGAAGCGGAGTGTGAGGTGAGCCCTTCACATGCTGCAGGAGTGTGAGTGTGAGTGTGGGAGTGTGAGTGTGAGGTAAGAGGGAGGAGTTACTGAGTGTGAGTGTGAGTGTGAGTGTGGAGTGATGAGGTGAAAGCAGCAGTGTGAGTGAGGAGTGTGAGTGTGAGTGTGGGAGTGTGGAGTGTGAGTGTGGGAGTGTGAGGTGTGAGTGTGGAGTGTGAGTGTGAGTGGAGTGTGAGTGTGAGTGTGAGTGTGAGTGTGGAGTGTGAGCGTGAGGAGTGTGTGTGTGTGTGTGAGTGTGTGTGTGGAGTGTGTGTGAGCGTGAGTGTGAGTGTGAGTGTGTGTGTGTGTGTGTGTGTGTGTGCATGGAGTGTGTAAGGAGGCGGTGTGAGTGTGTGTGTGTGAGGTGTGTGCAGGAGTGTGTGTGTGTGTGTGTTTGTGTGTCTGTGTGTGTATTTCCTTCAATATGGCTGAGTTCCTCTTTAAACTCCTGATTTTGACATGGAACAAACAACAAAAACCAGAAATCATAGATTCTTAATTTCTTCTTTAAAGGAAGCAAATTCAACTGACATTTCGTCATCTCTTTTCCTCTTATTTCTAGTTCAGACAAAGTTAGGAGGAGTATTATTTTGTCCCAAAATATTAACTTCCGTGCCAGAAAAGTATTTATTTAAAGTATTCTCCATTTTGAGTTACTAGGATAGCATAAACTCAGTGGTATTACTAACAAAGAAGTCAGCAAATAGGAAGATGCATGCAATCTTTTGCCTAGCGATGACCCAATTACGTACAAGGGGCGTAGACGATTCCAAGCAATAGGGCGGGTCTAGGTTGCCAGGTGAAAGTGGCGGGATGTGCGTTTGTTACTGACGTGGGCGGAGTCAGAAGTACCAGGCGAGCAGGAACAAGTACTGCTTATAGATTGAGCTCCTTCAAACTTATAATCTCCTATTTTTCAGAATATTATATCTGCTTGAATTGTATTTATTTATCTATACTAATATTATAAAGAGGAGGAAACCTTTGTATTTTTGTATGTTTGTATTGAATAGGCTCAAAAACTACTGGACCGATTTCAAAATTTCTTGTACCATTACTTAGAGGGATTCTTCCGAATCCGTATAGGCTATATTTTATCCCGAAAAAAAGATAGGGATTTTCGTGGTAGTGAAAATTGTGGAGTAAGTCGACGAAAAAACTGCCGTACGTTAACGATTCCCGCGAACGCTGCCTTGGTTAGAGATGTATGATTGATTTCTATAAAAAAGTTGTAGAACTCAATAATGCCTACAAAAAAGTCCGTGATAGTATAAACCAAACATTTATATTTTAGCCATTATAAAAACTTTTCCATACAATAAAAATAACTAAAATTATTAGTCTACGTTTATTGATCATATTATCGTCAAATATTAATCCATATCCAAATAAACTAATTATTGAGCAAGATTGTTTCAGTAGCTATAAATTACTTTTTATTTTATTTCAATCGGACAATCCATTCCAAAGATATTACGAATTTAAAGTTGTAATTGGTATTAAAATGAATGATGGCCGTCGGCCGAAATGTGTCGCACGGCAAAACCGCAGGGGAGGGGGGTGCACATCTATGAAGCAGGTTGCCGGTCGAGTGACTCTACGTAGCGGACGCGGCCAAATCGAGTAAATTTACTGAATTTTTTTTTCAGAGAGCTTAACACCCGTGCGAAGCCGGGGCGGGCCGCTAGTTTTTATATAAAATTAACACAGAGTATAGACACGTTTGCACCTCACGGTGGTCCGGGGGGAAGAGTGTTTATGCACTCACCGATTCAATTGCGTACCTTCTTTTTTTTAAATCGATTAAAAAGGTATAAGGTTAATGAATAAAACTCAAATACAGATTAATTATTTATTAAAAAAGATTGCAAATGCACTTCCACGTATACACTGCAAATTGCATCGCTAGATAGAAAAGTACAAAAAAACGACATGAGTCAGTCTATCACATAAGCATACCAACTAAAACTACCTAAAACTAACTTTAAAGCTAAACAATAAACTGCCTAACGCAAGTAAGTCTATAACATCAGTCGAAAATTATGAGATTTTCGCAAATTACTCCAATTTATTTATTTATTTATATAATAAACGAAAAATGTATGTATGTCCTTTAACGAATAAGATCTAAATTGATTATTGCTCTAATGTTACTCTTTCACGCTAAAACTACTGAACGGATCTGGATGAAACTTCACAGTAATATAGCTTATACTTTAGAATGACACAGTCTATAATTTATTAGGTTTTGTATATATTTTGATCATAACATAAAGAATTTTTTTTAGTTTATTTACATTATGGTAATTAGCATTTTTTTAAAAAAATTAAAAGTAATATTTTTTGTAATATGTCGATTATCATTTTTTTAGCTCTAATACTTCTCTTTCATCCTCGCCACAGTTTTGAGCAAAGGTAATGGTGAGGGGAACTGGTAGAGATCTGATGTGTTAAGACACCTGTTTCACTCTCCTTTCCGCCGAATTGCGGTACGGCACACTAACGTTGCGCTTTTGCCTTAGTTTCATCCTCCCTGCAAACCCGCAGCCAGAAATTTTAAAAATACTAAACTCTTTGCATTTCCTGAGTGTAACTTAGTATCTCCAGCAACCTGCCGTGCTTACAGTCGTGAATGCTTGTGCCTCTGCGCTACGACAGGCGTTTATAATAATATAAAAATTATACTAAAATGTCTTTTTATTCACAAAAAAATTGCGTTTCTATTTTTATTTTATTATCCCAATGTTTCAATCAAACTTTAGATATTAGTATAGGTAGTATTAATAAAAAGTATCTTATACGTTAAAAGCCAGTAAGTATAATAAACTTATAAATAACTTAAAATTTACAAAAATCGCTAACTCTCCAATCCAGCTCTTCAACAAAATGTCCATTGCTCAACAACCACAGAACAAGAGATTATACTCTTATAAAAAATATTGTACTTCATGACTTTCATAAGTTTGCCAAAATGCTAATTTATTTAAAATAAAGGAACTCATTTTTTTATACAAAAATTAAGAGCACAATACATACATTGATATACTTAGGTACAAAAATCTGACACGACAATAAAGCTAAAGATTGTCAGAAATTTCAACCGTTTACTTAAATATTAGCACTAAAAATGTCATGTTTTCTATATAAAATTTATTGTGTATAAAAAAATACTGAATACAAAAAAAATAAACCCAGTAAGTTATATATTTGACGTTATGTAACGAAATGATTTTTTCACTATATAAATCTGAAGAAAAATAGTAATAATATGAAAAACTAAATTCAATTTATGGGTACTGAAAGGTGGCTACATATAATCGCTGAGAATCAACAAACTATTTTTTTTAAATTGTAAACGCCGAAAATATATACGTATTTTTTCTAAAATTACTAAAAAAAAAACGAATAATTTAAGCAATTCGTACAACTTAAAAAAAAACTGCTTCAATAATATCAAAATATTTTTAAGTAAACAATTGTAACAATAATCTAATGAAATACCTAATTTTCTGGCACTACGTATATAAAACCTAACCTAACCTAACGTCGGTTTAGAACCGACCAGCTACAGTACATTAAATACTATTCTATAAAAAAAAAGAAAAAAGAAATCTGACCAAAGACATTAAAAAAATAAATAAAACGTCAAAAAGAAGTTTTCAATCGGAGCCATGTTTGATTTTTCATTACTTAATTTTTACAATATAAATATATTATAAATCAAAGTAATTATAATATTAATGAAACAATTTAGTTCCTAAAATAAAAAAAATAAATATTATTTAATATAAACTTAGTCTATAAGAGGCCTTACACTATAAATGCATCATCTGGTATCCATTATAATGTACAATTTCAAAATAAATAAAAAGAACGATATATAAAAAAATCACTTGAAACGGAACGTTAATTTCCAAGTGTAAATAAAAAAAAAAGTGGCTACACAAAGTATGATAATTCACTTTTCTTTTAAATAAAAGTTGTTTTAATATTTAAGTCCAATTTCCAAAGCAAATATCCGTAACAGGCGTTAATAAGTTGATAAGTCGACATACATATTTAAACGTTTGTTAAATATTAACAGGATTTAACGTTAAGATTCCTTTATTTATAAGATGAATAAATTAATGAAAAATGATGTAAAATTTAAATAAATCAAAAAATGCTCAAATAAAAAAAATATTTAATAACAACATAATAAAAAAATATTTATATTTATATATTAATATAAATATAACATATATTTTTTCTAACTAATAAAACTTGAGCTTAAAAAAAATTACACGTAAACTATGCATTTTCGATTTATTAACTTATTCACGCTTTTTACAGTGTATATTACCAAATATAATAAAAAAATCTTATAACTAGCTAAGTTGTCTTAAGTCTAAGAATTTCGATTCATTCAGGACGATTATATCAAAAATTTCGGACGAAAATCAACTAGAAATACACTAAAATAGACTAAAATATACTAAAATACACTAAATTCAGTCTTAACACTAATCTCATTATTTACACACATGGCAGTATCGTGTAGCTTCGTTTTACTTATTTATTTATAATCTATGCTACTTATTTAATCTATATGTCATATTTAAATGTCAAACCGCCATATTAACTACATAGTAAATTAAAGAAGAGTTTTTTAATATAAAAAAAAAGAATTTAATGTTTTTTTCGTAAAAATGACAGTTTCAATTTTTTTTTAAATTTATTATTAAATAATTTAGAACGGTTTTTATTCACTTAAATTTTTATTTTAATATTTTTAATTTAAGTTACTTTCCTATTATTATAGCTTAAAAATAGTTACTTAAATTAGATGTAAAAAACAAATAGTGGAGACGTTTTTTGGCATTTTGTTTGAAATATTTAACTAATACTTGAGTATCACAATGAGATGGAGTTTAAAAAACTTAATATATGGAAGTTAACCTTTTTGTTTATAAGCAAATAGTTATTATTTCATGGTAATCCTAAATTTATTGGGAAACCGTAATATTTTTTGTATGTAATTTCCAAAATATTAAAAAAAACGACGTTTGAAGAGATCTCGAAAATTAATACTAGTTTTTATCTATTTTAGAATTTCATGGTAAGTGTGAACACGGACTATTGTTATGTGTTAGAAAGAAACAATAACTCGATTTTTCCTGTTTTATAGGAATTTGGAGTTATTGTCTCTTAGTACTCCCTTACACTCCCCAAGCAGTACTTTTAATGGGGCTTTGAATAGATTAATCCGGTTACAACAGTTTCATTTAAAATGGAAAAAAGTTGGGAAGTTCAAAGATTTTATAATAGTATAGTTTTTACTATATAACATATTATTTGTTAATACTTTACTAAAAGGTGCAAATTGATTATGTGCGTTCATCATGTATAATATTGTATATAAAATATTATTAGAAATTGTAATAACTTTGATAATTATGTGGACATTTTCTAAAATATTGTGAAAATAAAAATTTATTGAGTTTAAAAATATATATAAAATTTATGTTTTAAATTATTAATAGATTTAATTAATCCAAAAATAAAAAAAAGAAATGTTAAAAGCTTAAGAAAGAAAAAACTAAATATTCTTTTTCATCTGTCCGCTAAACTAAAAAAAATTGAATTTAATTTAATTTTTAACGATTGACTTATCAAAGTTATTTCAATAGTTCCTTTAACAATATTTACTTTACTTGTAAATGCTTCGAAATGTCTAAAAAAACTAAACCTATGATATTGTATAAGTCTTTAAGTGGTGGTCTTATATTAAAAAAATCTCTCTCAAATTTTAAAAGAGGTATCAAGTTAAAAGATTTTGTTCCTTTTTTGAAAATCCGTTTCCAGAAAATCCAGATTTTGAAAAACAAAATAAATTCTATGGAAAAAGATTGATTGTAGATAAAATTATAAAGTTATTTTCATAGCTTGTCATTTATTGCATTTTTTTTATCTGTGGCGTTAATACAAATTTCGTCAAAGATTTTGTAAAGAGTATAACAAATCACATAAAACAGACGTTATATGTCATCTGTAGACCCCAAAATTAATTTAATTTGTTTTCACATAACCGGAGATTTCAGTTCTCATATCTATATTACCGAGATTAATATTTTTAAACTAATCATGACGCCATTTAAAGCAAATACAGTTCAAAATGGCCAAAATACAAAAAAATATACGATAATTACTTTTTAAATTACCAAAATATTTACAATTACATAAATGTAACACAATTTTTTTTTCACATAACATAATAATAAGCTAAAACTGTAATCTATTGAATTAATTCATTTGATATATAATTACGCTAGCGACTATAGTAAACTATACTAACTCACGTTTCTTTAAACCTAGCAAAATCTAACCTTAATTTGTAAAGTATAAGACCAAAGTGTTTTTTAACTAGACACTTTCGATGACACTTGGACACTAGTAATGACACTTTACCTTATATTTAAAGTTCTTCTTCAATTTTATCTTGTGAATGTAGAGATACACTCTCAGAGGTCATGTCTTGTATAATTGTTTTCATTTCTTCAGATATTTCGTTGAATTGAGGTCGGTCTGCTGGTGATTTGCTCCAAGCACGTTTCTGTAATAATAATTTATTATGAAATAATAATATTTGTATGGAGCGAGAATCGAACCTGTTCTAATCAAAAGGTGAAATTATTATGTTTAAATTTTTTGTTTGTTTATATGAAGTTTTCTATTTTATGTCTTAAAGCATCATTAATAAAATTAAATATATTAACAAATAATATACAAGACTGGTAAACAATTCATTCTGCAATTTTAAGGGAGTATTTTTAAAGTATTTATATATAAGTACTACAATAATACAAAATAATAACTCAAAACGTTTTAAAAACAGCTTTTTCCTGATTTTTTATATCTTATGAATTTTAGTCTGATAGGCAGAGATAATTTAAAGTTAAAACATTCCGATCTCCTACAAGTGGCGGAATTTAACGCCGCATTTTGTCACATGGGAGCGGTGAAATGAAAATAATATAAATGTAATCTTTTTCCCGATGATATCGCATTAGAGAAAAACGTATAATTAATATATAAGTAAATATTAAATTTGTTCATATAAAAAAAAAGTTAATAATTTTAAGTATCATATAATAAGTAAATACTCACAAAAATGAATACTTATTACAGCCTGGAAAAACTAAAACACACAAACTGGAAAAACTAAAAAAATACACAAAAAATATATAATATCATATAAATAAATATAAATACTTACAAGTATGTTAGCGAGTCGCTCGGGCATCGAACCCGGTATAGGCCACTCTAGAGAGTCAGCCTTCAGTCTTTCTAGTACCGACGTGTCGTTTAGTTTGGCGAATGGCATTTCAGCTTTTGTGTAAATCTGGAATTTGAAAATTATATATTTTTTAAATAATTGCAATATAATTTTAATATAATAGTCAAAAATAAAACTGAAGAAGCTAAGGAAAAATAAAGCAATAAAACATGTTTTTTCCCTAAAAATACTTATAAAATAATAATAAATAATATGAAACTAATATAACTTTGATTAATTTTGTTTCACATTTTTCCCCGCTTTGGCGGATAGTGAATGAACTTAGTGCCAAAACACTCCGTTCTCCACTTTCCACCACAAAGTATTATCATTATTTATGAATATTTTTTTTATATAATGATCATGGACTACATATACTTATACAATTTCTTGTGCTTTAAAAAGTTTTTAATTTTGAATACTACTTTTCTTAAATACGAAGTTTATTTGTAATATTTAAAATACATGCGTATAAATAAAATAATACTCTAATTTAATATTTAATTTAAATAACGAAGCAGGTGAAATAATTTTCTCCTTATTTTTTTAAATATTTAAATCACTACAAATAAATGATCCATACATTTGCTAATAATTAAATTCTTAAATAATTTTTTGCATATGTTCCTACATTACTTAGAACTAGGCTTATACAATGAAAACCCTCACCTCCCAAACGGTAGCAGCAAACATATAGACATCAGATTTAGTTGAATATTCACCTTCCATTACCGCTTCATAAGGAAGCCAGCGGAGAGGTATCACCTGGAAAATAGTAGCATGAAGCATCCACACTAATATTAAAAATGAAAAAGAAAAATATGTATGTTTGTCCTCCTTTAACATTGAACCGAAGCGATGTTATTTTATGATTTGTTTGAGTTGGAAAAAAAGCGGCTGGAGAGTGACACATGCTACTTTTTACTGGAGTCATATGTCTCATTTGCATAGTAAGATCCATAATGATTATAGTTATAATCATGGCTAACTTTACGTTTTTTTTTTCACATGGAATGATAGTCAGTCAGAAGGAACCTAGTGTTAAGACACTCCCTTCTCTACTTTCCACTGGAATTCGAGACATTATGCATTGAGTGGCGGAACACAACGATTCGCTTTGTCTTACCAAAACGAAAAAATGAAAATAATTTAAAAATGAATATTCCCCCGAGTGAAAATCGAATCCACAACCAATCGCATTTACAGACCCACCTCGCCAAGATGGCGCCACTTACTTACTTACTAATTCAATGTCTTTTTTAGCTTCAGCTGTATAACCCCACATAGCAGAGTAGGCAGAAGAAACCAGAGAATCTAGTGCTAAAACACTTCGTTCTCTGTTAACTTTTCCGTCCCCATTTTCTGCCGAATTGAGGTATTGCGTGCTGAGTGGCGGAACTTAATGCAAAATAAATAAAATTATTTTTTTTCATTAAAATTTGATATAAAACTAACCTGTTCATGTAATTTATAATATTCATGAGAATTAGGACCTCGTGTGAGCGCCGGGAAGGATAACTTCAACTGGAGTTTGGATGTGATGACGCAGTTGCGAGCTGCTATGTCCCTGTACATATTATATTAATAATGAAAATTGTAACAAAAAAAGATAATCGGCTTCAAATAAAATGTGTTAAGAACAAAAATTATTACGAATATCTCAAAAACAAGCAATTTTAATCAGAAAACATTAGAAGTACTAATCATTACATAAAAGAAAATATGAAAATGGGTTCATTCAGTAAAAAGTTATGCCGACATTAAAAAACACAGCGGATTGCCAATACATAAACTGCAAGTTAGGCTAAGACGATATCAAAAAAGGTAAGATTCATTTATTGTAAAGTATATTTGATGTGTTAACCATATAAGTTATAACAATTGAAGAATTTTTTCTAATTCAATAAGAATATTTATTATTTATATTGACTGGTTCTATATTCCATAGATGATTTGATGGGCTACTTTACTGGATGGCGATAGTTTAATAAAAAACATGATGAGACAGAATAAAAAGTGTGCTGTAGTAGTCGTCTGTGCCAGTCGAGCACAATGACCATTGCGTCCGAAGGTGGTGATTATGTCACTACTTCTCTCGACTCGGTTTCCATCATATATATATATATATATATATATATATATATATATATATATATATATATATATATATTAATGAGCGCCCATATAACACGATTTCAATCGGCTTACTTTTCTATATAACATAAATATATATACCATACATATGTATATACTTATACACTCGTATACACACATATTTAGAATGTACCCACACACACGTGTGCACTATATATACCTGTGCGTGAGCCGCTTGGCCGCCAGTGCGGCGGCGGCGGCCGCCAGGTGCGCGGCGAGCGCGGCGGCGTGCGCGGGCTGCAGCGGCGGCACGGGCGCCACGGCGGGCAGGCGGTGCGCCGCGCCCACGCGCGCCACGTACTCCTCGTTCTCTTGTGGCGTGCGCGTCGCGATCAGGAACGACTTTAGGTCACCTGTGAGAGTTATAAACATTTAGTGACGTTGTGGAATATTTGGCGACACTGTAGCAGGGTTCTTTTAATTTATCTTGTTATGCTATGTAGGATAGGGCTACGTTCTTAGTCTTCTCTCTCCCCGTGCAGGGGGGTACTGGAGTCGGCACCGGGGCTTGTGCTCCTCTTCTTGATGATGTAGAGATGGGTCGGTCAGCAGAAGTCCTATGAGAGACTCTCATTTTTGGAGATCCTTTCGGGTTGGGGAGTGGGAGAAGTGAGGTCAGGGAGGATAAGCCTTGAGGCTGCCCGGGCAGTCAGCCCAGCCAGTCGAGACCCTCGATTACTCAGGGGAGGGCCAGCTTAGAAGATCCACTGACTTGCAGCAGCAGCTTAGGAAGAAGGGTAGGGTGAGGAGATCTCGGGGAGGATAGGGCTGAAGTTAAAAATGATTTTTTTATGAAAATGGGATAAGTTTGGTTAAACGCAATTATAGTTTAGGAATTTAGGCTGCTCTACGCGGTGAGTTCAAAAATATTAACTTAGTTATATACTGTGCTTAGTTATCACCACACGAGTGAGATAACGTTTATCCGTATATCGCCAAGGCTGAGATGATTCCCCTCAAGGAAAATATTATATTGGAAATGTATTTCAATTTTCCCTTAATATTAAAACTATCCACATCATCCCGGAAGTACCAAACAATTATGACTACTAAAGAGACTGCTGTAAAAAGTAGGCAGATTGGCTAAGGCCAATCGGTCAGTCACCTCGCCGGCTGAGAATCAAGAGTAAGGGATCATAAATGCTGGCAGGAGCATACTAATATCCCCCAGGATGCACACTATCATTGACGTCATCAGCACCACTAGTGACATCAGCAAAGGTACCAGGGGAGCATAAAGCAAGTGGTACTCACCCAGTCAGTATGTTCTAGCGCATGTAGTGCCGGGTCAGCTTGTTGCACTGAACCGAACAGGCGTACGATGTGTTCATGACGAGAACGAACGAAGATTTCTAATTGACGACGAAATTCTGCTAGCTGAGTCTGCGAAATAAAGAAAAAAGAGTAAATTCATTTTTTAGACATGTATAATACATAAGTACATACTAGACACATACATAATAGATATAAAGGATGTCCCAAAATTAACGCAAGATTTGACTTTGCCGCCATTTGCTATTATATTCATTATTCATTCGCTATAAAAGACTAAAAATGGCATTTTCTATTTAATTCAAATCTTGCGTTAGTTTTGGGACATCCTATATATGACTATGTATACAATCGAAAAACTAATAAAACAGGACTTGAACCTAGTCCGAAATACCTTTATGGAATAACACATGCAAAACACATCTAAAGAGAAGAAAAATAAATAAAAAATGACAAGATGTCTTCTATTCTATCAATATGTATAATCACTAAGTAGCAACTATTATAATTCCAACAAATTCTAAAATTTTCGGTGAAGGCATTTTCTAGTTCTTATGTTATTTCAATAGTATTTTACAAAAGTGAGTTTATTTTGTTTGAAATTTTTCGACCTAAGAATTTATTCTTCCTATAAATATGAGTTACGCGTTTTATTGTAAAATTTGTTTTTAATGCTAATACTAATTTACAACTTGTGAATAAAATAAAATAAATGCATACTTTTAGTTTTTCAGCGAAAACTTAAACTTACCTCATCTTTAGTAGTGAGAGCTTTAACAAGCACAGGTTTGAGATTTGGTTCCATTTCCTTATCCTTATCTTTGTTTCTTAGATTTCTTTAGCTGCACGATGTCTATTTTCGCTAAAGACACATCACCAAACTCTCCTCGACCTAATATTAATAATTATTGTAATTATTAAAAAAACATATATTTTTATAAAGCCAAAATACAAATTAACATTAATAAAAAATATTTGAATACCTTTTATTTATTTAATAACTTAAAAATTATATGATATGTATGATTGTTTCATCGTGTCGTATAAAAAATTGAACATAGCAGGATTCGAACCCGCTCCTCTTGGGTACCATTCAAAGACTTTAACCAAGCTATATGTACTTATTGAGCTACCTTGACATTCTTAAACGCTTATTGCTATTTATTAGGAAATTTAATAAAAAAAAAATTAATAAAAAAAACAAATTACTAGTTGCATACCGCGACTTCATTTACATGAAATTTTGTATCAAAATATTATAACATTACTAACGCCATCTATGTATATGTTACTAGTAAGTTTTGTATGTGTGTATAAATCGTTAAAAACAAAGTTAGTTCGTAAATTCATGTTGAACTAAAGATTTTGTTTAAATTACAATTAATTATTGTTACAATTAATTATTGTGGACGATTTAATATTAAATAAAAAATAAGTACCTAAAGTGATTTGTTCAATCAAAAGGGTCCGCGGTACAGTGAGGTGGTCGTACTGTCCAGACTTCTTAGATGCACGAGATATTCCTGATACTTCTGAGTTATCTGCACCTGAGATAAATAATTATATATTAATAAAACAGTTGAAATATAATTTATATGTATTTTTTGTATATGATAAAATAAAAAACAAAATCGATATGAATATTGAATACTCCAGGAAATGTTAGTATTTTCATTTCCTGGGTAACAAGGCAAAGCGCGGCGTTGAGTTCCGCCACTCAGCACGCAATGTCTAAATTCGGCGGAAAGTTGGGAACGGAATATATATGCGGGATACAGCGTAAAGTTAAAAAAATGTATATATATAAAAGACAAGACCTACTTCAACGATAATTCAACAGGAACTACGTACACTAGTACAAGCTTATAAACACAAATAACAAAGGTTCTCAAGATTGTAATTTTGTCATCATTCATTATTGATTGATCCCATGAAGTAATGTTGAGATAACATAATTGCGTTCTCGTTTGCAAAAAGCTAAAAATTTTAGCAGCTTACCGATTTTTTTGGTCATTTTAATCAAATACTAAAAAAAAACAATATTTTTATCAAATATAATTCTAATTAAAATACATCAGTTTGTTTGTTTGTTTATATCTAGAAGCCAAAAACACATATATTTTACAAGGTATATACAACTTACCACTATCTCTATCGTGCGGTAGAAGTCGTCCGTTATGCGCGGGCGCACCGTTCACAGTCACTTTTTTATCTTCTTCTCCCTCTTCTACCAACTTCTCTCTACCTTCCGCCATTTCTAACTCCATTTTTTCACCTATTTCATATATAAAATAACTAAAATGTAAAAATGTTAAGGTTCTTTATGAAATCTAAGCGCATTCATTCAAGAATGTCAATTCTTTTAAGTTTAATGACCATAGCAGAATTAGACATTTTATCTCAACGCGCCTTTCAGAAGCAGGTTCAAATCTTGCAAATTTTTTGTTTATTTCTATAATTAGTAATTTCAGCTTTTATTTTCGTTTATAATATTTTTATAGAGTTGTTATATTTTACAAGACTTCAGTAATGCAATATTAATTCTTCTATATTTTCATACATCTATGTAGTGATAACTCATAGAGCTTTGTGTGTTGTGTCTAGGCCTATAGAAATGTAAATAATAATAATTTATAGAGATGTAGATTTTAAAAATGTCGTCATATATTAATAAGAACTTATAACTAAAATCAAATATCACTAAACCTTATAAGTATAAGTAAGCACATTTATAGCTTTATTATAAAAAAAAATACATCCAAAAGACATAAACTCAATTAAATCACAAAGTTTATTATTTCTATATATTTTTTAATTTCCCTAACTCTATTAATTATATATTCCATACCTCTCTGCCTTCTCTGCAATCTTCTCCGTCGACAATACAACATAAGTGCTAACACTAGTATCATATAAGCTCCAGCCACTGATATCGACACTAATACTGCTTTACCAGCAACCCCAGTTGACTCTTGGGGTAATTCACCCTCTGAAAGAAACCATATAAGAAATTATTACTTTAATAAAATAATTACAATTTAACTATAACTTTAAAACTTTAACAAAATAAGAAAATCTACTTTAAAAACGCCTGTCGTGGCGCAGTGGCACAAGCGTGCGACTGTAAACACAAGAGGTTGTGGGTTCGATTCCCATTCAGGAAATGGAATTTTTCATATCCTGGGTTTGGTAACAAGGCAAAGCGCGGCATTGAGTTCCGCCACTCAGCACGCTATGCCTCAATCCGGCGGAAAGTGGAGAACGGAGTGTCTTAACACTAGGTTCCCTCTGCCTACCCTACTATATGCGGGTTACAGCGTGAAGCTATGTATGTATGTACTTTAAATAAAATGGACTAATAAGTAAAATTATTACTAAATTTAAAAGGGAGCACATTAGAAGCCCTAGCTGCCATATAAAAAAAATAGTTCATCATCCAGTAAAAAGTTATGTGGTAACAAACACAAAAATGCAGTCGAATTAAGAACTTCCTCCTTTTTTTGAATTTAGACTAAGTTTCCTGGGACTTGAAACAAAAGTGTAGGCTTAAAATTGGGCTTCAAGTCCCAGCCACATAAATAATACCATGAAACGCTAAGGAGTTTCTTATCTTATTAGCATGCTACAAACAAATTTTGATGGAGAAAAGAACTTAGACAAGTTTACAGGAGAGCGAATGGGAATGTAAACGCGACAGGTTGTGGGTTCGATTCCCACTCCAGGAAATGTAAAATTTAGTTCATTTCTTGGGTTTGGTAACAAGGCAAAGCGCGGCGTTGAGTTCCGCGACTCAACACGCATACCTCAATTCGGCGGAAAGTGGGGAACGGAATTGTTGAAAGAGAATGAAGTGTCTTAACACTAGGTTCTCTGGTTCCCTCTGCCTACCCTGCTATATGCGGGTTATAGCGTGAAGTTAAAAATAAATAAATAAATTTAACTTATTTTAATTACAAACCAGAGAAATGACCGGGCAGAAACTCATGCTACAATAAATTGAATATTAAAATTATAAAATGTTTAACGTCGAATAGGTTTCCCAAGACATGAGACGATTCAGGTTGCATTCTGAGTATGCTGATCAAGCATTTACTGGAATCGTTCTCATACCTTGAGCCGACATAACTACTTTGAGTCTTTATTATTATAGTATTTGTATAAAAATCAATGCAGTTGGCGATTTTATAACTGTATAACTTATTAATTTTATTTTATCTAAACTATTGTTTTGTTTTATATATAATAATTATTAGCTTTACTTATTATACTCAGATTTACACAAAAAACTATCCAAACTAGTAACACATACTTTTACTAAAAATTCCACATAAAAAAGCCTCATCAAATTCGAACCCACATACCTGGATGTACATATAACTCAAGTTCAATTCTCGCTAACCCAGCCGCACTGCCCGCAGTACAGCCATATCGATCTGAATCTTCCTCTTTTGCATCTCTTATGAGAAGAGTACCATTATTTAGTAGGACTAACCTGTAATAAAATATATTTATCACTTTTTGATATTTTTATTAGTATTTAAAACTTATTTCTACAGAAATTCTAAAAACAAAAATAAGTTGTAACAAGCGTGCGTATAAGGAATTCGACGTTGCTTGGCTTAGTGGTGGCGCTTGGACGGTTTCCAAGAGGCGCAGGTTCGAAATTTTTATACGTATTCTTACATTTTAACAATCAACTACAAGGCAATAACATATTCGTTGCATGACCTCTATTATTTAAGACGAAGTGTATATAATATAAGGGTAACATTTGTTATCAGTTCAAGTACCCCAACTCAACACGCAGTGTCTCAGTTTCAGGCAGAAAGTGGAAAACAGAGTGTCGTTACACACTAACTACTCCTTTGAAGGATAAAGCGTGACGTTAAAATAGCTTAATTATTTTTATTGTTTTAAATAAAAATGTAATTAAATATATATAAATTGTACCGGGAACTCGAAGCATTCACGCCACCTTCCACGTCTACACCATCTTCTGTAAATATAAAGAAAAATATATTAATTTCTAATATGAAAAATAAATCATATATTTTTAGATATTTATTTGTATTTTTAGAATTTTTTTATTGTTAGGTAGCCCAAATGCTTCAAATCTAGCAAACACTTCTTAGTAATGCTACAACGTCGTAATTAATTGGAAAAAGTATATTATTCTGTCCAAGAATACTATAATGATGTCAATGTGTGGAATTAAATGCTGTTGACGCTCACCCGGGAGGCTCATCATAGTTGTATATTTATTGTAAAAAAAATAGTTGAAAAGAGCAACTGTTGTGTTTCTTGCCGGCTCTTCTCAGCAGAACTGCCTTCCGAGCTGGTGGTAGCTTCCGTTAGGTCTGACACGACTGACACCTTTGTAAATTGACGATTCGAAAGAACTTGTAACATACTACTTGAATTAAGAATATATTGATTTCGATTGAGAAGTATTTTACAGTACGGAATTGTTACTTCTTAAAAAGTCACTCGAAATACATTTACATAGACTTTTTATCAGTCTAGTTTTACAAAATACAACGTTAGGTTTCACTACATATTACTCAACGTTCTACAATGAACAGAAAGTGGCGATCATAGATTCTTATCGCTGTAATATATATTTTCAGACATATTATACTAGAGGATCACGTAAAGAGTATCAGAAACCCTCAGACAGCATATATGACTGTAGACGAGACGTAAGAAGTAGCAGGACCCGTAGCGTTTGGCGCTTCGTTCTCCCTGACTGCTCCACTAAGGAATAAGGTGGAAAAAGCTAGAAAAAAATATATAAGTAAGTAAAATAACTTACGTTGTTGATGTAGAACGGTTAAATTTCTATCCCAGTGCGTGGTAGGTGGTGGGTCTCCTGACGCTAAGCAGTTTAGGTATACGGTCTGTCCCACCGTCACATGCATTTGTTGTCCTGCTGTTGGCTCTATTACTCGGGGTGCAACTAAAATAATTGTTTTTATTAAATATGTGTGGTAAAAGAGATTTTGAGTGAAATACACATAAAAAACGTATAAATATTAAATGATTGGATAGCGAATGTACTAAGACTTAAAATTCAAACATATTTTAGGTGGTTCTTTTCATTAAAGTGGCGATAATCATACAAAAATTGTCAAAATTCCATTCATTAGGTTTTTTCATTTACTATGGACATATAATGTGTACTTTTTGTTACCAAATATTTTCAAAAAATATATGTTTTATTATATAGGAATAGTTAAAAAATGAAGATTCAACAAGTTTTGCAGTCGAAACTAACGCTCAATAACTAACTCATACATTTAATACTTCTACTATAACGTACGAGTTAATTTTAATACGGTATATTGTACGTATTATATATGTACGCCATCGTAGCGTGTTACTGTAAACAAGACTGGTTGTGGGTTCGATTCCCACTCAGGGCGATAGGCAGGGCGACTTCAATCATTGTATTCGGGCGGAAACAAGCGAACGGAGTGTCTTCTCTCTATCTACTCTGATAAAGCGGCTTCTTTATAAAAACCTAACAAAATCTTACCAACAACATCCAAAGTGATTTTCGCAGTAATATTCTGATCGCCATCAGTCGCTTTACAGGTATAGTTGCCGGAGTGACTTCTTTTAGCCTCAGACACCATTAGGGTACCATTAGATGACGTCACACCGTCTGGTAGAGGATCTATATCGTTCTGTTTAGAAGAAAATTGTAATAAAATTATTTAATAATTATTAGAATTTATTTGATTTTTTATGTACTTGAATAAAATTTTATGTTATTTAAAATATTTTTTCGATATGCAAATCTTGATGACTCGATTTCCATATACTAGACATACTAAACATTTTTAAATATTAATAGACATTATTCGCTTATTTACAGGTTTCTTTATCTGACTAGAACTAAATAAAACATGAATTGTTGACTTAATGAAAAATATTCATTTTCACTTTTTTTTTTTTTTTTATGGAAAGGACAAGGCAAACGAGCGTTCGGGTCACCTGATGGTAAGTGATCCCCGCCGCCCACGGCCCATAAATCACTTAAATCAACTTAGTCACGCCTGGCAAGTTTATTTAAAAAGAACATGTTTTATTTTAGTAATATTTATAAAATTTACAAAATTAATTAATATTAAACTCAGAGTAGAATAAAATTATAATAAAAATCTATATCATACATACCAAAAACCATGTCACAGTAGGTGATGCACCGCCCGCCACTTTGCAATGAATTTTTCCGGAACTATTCAATTCCAATTTCTTGTTGTAAGGTTGCGGTTCGAATCGCAAGACACCATCTACGAATGAGAAAATATCAATTAATATTTTTCATATAGAAGAAAAACAACAAACAATTTCGAACATTTTTTCACATTGCAGGGTAGGTGAAGAGAATTTAGTGTCAAAACACTCCATTCTTCACTTTGCGTACGAAGTAGAGAAATAGCACGCAAATAATGTCGAACCCACTACCATTGCGTTTACGGTTAGAAGTTAGAAAATATTTAGCGCCATAATAATGGCCTGTTTATATTAAAAAATCTTTGAATATTTTTATATTAAAAGAAAGCCTGCATAAAATGATCGGAATAAATATAAACTTTAATAGATATGAAGATAATGTATTCAGATTTAATATATATGCATGTATTCCCAATGCTTATTAATATTTAAAAATGTTTAGTATGTCTAGTATATGGAAATCGACTCATCAAGTTTGAATATCGAAAAAATAACATATAATTTTAGTCAAGTACATAAAAAATGTAAATAAATTCTAATAATTAACAACTATTTTTATTTTATTACAATTTTCTTCTAAACAGAACGATATAGATCCTCAACCACTATATAGGAAAGATAAAGTCACAAATATTTTTTTCAAACAGTTTCGGAATAATGGACAACTTAGATATAGGTATTACAGGGTTGCAGGCGTCGTAACGCAGTGGAACAGCGCCTGACTAAACGTAACAGTTATGGGTCGAATCTTCACTCGGGGAAATATTTACATTTAAAATATATTTCCTCGCCCTACCAGTGTAAAACAAACGGCGTTGAATTTCTGGTGGAAAATGGTCTTGACACTAGGTTCCTTCTACCTTTGCGAAAAACGTATGAAGCTAAAACTGGTTTAAAAATTTGAAAACTATTTAAAATAAAATATAGAGTTCCGCCACAAATAGTATATGGCTAGAAAAGTAAAGTAGTGATATGTCTCTAGTTTCACTTTCTAAGCTGCCAATATTATCACCGAACACAACATATTACTGCACATTTAATAGTAAGACTTTGGTCTTGTTTCTTAATATAAAATTATACAAAGAAAACTCGACCAAGATGTCTTATCTTGGTCATGTTTCCTTGAAATAATATTAAGAAAATATAACCTAAACTAAAATAAAGAATGGTGAGAAAGATATATGAAGCCAAGGTCAGCGGCAAGAGAGGTAGGGGAGACCTTGGTTGATCTTCGAGAACACTGTATCATTGATACTGGAGGAAGGTCACGTAAAATGAGGACCCCCCGGAGGGCATGCATGAAGAGGTTAATGACTGTGGACGAGGCGAAAGAGGTATGCAGGGACCGTAGCGTTTGGCGTTCCGTTTTCTCTGACTACCCTGCTAGGGATATAGCGTGAAGTTAGGTAAGGTTAGGTATAACCAAAGTTTTTATAAATTATAAATATACTCACCGACAGCAGCTCGATGTCTCCTACTTGGTCTGTGAGCGTGAACTCGATGTCCATGATGGCCGGATTCTATGAAGACAAGAAATACTATTAATATTAATATTTTTTTCTTAAATACATTGTTACAAAAAACATAACATGTAATAATAAATATATAAAAAAAAAATACAAAAAAATATTTTTCTTTATAGGCTTTAGAGAGAATATTTTGTTAATAAAAATTATAAATTGTTAAAATATTTAACTATCTGTTTGTACGTAGTACATACGTGTACGTGTATCTCATTCAATCGAAAGTTGCTGCACAAAATTTGATGCAACTTTTACTGTTGAACTAAGCCAATCATCATTGAACTAAACATATTTTAAGTTAAACCTTATTTTTTTTTTTTATTATTATTTAATAGATTTACAAATATTATTTTATAACTAATGACACTACAAAAAATCACTCAGGTTTATCTCGAGTGCCATATTCGTCCTTATTTATTTAAACCTCGTCTTAAAAGTCGAATAACTATATTTTTCACCGTGGCATAGTGAGACATCGTCTATAACCGCAATAGGTTGTGAGTTCAATTTCCACTCCAGGGAATGATTATAAATAAAATACTCTTATCTTTGAGTTTCGGCACTGGGCACGCAATATCTCGAATTCGGGTGGAAAGTTCATTTTTGACATTAGTCACATATAACCTTTGTAATGCGGGAAATGGCGTAAAGTAAAAAAAAAATAAACGTCCTCGTGAAGCTGTAAGGACGTGCCTGACTGAACGCGACAAAATTACCAAAACTTGACGACACTGTATGAACAAAGTAAACCACTACTATTACTGCCTATAGGAATTATTTATTTACAATTAGAAAGACAAAAAAAAAATGAATTAAAAAAAAAATGTATAAGGATTACAGGCTTTTGCCTGTCGTTGCGCAGAAGCACAAGTGTGCGGCTGTAAATGCGACAGGTTGTGGGTTCGATTCACACTCCAGGCAATGTAAAAGATTAGTATTTTCATTTCCTGGGTTTGGTAACAAGGCAAAGCGCGGCGAAGTGTTCTGCCACTCAGCCCGCAATGCCTCAATTCGGCGAAAAGTGGGGAACAGTGACAACGACACTAGGTTCGGTTCCCTCTGCTTACCCTGCTAAATGCGGGATACAGCGCTAAAAAAAAAGAAAGTTTAAAGATTTAAGGTAGTGGGACTCGAACCCGCGTCTCTTTTCAATTTTTTAAACGTCTAAAAATGTTTTCTCATCCTAAGTAGATAAATAACATTTTAATAATGTTAAAAAAGCTAAAAAGAAACATTTAAGTTCAAATGAGATTACCAGCTTACAGCGTAAGCGGTAAATGGCTTCGTTACGTTTTGTCCCGATCAATAATTGTAACTGAATGCGAAATCTATTGTATGTTAAAAGCACTTACTAAAGTAGGAATACAGAAATGCAAACAATAAAAATAAATTGTAATAATTGTTTAATAATTTCGATAGATAGATGAGAACGTATGGCTTATCTGTCTAGAGCGCTTGTAAGTTTTCTAAGAAGCATGACTTCGAGTCCAGTTATTTACATAATTTAAATTTAATCATTTTCCCAAGTAGTGATCGAATTGACAACCATCGCATTTAGTCAGGCTTCCACTGCGCCACAATAGCTTCGAATACTACCAATAATAACAGTATTTATTGAAAAAATGTAAAAATTAAGCAAAAAAAACGATTTCCATTTAAAACTACATAACCAAGTTAAACAGCACTAAGAAGTAAACGCTGTAAGAAGCTTTTACATGTACACACTTGAATTTTTCTTCAAAATCACCAGTATGTGAGGGAACTGCGGTTCGGCTGAGTACAAAACGTGAGTGTAAACATAAACAGAGCGCTTACCGCGCCTACATCAAACGAAGTATTCTTGACTTGCCCTTGGTAGGGCGACCACTTAGTTTACTGTTTAAAGATTGAAAAACTACAGTTGCTACAGTTATTTTCTATTATACCGTACTTGTTATAGTATTTTTTAAGAAGTTATTGCTATTTTATGTCAAATCGTGGAAGTAATGATTTGCAGATATTTGAATATTGAAATTGACAATTTATGATTTAATGAAAGAATCTTACTTGTTTTAAAGTTATGAACTTAAATCTACGTAACCTGGCAAATACATTTTCTACAACAAAAAAATCATGCTTATATAATTTACTTAGTAATATTATTTGAGGCAATAGTAAACGCGATTCGTTGTAGTTTCGATTTTTACTCGGGAAAACACCACATTTAAATTTATATTATTTTTTTCGCTATAATACGACAAAGCGTAGAATTAAGTTTTGCCAATCAACACTTAATATCTTGAATTTGATCAGAAAGCACAGAACGAAATGCCTCAAAACTAGATTTTCATTATCTGCCATGCTGAAAAAACCCGTGAAAGAAAACCATCTGTCCATACATTAAGAAGTATACAAACACAAAAACTCTTTCCCTTACATCAAAAACTTTCACACAATCTAAAATAAACACAAAGCCCTTAACCAAATAACAGACAAACAAACAAACAGAATATCCCATCATAAAACATAAACATATGTAAAATTTCAAGTCAGTAAATCTAAACACGAACAACATGTCCACCCTATCTCTCATCGAGTCCTGCTACGCGTCGAATACCCGTCAATTATCACTGTATAACAAACCTTTACTGACGAATTCGGTATGTAGCTTTTATAGTGCGGATGCTATTTCGAGAGGGAAAAACACTGTGCGAAAGAGGATTTATATAATGGAAGGGAATTAGTGAAAACTTGATAAGTTAAAAAGCAGAGTTATAAAAACAAAAGTTGTAAAATTTTCTAACAATAATAAAGAACCAATAATAAGCTGCTGTCCACCTTAAGTCGAGACAATATGTGTTAGATGCCAGAATTGCTGCTGCTTTGTTTTAGAGAGTGAATAAATTAAAATAATTTAAAAATATACTCAAGCTAAATATCATTCCCCCGAATGGGAATCGAACGCACAACCAATCGTGTACAACCTCTTTTAGGCAAATGGAAGCAGAGAATCTAGTGCTAAGACACTCCGTTCTGTTTTAACATTTCCGTTCCCCACTTTCCGCCGAATAGAATTGTAAAAATAATATATAATGAATAATTCGACGATGTGAAATGTGGGATTAAGTAGAATTATATCAATTATATAATAATACTGGCAATAAATGTATATACGAGTATGTAAATATGCTTTTAGATAAGCTCATGTATCAATATTAGCTAAACATTAGTAAAATATAAACTAATATTTAATTATGTTATATTTGTCTTATTACGTACAAACATACATAGCGTCACGCTGTATCCATAGCTTCACGCTGCATATAGCAGGGTAGGCAGAGGGAACCTAGTGTTAAGACACTTCGTTCCCCACTTCCGCCGAATTAAGGCATTGCGTGCTGAGTGGCGGAACTCAACGCCGCGCTTTGCCTTGTTACCAAACCCAGAAAATGAAAAATTCCATTTCCTGGAGTGGGAATCGAACCCACAACCTGTCGCGTTTACGGTCGCACGCTTGTGCACCACGACAGGCGCAATATGTCTTATTATAGCGTAGAAATGAAAAAATAATTATATGATGAATTCCACTAATGGAAATCGAATCCTCAACTCTCGTTTACAGTGAACGCTGTCTTACTGCACCACGATGGCCTCTATATATCTAAGTATTATATTTATTATAATTTTTTATTTACATTAAAACGTTATTCCCCTTTTCTCTTTTTTATTATTAATGCAATTCATTACCAAAGATTGTCTGTACTTCATAGATTAGTACAAGGTTTAAGATCGCCTTTGCAAACATCTTATATGCACAATACCTTTCTACCTTTTTCTTTGCACACTGCTGTACACATATTAGAATATTATTTAATTTTTGTTTATATTTTTTGTTTTTTATTTTCTTGTTCTTTTTGCTGTTCCTTTTTTGGTTTGTTTTCTTTTTCTTTCCTGTTGTTATTAATAATGTTTACAGTGTGTTTTGAAATAAAGCTTATACTTACTTACAAAAAGTATTTTTTTCTCGAGCTATCCTATTCTAATATATTAGCCGTTGATTTTGAAAGTGAGACAACTCCATTTTTTTTTTAAATAATTAAAGCAATAAAAAAAAAAGCAATAAAATAAAATGGAGTTGTCTCACTTTCAAAAGCAACTGCTCATATATTAAACACAGAGTGACCATTCACTACTCTCTCTGCATATCCTACACTATCCAGGAGAATAAAAAATAAAAAAAAAGTCAACAGTTTTCTTGCACTTATTTGAACAAGTATAATGGAACTTCATACTCCGAGCTGACATTAACAAGGACGTATTAGAATAAATATAGTGTGTATAATGTATTCATAATTTTCCATTTTCCGTGTGCAAGTGATCTTTACGGTAAAAGCTAAAAGCACTTGATCTATATTTACGTCACTTACGCAGTTTTCTATTCGCGTATTTTACTACAATGGGTATTTAAATACTATATAGTGTATAGTAAGTTGTATGTTAGCGCTAGAAAATATTCGCAATAGAAATTTTTTAAAATGATCAATATACTTAACTTAAAATATTTATTATTATAACAAGGCAATGCGCGGCGTTGAGTTCTGCCACTTAGCACGGATTGCCTCAATTCGGAAGAAAATGGAGAACAGAGTGTCTTAACAGTAGGTTCTTTGGTTCCTACTGCTTACCCTACTATGCGCGGGATACAGCGTGACCGTAAAATATTACATACATAATTTTTTTCCATCACTGACATAAAATAGACAGCTGAAACTACTAGACATAGAAAGTTGAAATTTTGGCGTGTAGTTTGGAAAGCGTATGGGAGCAATTAGAGTGTATTTCCGAAAATCCCCACGGGAAAGCAAAAACGAAATTTCAAGTACTATGTCCAAAGTATTTCCAGACAGAAATGGAAATAGCATCGCAACAGTCAATTAAGTACATCCAAATAATGAAATTCTTAATATAATCTCTATTAACTTTGCTTTGTCACATTTAAAATAATATTTTTGGTGACTGTTAAAAAAAAATCGTATATAAAATATCTATCGGGAGATTTTTCGCACAAAATATTAGTTACTTTGTGTTAATAGACAAAATAAACCACACCCAAAAATTCTAAAATCCTGCAAAAAATACCTATATATACCTCTGGTTCTAGACTTCAATTCTTCTTACAACATTACCTAACCTACCCATTGCTGAAGAAGTAAAATGAAATTCCAAGAGGAATATCATGTTCAAACGCTATCAATTAAACATATTTAAATATATATTATGTCAAAAAATAAACAAACATTTAAAAAATCAACCCCATATAAAATCCACAAAACTGATCGTCACTTACCGATATGATTTCAAATTATCATAAAGCAGGGAAGTCGTAAAGCCTCACACTTCGATATAAACTGAATTTACTAACGTACAGATAAAATATTTTATTATATTTATTTAGGACACTTATCACCGCCATAAACTCAATCCAGTCGATGATAGCAATTTGGTTATTTTATCTTTTACTATTAAATTACGCTTTAAATCCGTAAGTAGCTAAGTTGAAGTACACCATGTAGAAGCACATGGCGTTACAATTTTCGTTTTCCTGAGTCCTAAATTATTTAAAACATTTAGTTTAGTTCAGTTACTTAATTATAGTACACTGAACGAGCCAGTTGAGCGCAAATCACTTCGCCAATCTCAAAGAAATATTTAATTAAAATATTTTTCATTTTATCCAAAGAAGGTAGAGAGAAACTAGTGTCTTGTCACTCTGTTAAAATAACTGAAAACATTAACCAAGGTTTACAATATTTAATTGTCACAGTGGCGTCTAGTTTCACATACTTAACTTGCAATGTTTCGTTTTGGGGATGAAAATGAAGATTTTGCCTACCCTATGGCTCACAAATAATATGGGTAGACAAAACATATAAATAGCATAGATTTAGCATAGTTAGGTTTTATTTTGATGGAAATCTAAAAAACACAAATATCAATAACAAATAATAAGATTGATGTATATTTGTTCTCATCTTATGACGCCTGTCGTGGCGCAGAGGCACAAGCGTGCGACTGTAAGCGCGTTAGGTTGTGGGTTCGATTCCCACTCCAGGAAATGTAAAATTTAGTAATTTCATTTATTGGGTTTGGTAACAAGGCAAAGCGCGGCGTTGAGTTCCGCCACTCAACACGCAATGCCTCAATTCAGCGGAAAGTGGGGAACGAAATTGTTGAAAGAAAATGTGAGTGTGAGGAGTGTCTTAACACTAGGTTCTCTGGTACCCGCATATTGCAGGGTAGGCACCCTGCAATATGCGGGTTACAGCGTAAAGTTTAAAAAAATATATCTTATGACGTTGTCTGTTCTTAGACATTGTCTGTAAAGTGTAAAATAAATTAACTTATTTTAATATAATTTCATCATAATTTTCATTACATTTGAACTCATACTCATCACCTGTGGTAGGAACCGTAACTTTGTTAAAAGTAATTAATCATTCTTTTATTAAACAGGTAACTAATTTGTGTAAGAAGTCTATTATAGAAAATGTCTATCTAAAGACGTAAGGTCAACTTTTACCTAATTTCTTGTAATAAATAAATATTAAAAGTACACTATTTAAAAAAATTATGAATAAAATGAATCAAACTATGTAAATAAAATATATATTGTTTTTTTTTTAACTTCACGCTGTATCCCGCATATAGCGGTGTAGGCAGAGGGAACCAGGGAATCTAGTGTTAAGACACTCCATTCTCTTTCAACATTTCCGTTCCCCACTTTCCGCCAAATTGAGGCATTGCGTGTTGAGTGGCAGAACTCAACGCCGCGCTTTGCCTTGTTACCAAACCCAAGAAATGAAAATACTGAATTTTACATTTCCTGGAGTCGGGATCGAACCCACTACCTGTCGCGTTTACAGTCGCACGCTTGTGCCTCTGAGCCACGACAGGCGTCTAAATAATCCAGTAATCGAGTTAGAAAAATTAAAATTCGCCATTAGGTTCTGCCAATTACGAAAAGCCACTAAATAGTTTTAAAATAGAGAACATACTAATTTATCACTAGCTTCTCTTTCCCTGTAAAAAACGCAAATTGCATGTATATAAAAAATCTATTTTACACCCATATAAAAACCAGACACCCTTTTAGTTATTGGGCAATTTAACAAACATTTGCGCTGTGGAGAATGCTAATGCATTTTAAAGCCTCACGCTTTTTAGTTTTAATTAAATTACTATTCATGAGCCTCGTATCGTATTTTGCTGTTATTTTGGAACGATCTGTTATTTGATTTACTAGACGCCATCATTTTCGATTTGCATATTACAAATATCACAAAAATATTATATTTTTAATTAGACAGACATAAAAGACATATAAACAATACAAATTGTATAGATTTCGTTCAAAATTATCATACATACATACATAGTTTAACGCTGTATTCCGCATATAGCAGGGTAGGCAGAGGGAACCTAGTATTGAGACACTCCGTTCCCCACTTTGCGCCGAATTGAGGCATTGCGTGCTGAGTGGCAGAACTCAACGCCGCGCTTTGCCTTATTACCAAACCAGGAAATGAAAAAATCCATTTCCTGGAATAATTATGATTTACATTTAATTGGTACGTATAACGAAGGGTTTCTCAGCACAATTGAACAAGAAACAAAAATGAAAAATCATATTGATATTCCCCTGAATACCATACTTAAAATTCTTATAACTTGTAACAATAACAACGTTTCAACAACATCAATAACACAATTCATCAAGAATTTCTTAATTAATACTACACTTTAAAATACAAATGAAAACAATTTAACAGACCGGTCCAAGTAGCGTTCCTAGCGGAACACCGTAACACTATATAATGGCGCGGTCGCTATGGCAACTGCTCGTAAAATTTTACGACTCCCACCCCCTATTCGCTTGAAAATAACGTTGACTTCCATTAGATTAGGGTTTTAGACTATTTGAGATTTGATTCCTTTATGGAAAATTTTATTGGATCAATATAAGAACCGTATTAAATTGTGTATAGTTCTACACTCTACTAACTTGAAATAATATGTTAGGATTTCTTTCCTAAACTTTTGGAATTTCGGTATTTCAATAGATTTTTATTGCGTTTATTACTGATAAAAACTCTCTCTTTCTATTCGTCCGCTTATTCATTCAAAAGATTATGTTTAGAGTGGTAGAGTGCTAAGGTAAATGAGAGTAAAAAGTAGTTTTATAAAATTTATAATCTTAACTGGTAAATATTTTATCTAATACATTTGTATTTACAAGCAAAATTTCTTGTTTTTCCCAAGAATCATTTCCAAAAAACTCAATATTACCAATACTTTATTTAAAAACATGTAATACTCGTAGTTATAAACAAAATCTGTTTCTTAGAACCTTCCATTGTCTAACCATCTATAACAGAGTGTATAACACGAAAGCATATTGGCAACAATACGATATTATTATAGAATACGAGATGAGATGAGTTCGGCCCGCGGAATAACAATGGAGCCATCTCGAACTATCGATTAGCAACTGAGACAATACTAAGTTTAAAAATGTCTTTCAGGATCATGAGACGTGAAATGAAATGAGAATTGAAGGCAATGCTGAATTTGTAACATCTTGGTGAAGGTATTTTACTAGATTCCCTGTATCTACATACATACATAGCTTCACGCTGTATCCCGCATATAGCAGGTTAGGCAGAGGGAACCTAGTGTTAAGACACTCTGTTCCCCACTTTCCGCCTAATTGAGGCATTGCGTGCTGAGTGGCGGAACTCAACGCCGCACTTTGCCTTGTTAGCAAAGCCAGGAAATGAAAAATTCCATTTCCTGGAGAGGGAATCGAACCCACAACCTGTCGTGTTTACAGTCGCACGCTTGTGTCTCTGCGCTAGTAAAATATATAATTTATGAAATCATTAAATATATATAGATACTATTTTCTATATAAATAAATTAAAATGAACTAATAAAATGTAAAATGATGATGTCGTGCACAATGTGCCTAAAATATAAATGTATGCAAAGCGAAGTATGTAGTGACAATCGCTAACTAAAGACGTAATATAATAGAAGGATTAACATCGAAATAAAAAAAAATCACGTGAAAAATATAACAGACGTTTCCCATTATACTTTGTTTCGTTAAGAGTAATTAAAACTAAAAAAAAAACACAAAAAAATCAATAATAGAAACTCAACAAAATTTTAATGAACACAAATCCCGAAATAGTGTTGCTCCACCATTCATTAATAGTAACCGTCTAATCACCATCGTTACTAATTGGAGATAAAACTAGGAAAAAAAAACTACCTTTTTCGTTATCGCTACGAGAATTTCAGCACTCAACTATAATTGCACTAAGGTGACCTATTTTCTATTTTTCTTAATGAAAGGACTTTGGATATAAGGCCGGTGGTTTATAATGCGTTATACTCATACGGTTTTACATTCATACGGTACGTTTATGTGGAACAGTGCATAAGTGCGTGTTTTCATTACAAGAAACTCACTTAGCTTTTAGTTTTTTTACATGTTTTCTGTATGAAATAATTTTTTGTTTTTTATTATAATGTTCGTTCGTTCGTATGCCCGTTTTTCGGTAAATAATACTAAAATCTTTTTTTGGTAAACAACTGGCGAATAATATTTTTATTCCTTTATCTTTTTTAACATAAATATACCAATGTAACTCGTTATTTGCTTCTAGTATTAAATATACAATACATCACGTTTCTTTCGCAAAGTATTAATGTTTTTCCAAACAAATAAAATATTTACCGCCAAATTTAGATGCGACCCATTAATTTTTTCTTAATTGTATAATTAAAATATATATTCGGTTTTCTTTACATTTTAATTGTCAGTTTTAAAGTGAATTACATAAAACGCATCATTCATCTTGTTCAATTGAATTGTGATCCCATAAAACTGTAGACGCGGAGGATTTTAATGAAATTGCTCATGTAGACTATTAGTCCGTAAAGTTGTCCAACGCTGCCAAATATTTTACAATTTTGGTTAAAAATGTCAATGTATTTCGAAGGCAGCTTTAATACGATCTTTTCAATTTGGTTAGGTTGAGAGAGGAGCGCAGACAGTGTATGTGAATGTTAACATATATTTTAAAGTGGTCCCTTAAACCCATACTTGGGTTGTAAGTCCCAGGCACCCTCCAAACTATTCTTTCTGGATTGATGATGCGAACTGATTCTAGTTGTAATACATTGTTGATAATGATCAGGAAGAGCTCTCTATAACTTAAGATACAATGATTTGAAGAGGTATAGAGAGGATTTCCTCTCTGTCACTATATTGTATGCATTCCAATGAATGCATATGATATAATCGAGGTCGCATAACATGTCGTAAAAACGTGTAGACGGAGTGTCTTGACACTAGGTCCTCTAACTACCCTGCTATGCGAAAAAAAACAAGTATCTCTTAAAAAAATATGTAGTTAACAACTTTATTTGCTATAACGTGCTATATCAAACCAATCTATGGAAGTACATAATTTCCCTAAATATGGTAAAACACACAGTACCTACAATTTTGATAAAAAAAACAGTATAGAAAATATTTCCTCATAAACTTTTTACGATTTTCTTTAATGAGAACCACCGTCGGGTTTCACATAAAACGCGATATTTAAGGGTCTAAATACCATCAAGTCGTTTTACGACTTCTAGGGGGGTGTTTTAATTATTATCAAAGGTACGTCTATATACACTATATATAAGTAACAATTTACAAAGCACGACATGAGTCAAGGGGTGTCTGTGTATTGAAAAGATATACATTTTGTAATAACAAAACTAACATTTTCTGGTTCGTTAGACTAAGTTTAAATCTGATGAAGATTTATCAGCAGTTCGTTTTTCCAGATATGCTGAGTGGAGCCAATTTAAATCTCTTTATTTTTATGTTCACTCCCATAGGAGGAAAGTCAATTTTTCCGCTTGTCTGGTTTTTCTTCTTAAGATGAAGCGGCGTTAACATCTGCATAACATGATTTTCATAAATTGACGGAGTTGTTTCTAAGGTAAATAAAATAACTTAATATCCCCATACTTTTCTGCGCCACCACAGGCGTGGCACAAGCGTGTGACTGTAAACGCGACAGGTTGTGGGTTCGATTCCCACTCCAGGAAATTAAAAAGTTTAGTGTTTTCATTTACTGGGTTTGGTAACAAGGCAAGGCGCGGCGTTGAGTTCCGCCATTCAGCACGCAATGCCTCAACTCGGCGGAAAGTGAAAAACGAAGTGTCTTAACACTAGGTTCTCAGGTTCCCTCTCCCTACCCTGCTATATGCGGGATACGTGAAGCTAAAAAAAACTCACTTTTTTAACTAATTTATTCAAACTACTTTAACAACATTGCAATATCAACAAGAATCAGTCAGACATAGCTTGTTTGCCATGCGTTTTAATTTTTTAATTGCCAATATTTAACGATACAGCGGTGGCTGTAAATAAACCTCATTGATTGATGGCAACCTACGAGATACTGCCATGATATGATACATGGCATCTATTTCAATACATACCAATTACTTTTGCTATGGCGTTTTGAGTATGAATAATATGAGCTCGTGTCAACAACGGTACCAAATAAATGGGAAACATGAAATGTTAAGTTTTCAAATTAAAATGTGTGCTGTATGAGATATATGTAAATTGATTAGGTACTTCGGTATGTCTCGTTATAGAGGAATTGAATATTTTTGTTGAAAATAACATCACGACTATCGTTACGGATCTCTTGCATCTTGCAAAGTGAAAAAAGTATTATATTAGATAGTATTCTAAAGTAATCCTTTTTTTAACTTTGCTCATTTCAAAAATTAGCATTTTCAGCTTTTTCCACGAAGCAAGGTACTCAGAGAGAATCTAGTGTCAAAACACAGACAGACATTGCGTGCTGAGTGGCGGAACTTAACGCCGCGTTAAGCATTGTTTAACGTCCAACTTCCTCTACTCAAAACATACTCAATATTGATATTGATCAAAACATGTTTATGTAACTATTTTCACCGGATTAATCACGTTAGTGACATTATCTTAGTATTCTTCTTTTTTTTTTAGATTCACCCTATATTCCACATATAGCAGGGTAGGCAGAGGGAACCTAGTGTTAAGACACTCCGTTCCCCACTTTTCGTCGAATTGAAGCATTACGTGCTGAGTATAGACATTTTAGTATTCGGAAATACATTTTTGGAAATCCGATGTTTTGAACACTACAGTAGTCCATGGTCACAGGTGAAACACAAAACATGCTTGTCTGAACGCCATAAAATTCAAATCATGAAAAGTTCAATGACAAAATAATTAAAATACTTGTTAATATTTAATGCCACCGTTGTTGCGCAGTTGGGGCGTGTCAAAGTTCACGCTATGGTTATGGGCTTAAATCTCGCTCAGGGGAATATTTATGTTTATAATATAGATGTCACCCGGATGTAGTTAAATATTAACGTAAAGTTATGTTTCCCTGATACATTGTATATAAAATTTGTAATTATATATCCGTCCCAGGCGTGAACAAGTTGATCCATTGAAAATGTATACTTTTAAGAACAGGCAATTTTCCAGTTTAAGTTTTGTCGGTAATTTTTGCTTTTGATAGTGATTTACTTGAAATTTTTTTTTGTCTATGTTATCAATTAAATCTTTAAACAAAATAAATTCTAATGCTTATTATTCTTTATAAAACTGTAAATTCAAGTCGACTTATCTAAAATTCATACTAGTATTACTAGTATAGGTTTTTTTTTTTAACTTCACGCTGTATCCCGCATACAGCAGGGTAGGCAGAGGGAACCAGAGAACCTAGTGTTAATACACTCCATTCTCTTTCAACAATTTCGTTCCCCACGTAATACGTAACACGCATTGCCTATGCGTGTTAAGTGGCGGAACTCAACGCCGCGCTTTGCCTTGTTACCAAACCCAAGAAACGCCTGTCGTGGCGCAGAGGCACAAACATGCGACTGTGAACGCGAAAGGTTGTCGGTTCAATTCCCATTCCAGGAAATGTAAAATTTAATATTCTTATTTCTAGTACAGATTAATGAATGAATTATAGATCCGTTAATAGATACATTATTTTTAACGGATTTTTCACGTATTGTTTAGTAATATCCCAAAATGTTTAAAAAAAGATAGACAGATGAACATTTTGTATTATAGACTGTCATCATGGTGGCCGGACGAGTAGTGAAAAATCATTTAATAACTGTAATAACAACGGATTAAAACATAAGATAAAAACTTAATACTATATATTATATATAAATACGTGAAGAAAATCTTAGTACCCCTTTTTACGAAAATTACGCGGACGGAGGAGCATGAAATTTGGCACACTTTTACTTTACATAGAGAAGGAGGGCAGAATGCTAACATTTTTTAATATAATACATGCAAAAAGTATATTAAATTAGCAAAATAAATGTTACACACACCACCATGGTTTGACATCCATGTTATATAAAGTGACATATAAATTGCTAAAGACAACGCGTTGTTAACGCGTCAACGGAGATACTAGTATTACTTAATACTACACAAGCTACAAAAATATAAACATATTCTTCCATTATCCTTCAAGCTCGTAAGGACAGGTGTCTACTCTCTACCTTTATATACTTCTAAGCTATATATATACTATGAGAACAAGACGGTCGAATTCACGTCACGTCGTCACGTCCTGCATGTCAGACGCCGTAATTAATTTTACCCATAAAGATATAATACGCACGTAACGTTTTTTTAGTACTGAAATATTACTATGATTAAAGTATGTTTTATATATATATATATATGAAAATGTTTGAAGCCTGTCGTGGCACAGAGGCACAAACGTGCGACTGTAAACGCGGGTTGTGGGTTCGATTCCCACTCCAGGAAATATAAAGTATAGTATTTTCATTTTCTGGGTTTAGTAACGAGGCAAAGCCCGGCGTTGAGTTCTGCCACTCAGCACACAATGCCTAAATTCGGCGGAAAGTGGGGAACGGAATTGTTGAAATAGAACCGAGTGTCTTAACACTAGGTTCTCAGGTTCCCTCTGCCTACCCTGCTAAATGCGGAATACAGCGTGAAGTTGAAAAAAAAATTAAATGTAGAAGTAATTTCTTTACAATACATATATGAGTATTAGGCAAATTTTGGTTATATTTTTAACCGACTGCAGAAAAGGAGGTTATCAATTAGACTGTACTTTTTTTGTATGTTACCGCCTAAGTTTTCTTTGTGGTCCCATGTAAATTTAGTTAAGGTCTGATACGTAGTTTTCAAGTTATTCGTACAATTATTACTTTTTAGTGCATTTTCTGTGAATTTCGTTTTATTTTTTTGTTAAAATATTAATTATTATTTATGAAGACTTTTATAATATTGGTCATATGAAATTTTGAAGGAAAAAAAGCACCTGTAGGCTTTTTAACGCGTATGTGGGTCGACAGAGAGAACCTAGAGTTAAACCCTCCGTTCTCTGCCTGAAATGGCATTTTTTTAATGTTATTGTATATGTTTTATACATTTTTATAGATTTTTGAGAAATAAATACACATGTGTCTCATTCACTCACATCTAAGCTAAGATGTCAATAGATCGTCCTTAACCGATATAGAGCAAAAAACGATCATGTAAGCTGTATTGCACTTCAATTCTACTCCATCTTCGTTTCAGTCACGTACATATTGCATACTTAGATACTTATCCTTTCCTTGTATGATTAATGTACAAGAATCATCTAGGTTCGTTCAGTAGTTTTCATGCAAAAGAGAAGAGAGAAGAATGACTAACATACATTCATTCACAAAATCTTTCAAATTTATTATTTTAGTAGGATTGTAATTGATCATATACATTTTTACAATAATATCGTTCATTGTGCTTTATCCTTTTTATTTTATATTATTTCCAGTAAAGTGTGTAGTGATATATCATTCTTTATTATTGCTTTTCAGTCAACAAGAAATATTATATTTAGTGTGAAGAAATGTGACTATAGCAACATATACATTGATAAATGCAAATATTTAACAATAATTTCGAGCATCTATAAAAAGATCAAGCAATTCCTAACCTAGAAGTTAGCGCCAAACCAGAATAAACAATGCAAAATTTTCAAAACAGAAACAAAAACGCATTACACTTCATCCTTATTGAGTACCATTAAAATCACGACAAAGAGACGTGAAATATCGCATCTAAAAAAAACATATGTGAGAAACTGTATGAAAAAAAAAGGAAAAATTATAAAACCATTAGCGGGAAAGCTTTCCAAAACTTTGCGAGAATGGGGATCACATGACAGACAATTACTATAATAGAATCCGATACTAAAAATAAAATGTGAATGTAGTACGGTTTTAATTCATTATAAAACGGGGAGATACAGCGAAGGCGCCGTAATAAAAGGACATATACGTACAAACAAGTATGTGTGTAAACAAATTATATGCGAGATATGAAAGCTGTATGAGCTTTGGTGGAAACTTTTATAATTTAAATATTAATAATTTACGAAAGAAAAATGAAGCTTCTGGCGCAGTTGATATGTAACTCGAAGCACGCGATGTGTGTTTGTTCGAATCTCGCTTATTTGTGTATAATTATAATACAGAGATACATACTACATACATTAGATACTACATAGATAGATATTAATCTATTTAGATCCTTATCGTTGAATCGTGACCAAATTTGATCAATATTTTTATAAATGTAATAACATGTATTGTTCTGATCTATAACCTATATATGGTTCGTTCGATAGTTTTTACATGCAAGAATAACAAATATCCATCCTCATTTCGCATTTACAATATTAATAGGATACACCATAAGCTCTCTTCGAGATTGCTAAGTACTGCGGAGTTAGATTCTTCTTCAATATGCAATATTTCGTTTGGGCTAAAATATGGGGAATGGCATACGAGTATAGCAAAATTTTCTTTAAAGCGCATAATACATGTTTTTTAAAAAAAAAACAAACTTTACGTTATGTCCCGTATATCAGGATAGGCTGAGAGAACCCAGTGATAAGTTACTCCACTATGCATTCGAATTAGTGTCATTGTCATTGCGTATTGAGTGGCTGAACACAACGCCAATATTGTAAAGTTAGGAAGTACGTACAAAAACATAAGTTCAGAAAAGAAAACCAAGTTGAATAAAATATTATACAAAATCCAAACATTGGGAACAAGTTCCATTATGAAAATCTTCTTAGCTCTTTCAGAGATACAGAAACTATTACTTATGGAACTTTTAACTTTTAAGATGTTGCGAAAGCTTGCAACTTCGTACTCAAAATAACACCGTAATTGAATTTTCTCGTGTCCAAAGTGCGTAATAATTCTTCATTTCGTATGTTTGGGGAAGTAATGTAATTATAAAAGTACTGTCGTTTGTTATATATGTATGTCCGCATTTATGTAGAGTCAGACGCAATCATTTATTTGACAAAAAGAACTGTTTTGAGAGTTTTAATATGTTTCCATTTTAAAAGAATATTTTTAATAAATTTATACAACATATTGTATAAAGACTTTATGTAAGATTAATACATGGACCTGGACCAACGGAACATATTGTAATTCTTATCACTTTGTGGGTCAAAATGTATTTTAAAACTAGTACTTCCGGTGATGCGAAAAATATACGTTGCTTTAACAACGTGTATGGCACCTTATATAAAAGTGCAGCTCATGCACAAGTAGTGTGTGTAATATTTATTTTCTTACTTCAATATATTTCTAACGCTATACTATGAAAAATAATAGCTTTTTCCATATAAATTGTAACTATGCTAAATTTGATACTTCTCCGTCTGCATAATTTTAATAAAAACAAACGGAAATTAAAAGTTTTTCCTTCAAAATATATTAATATAGATATTTTGAAAATAAGTTCCCTCAAATGGGATCCGAATCTACAAGCATCTTGTTGACATTAAAGTGTCTGATATACCAAAAGCTTCACTGTGACATTACTTATTACCTAAAAAATGAAATAATCAAGAAATATTTCGCTTGAATCATATAATATGCTACACATACCCTTAATAAATTCAAAAAAAAAGTTTTTCATAAAGCAAAAAGAAAAAGAAATATAAACACGAATTTTCCACATTTGTACTAAAATGTCGTAAACTTTGTTACTTGTTGGAGTCATTCGTCAGATCACCGATGGTCTTACGTTCGAATCCAGGCTTTATTTTCATATTTATAAGGTCTCTTTTCTTATATATGTGTAGAGGTCACAGATGTATCGAATTATCTTCTGTAGATGTCAGTTGTTAGCAGTTCTTGTGTTGTTGTGCTTTATAAATGTATTTCTTTCTTTTGTTTAGCAGCGTAGAGATGTGGTCAGTATGTTATTAGAGATATAAAGAACGGAGTGTTTTAATACTAGGTTTTCTCTGCTTATATTTTTTATAAGTGGATAACGAAAAATATCTTGAAATTCACTGGACACCATCATAGCAAAGCATAAGTAACTGTCTGAACTCGAATCTTGTGGGTTTTTTTTTGATTACGCAAAACTTGATGATGAGCTTCCTGACCAGCGATATAAATGCTATAATTTAGAGAAAAAAACCTTAACTAGATTCTCTTTGTATAATTCTCATGGACAGATGAATGCAAAAGCTCGCCTATTAAATTTAGTTATAAAAAGATTCAAAATTTTCAATTTTTATACAAAAAAAAAGTATTTTACTTTATTTTAAAGTGCTATCCACATACTTAAAATATGAAAAACGAGTTTGAATTGATAAAACTTTGAAAGAACCAGCATTCGAATCCATGCCTTTTGGAATCCGACCAAGTGCACCCCACTAAGCTATACGTTCTAGTGAACGTAGCAGTAATACGTATTATCGTTAAAATAAAATTGACTATATAAAAATAATACAGGTACATACATCGCTATACCATTTACTGAAATGGGCAGAACAATAAGCTACAGCATGCTGGTCACGTGTCGACCTAAATATTGCGCGCAGACGCTTTGGAATAAGGAAATGGGGTAGAAAACAGTTATTCGCGTTTTATGGGATATTTCAGTAATCTTTATATATCTCTATGGTTATGAGAAAAAGCTTAATATCTTTAATATCATAGAGGCAAGTTTATTTGTTTATTACGCTTTTATAGGCTAACTGTTCTAACTGGTTAGAATATCAAGTATAGTTGAGGACATAATATGGTATTTAAAAAAAAGGGCAATAATAATAAAAAATATATAAAAAAGAGTCCGGCGGAAAGTGAGGAACAAAAATGTTAAAAGAGAAAGGAGTGTCTTCACACTAGGTTTTCGTGTTCCCCCTGCCTACTCTGCTATATGCGGTATTCAGCGTGAAGCTAAAAAATATATAAAAAAATATATATTGACAAGTACAAAGAGAACAATATAATTCGACGGCAATAGATTTCATTATATTAATTTTCATCATTTTTGAGTAATTTCATGAGATCGAGGCGGGCGAAATAGCGAGTAAAAACTAGTATATTATAATTAAATCTACAATTAATACATTTTATTATAATTTTCGTTGTTTCTGGTTTACTGACACAACAATTAAATAAGTAATTTAATTTATTAATTCTTAGTTTTTATATAAATCAATACCATAATTATTTTAAAAGATAAGTAAAGTTAGGCCAAATACTTTAAACTGCTCTACAACTTCCACGAAGCGCTTAAGAAAAGCTGCTCTAAGCGGTTACTGCAGAACTTCAGTCATAAGATGTTTCGATCATAGTATTATTCATACATTACCAGCATTATGCTGGGTAACTTAACGATAAGCCACTCTGTTCTCGAGATTCGGCCGAAATTGTTTAGCAGAAGGCTTAGCTTTGTTTCTAACGAGATCGGAGAGGCAAAAACGTTTTAAGTATACACATTTCATCGACTGAGGATTGAATTTTAAGAACATATAAAACATATTTTATCATTCATATATAATTAAATTACCCATTATTTTTCTTATTAAAAAATATAAAATAGTGCTCTGATAATAATGGTATAGATAATAAAAAGTTCCGACCATGCTCTGTAGTGAACCAACTTTTTGAACAGCTGCTGTATCAATTACATTTCTGGTTACATAAGTGGTACAAACATCCTACTAATATAATAAATAACATAAGCTCGTGAGGAAAGACGGATTTTCTTTTTGTTACTGTTTCATACAAAAACTCCCGAACGGATATAGATGAAACTATCACAAGAATATAGCTTATACATCAGAACAACATAGAGGTTGAATTTATAACGATTTTCCTTTGACAAAAATTACCTTCAGCATATAGTGATAAGTATTTAGTTTATTTATTTTATTAATTATATATTTAGAGATCACAATTAATACTTTACATCACAAAGTTTACACTAATTCATAGTTAGCAACATTAACACATACATTAACCAACATACGACAACACAACACACGACAACATATAACATACAAACGCGACAGTTTGTGGGTTCGATTCCCACTCCAGGAAATGTTTAGTCTTTTCAATTTCCTGGGTTTGGTAATAAGGCAAAGTGCGGTGTTGAGTTCCGCCACTCAGCACACAATGCCTCAATTCGGCGGAAAGTAGGGAACAGAATTGTTGTAAGAGAACGGAGTGTTTTAACACTAGGTTCTCAGGTTCCTTCTGCCTACCCTGCTATATGCGGGATATAGCGTGAAGTTAAAAGAAAAAGAAAACAAAGAATTAACCAACATACAGTCATTCATTACAATGTCCCATAAAAAAATAGCCAAAAAAACCATTTCCTCTTAAAAACGGCATCAAAACGAAAATCAAACAGCCTTAATCAAAGTGAATATCAAAATAGATATCGTGTCAAAGGAAGCTGCGATACGTCTATCCATTATGTAAATTTCTCTTGGGATATTGTATAATAGGATTTTGATTACTCACATCATTTTACGCATAACAATATTTTGATGTGTATCGAGTTAACTTGTTTAGTGTACTCGTATTAGACGTGTAAGTGAATTATTGGTACGCCTTTATTATGAGGATTAATTAAATATAAGAATAATATATTTTGGTAATAACAAACGTTACTGTAATTATGAATAGTGATAATAATATGTTGAATGATAAGAAAGCTTTTATAAAAATGATGTTACTTTTTTTTTTTAACTTCACGCTGTATCCCCCATATAGCATGGTAGGCAGAGGGAACCTGAGAACCTAGTGTTAAGACACTCCGTTCTCTTACAATTCTGTTCCCCACTTTCCGCCGAATTGAGGCATTGCGTGCTGAGTGGCGGAACTCAACGCCGCACTTTGCCTTGTTGATGTTATATAAGGTTTTTATTATTATATCTAAAAAATAAAGAGATATTTTTTTATAATAAGCTCTTTGATTTTCGCGATTATTACACATATTAAATGAAACTATTTTAATCGGATTAATCGAGTATATTTTAGTATTCGGAAATACATTGTCGTAAACCTGACGTTTCGAACACTTTACAGTAGTCCGTGGTCTCAGGTAGACTGAGTCTACCTAAGATCACAGACTACTGTAAAGTAGTATAAAATATACGCGATTATTATAGATATTGTTTTATTAAATGAATAATCCGTTAACAAACGTTAAGATCATAGTGGCCTAGTGGACAACGACTGTCTGTAAACGCGATTAGTGCGGTGTTGGGTTCTGCCACCTAACATAAGTGTCTTAACTCTCTCTCTCTCTCTGAATACCCTGCTATGTGGAAAACAACAGAACAAGTGCGATTTATAATGTTAATTCAAATTAAAAAGATCTATCGAGCCATCTTCCAACTGCGTCTCGTAGTATTCCTTAATTTATTTGCTAACAACGAAGTTATAATAATATAATCTTATATTGAGAAGCTTGTGCACTTTTAATTTGTATTTTATCAAACAAGGAATTTTAATTAAAGTACTACAATCCAACATATTTTTGTTTTACTTTTGCTGAAACGCTCTACTTAAAATTTTATCCTAGTATTTTCCATTGTCGAGTAAATTAAAAGAGTTGAATTGTAAGAATTCTTTTTAAAAAGTCACCAAACGCTATCAAATATACACGATCAAACAAAGGCCTGTAGCTTTCCCTATAGTTAGCTTTAGCCAACAAATCCCTAGCATAGAAGTACAATAGATGAAAAACGTTCTAATCCACAAACGAATCGACATCGAAACAAAAAAACAGGGCGGTCTTATCAATTATTCGGCGCTGAATTTTTGCGAGAGGCAACACAATGGCCCATCAATCCGTGCAAAAACTGGCAACACTAACATTCCAACAAAGCTTCGTGCAAAAAGCGCGAAAATATGCGACGTTCGCCATATTTGGTTTACTCATGTTTGGTTAAGCTGAGTATTATTTAGGTGCACTAATTAGTAAGGTAAAGGAGTTCAAAATTATGCCTTTATAACCTATGTAGTAGTACTTGCTGCATAATTGAGTTGTTTGTTTTGTTGAGGGTTTGAATCAGGTACGGTAAAAAAAAACTTCTCCGCATAATGCGCCTAAACTGGTTGCAGAAATTAAATCGCTAATCAAAAAAACGAGAAACATAAATTTGATCCTTGTAAATCGAACAAAAACTTCTCATGCTGTTGTTGATCGAATCAATCGTGAAGTGCGTAATGTTCCAGACTCACACCAATAATCTTTTAACAAATTATACGAAATAAACTTATTTAATAAATAAATTAAGTTTTTATTTAGTTATTTATTTGTTTACTATTTTTTTTATAATCTAGTATAGTAAATATAGTAGAGTAGAGAAAGGAGTGCTAAACGCTATGGTGAACCAAATATAAAAATAACATTTATTATCGAAGCACAGTTACGATAAGTCTGAGTGTAGATGCAATAATTGTCAGTTTCCTTTTAGGAATCTCTTCACACTAAAAAACCGGTCTGGTTAGCAAAAAGCATCAGATTTTTGGACCCAATGTTCCACTGTAAAAGAAGATCTTCTAAAGGTAAATAAATAAATGACATATATATTATGATAGTACTCAAAGTAATGAAACTATTCTTGATAACTTTAATAAAAATCAATGAATATTTTATTATTTTCTTCATGTATTTTTAAATTGAATAATTATTTTAAATATCTAAATTATATAATATTTTTTAATTCGTGATTTTTACATATATTAAATGAAACTCTTAACAGATTCATCTCGTATATTTAAGTATTCGGAAATACATTTTTTGAAATCCGACGTTTCGAACACTTTACAGTTTCCATGGACAATTAATCTACAAACTCATTTGTATAAAATAATCAATATTTTAATACGTGAAAGAAAAGCTTTGGATCCCTTTTTACGTAAATTAAGTGGACGGAGGAGAATGAAACTTGGCACACTTATAGTTTATATAGCGAAGGAATGCACAATGATAGTATCTTTTTAAAACAATGCATAAAAATATATTAAATTATTAAAATAAATGTTACACACACTACCATGATTTGACATCCATGCTTATATAAAGTGACATATACATTGATAGACAACGCGTTGTTAACGCGTCAACGGGAGCTCTAGTATATTTAAAAGTTCTAAAATATATAATCTTTATGAGCTTTTTAATTTTTTGATTTTTAAATATATTAAATTAAACTATTTTAACCGAATTAATCGCGTATATTTTAATTTTTGGAAAAGCAACGTTTCGAACACTTTACAGTAGTCACAGGTAGACAATTAATCTGGTTAAAATATTTTCATTTCATATCTAATATTAGTTTTAAAAGAAAAAACCTTATAAAGACCGATTCAGGCAAATCTTTGCTTCTCCAATCAGCCGGCATTAATATACAATCGGCATTCGGAGGAATCCCTCTATATAACTGTCTCATTCGTATTGGTAAAATGTGAGGGGGACAGACAAAAGAACGCTCCAGTATTCATGGGAGAGGCGACGAAGCGAAGCACTAGACTAGTCGATGACGATGATATAGTGATGTTTGATTTTAGTTTGTTTAAGTCGATAGTTTTGTTTTTTTTTTAATGATTACGGGTAAAAGTATGTTGTCAAAATTGTCAAATTGCAGGGAAAAAATTGTTTCTTTGTGTTAATTTCGTATCTTTATATATAAAAATGAATGTTTGTCTGTATGTCATTGATGAACTCAAAAACTATTGTACCGATTATTATGAAAATTGGTATTTATATGTACTTTAGTTGTTAGCGTAGCATCGTGCGCCGGGTACAGCTTGTATTTAAATTGTATATTTTATACATTTTTCCAAAATTGTATAGTACTGATTAGTACATATATCTTGCTCTTCTTTTTAGTGTCAACTACACAAAAAAAAGTAAATTAATGCTTTTATGGTACATTTCGAAAATATCTATCGTCGTATACATTAAAGATAAGTTTAACATAAACGCTTTTGGGAAAAATGTTAATATATTGATGGTTTAATTAATATTGATGTTAACTTATTAGTTAAACAAATTGTTGTTTTATTCTATCCAGAACAAAATATCTATGATAACTATGTGAAAATTAAGAACGGACAGACAGACACATAATAATTGTAAAAAACAATAAATACTTATTAAAAGAAATAAATACACCTAAATAGCCTAAAACTGGCAACATTTAGGAATTAGCATACTATTTTATTTTTAATACATCGACAAAACAAACTGCCACCGTCAAAAATAAAGCCAGTCACTTGATGACTCCTTGGTAGCACGTATTGAAATAGAAGAGGTACCATTCACTATTCATAGCGTGAATTAGTTTCCGTCATATTTTTAATTAAGATAATAAGGACGGCTTTAATTATGCTCTTTTAAATGTTAAATTGTTGGCAACACCTGACTATGAGTATGCTTTTCGGTGTCTGGAGATATGAAAAAAAAAAACATTTTTTTCTTCATTAATTGGGTGTTTTTTTTTCATTTTTATATGTAAATTGAATGAATGAGCTGAAATTCTTGTAGAAAATTTTACAATTTACATAAAAACCTCATTTTTATGTGTTTCAAGTGAATGAGAGTAATTTGAATGGCTCGCAAGTTACAGTCTACATTAACACTTCAGCATACGTAATGTATAAATTTATATGAAATATGTTTTAGCGTAAAAAAATATACTTCATTTTTTATATTTTATTATAAAGAACTCTTTACTAATAATGTCAACGGCGCAGGAGAATAATATTCCACTACACGCAATGGTTGCGGGTTGAAAGCATACACGAAGAAAATTTTGTACTACGGTTTGCTAAGTTTCTATTAAATTAGATAGATAATTAGATAAATTTCTATAATACCGTTATTTTCTTATAAAAGCTACTAAAACTAAAACCTGTAAATTACTACATCTTATCATACTAAAACTTGTAAAGTACTACTAAAGTGGTAACTATACAACGGTTATTAAACAAATTTATATATACCTACCTACAAGTGACATAAACGATCTCTCCCGGAGAAAATGTAGACACTAAGTTCTAAAAGTCTTATAAGCTCACATAACTCAACTAATAATACTAAAGTAATGGAAATGTAAAAAACACCCCATAATCATTAAACGAAAGTAATATATGTCCCAATACCATACGTTCCTAGTACATTATTTATATGGGATAATTAAAACGCTTGTCATGGCACAGAGGTACAAGCGTGCGACTGTAAACGCGACAGGTTGTGGGTTCGATTCCCACTCCAGGAAATGGAATTTTTCATTTTCTGGGTTTAGTAACTAGGCAAAACGCGGCATTGAGTTCCGCCACTCAGCACGCATTGCCTCGATTCGGCGGGAAGTGGGGAACGGAGTGTCTTAACACTAGGTTCCCTCTGTCTACCCTGCTATATGCGGGATACAGCGTGAAGCTAAGGTATGTATGTATGTAGACAGGAAATCTAGTAAAATACTCCTTCACCAATATCTTACAAATTCATTTTTCATTTTCTGGGTTTAGTAACAAGGCAAAAATGCGGCATTGAGTTCCGCCACTAAGCACGCAATGCCTCAATTGGCGGAAAGTGGGGGAACGAAGCGTCTTAACACTAGATTCCCTCTGCCTACTCCTGCTATATGCGGATACAGCGTGAAGCTATATATATAATTAAAAAAAAAAACTAAAAAAAAAAAAAGAACTATATACTACCGTTATACTGCAGAAAATAATGGTGGAACTCCTCATCGTTATCACCATTAAAAAACATTCTAACAACAAATACACGCACCAATACTTGAATATTCAACTCTTTCAAGAATGACAAAGGTTTCGTCAAACAATGATTTCCGTTTCCGCTTGCAATATGGCGGTAGTTTTCGGATTTCCATCAACTTGCGTGCATTTTGAACGGGGGGTGGATCATTCTTTAGTTGTACTGTCATGGGTTTTAAATTGTCTGCATTTTTTTAACACGATAGTTTAAATATGCATATATTTTTCTATATTTATTTATATAATTTGTATATAAAGAAGGAAAGAAGAATAGAAAAAATAAAGTATTATAGAATAAATAACGAATCTTTGTGAAGGTTAATTAAGTTGTTGACTCCAAATAAAATGTAATATTATTACGAATAACTCAAAAACTACTGGTCAGATCTTAACTAAATTAAAATGGGACTACATCAGAAGCCCTAGGTATCATATAAAAAAGAATTCAAGTCAAAATTGGTTCACCCAATAACAAGTTACGCGGTAACACACATAAAAAAACAATTGAATTCAGACTTACTCCTTTTCTTGCGATTAAAACTAAAGTAAATTGAAGTTATACATTATATATGTACACAATTTCACCTTATTTTACTTATATTTAAATATAATATAATATTTATATAATACTACATCATAACTCATATCATGCATCTCCTGCACCTTACCGTGGAGACACAGAGAGTTCAGAGAAGATCATAAATCAAAGGGCTTCAAAATAATTTCAATTCAAAACTTAGTGTGTTTATTTTTTTTATATTGTACAATACTATTAATTTCTTTTTTTTTTAACTTCACGCTGTATCCCGCATATAGCAGGGTAGGCAGAGGGAACCTGAGAACCTAGTGTTAAGACACTCCGTTCTCTTACAACAATTCCGTTCCCCACTTTCCACCAAATTGAGGCATTGCGTGATGAGTGGCGGAACTCAACGCCGCGCTTTGCCTTGTTACCAAGCCCAGGAAATGAAAATACTAACATTTCCTGGAGTAACGCCTCAACGCCTTTCAACGCCTGTCGTGGCGCAGAGGCACAAGCGTGCGACTGTAAACACGACAGGTTGTGGGTTCGATTCCCACTCTAGGAAATGTTACTATTAATGTTAACAGTATAAAAAAAATAAAAAATAAACAAGTATTAACATGTGAGGCACTAAATACCGCCTGCCTTTGCGTTAATCAAGGGTTTCTCCTAAACAACTTTAGGGATTGATTTCTAAAATGAGAATCGAACTCACAATCATAGTGTAAATTGACACACTTTCCAACTGCATTTCGATGGCGTCAATAAAAACATACCGGTATTTTTATATATTAATAATATTATAAAATTTTTATATATAGTTTGGAGGCCATCATGGTACAGTGGGAGAACGTCTGACTGACGCAATTGGTTCGATGCTCACACGGACAACGGTTAGAGAATGGAGTTACACTTTTAACACTAGGTTCTTTGTGCCTACCCTGCTAAAAAACAGTATAAAGCTCAAAATATATACTTTGCTTAAAATAAAAAAAAACTATAAAAGCTTTGAGAGCTTTTCTACACAAGTGAAACAAATGTAGTGTGAAATAATAAATTAAGCTCTCAAGGAGTTCGACAAAAAGGTCAGGTTCGCATTTTCACAAGGTCACAAAGTCCACCTCATAGGTTAATGTACTTTGCTCTACACCAAGAATAAATATAAAGAAAATCTAAGAAAATAAAGTTAGATATTGATTATAACATGTCATTTGCATTTTTGCTATTAAATAATAATTTTTTTAAGTAAAAAAGCTTTGGCTTAGTAGAAATGTTTCTAATAAGCGCACGACAGTAATCAGTTCAATTTCCATTCAGGAAATTAGAGTTTTCAATTATAGTAGGCCGAGAGAACATAGCGCCAAGACACTGTTCTCTCCATTCTCTGAATTCCGTCTGAATTCCGGGCATTTTATCTTAAATGGCAGAGCACAATGCCGCACTTGTATTAGCAAAGCGGGAACGTAAAAATAATTGAAATATGACCATTCTCCAGTCGGAAATCGAACTTGCAACCACTTGCCACGTTTTTAGGCAGACACTGTCTTCCTGCGCCACATTGATTGCTAATTTCGTATATGTATATTAATATATATAGAATCCTACAAAACGCACTATATTTTTAAAGAAAGTAGAGAATTGGCTAAGTGATGATTCAATAGTTAAAAACAACATTAAAAAAGGCTTAGTCTTCAAAAGCACGTTGAGAATGTTCTAACATTACAGAGTATCGTTAAAAGACAAAGGTCGCCGCCGGTCAATAGCATTGTGATACAAACTTGAACTTCATTCGGTTAATTTGATATAAACGATGAATCAGATAATGGGAAGCACTGTTACGGAAAATAAGGTACCATTACAGACATATTTATTTATGGTGTATAATTTCTAGGTATTTATATACGTATGTATGTATATTGAATATATAATTCTATTAATATAATATAATTTACTAAATATAAAGCAATGTGAACAATTTTTTTTTAGCTTCACGCTGTATTCCGCACATAGCAGGGTTGGCAGACGGAACCTGAAAACCTAGTGTTAAGACATCGGAGATCGGAGATCTCTTAAGATTTCCGTTTCCCACTTTCCGCCGAATTGAGGCATTGCGTGCTTTGCGGCGGAATTTAACGCCGCAACAAAGTTTAAATGCAGAAAATGTTTCATACAAATATACACCTACATAGGAAAAGTAGTGTCTTAACACTAAGTTCTCTCTGTATACTACGTTATATGTGAAAGAAGCTTCATTTTTTCCTATAGCGTAGACGAAGAGAACCCAGTCTCAAGGAATTCCTTTCGCCGAAAATCCATACATTGCGTATAAAGTGATGGAAGCCACGCTTTGCCTTACCAGAGCGGGTCAAATGACTTTACTTTTTTTTTTAGCTTCACGCTGAATCCCGCATATAGCAGGGTAGGCAGAGAACCTGAACCTGAGAACCTAGTGTTAAGATTTCCGTTCCCCACTTTCTGCCGAATTGAGGCATTGCGGGCTGAGTGACGGAACTCAACGCCGCACTCAAATTGCCTTGTTACCAAACCCAGGAAATGAAAATACTAAACTTTTACGTTTCCTGGAATTATAGTTTCAAATAAAGTCTTTTCATCTTGTGGAGATCCGAACCCATTATCATTGCTTTTACAGTCGTTGCTTTGGCCTACTACGCCTTGTTATATGTATATGTTTCTTTTACTTCAAAAAACATACATACTGTAAACTACAGGTTTTTAAAGTCCATTCACTACAAATAATTATTTAATTTTGCTGCACTTTTGACTACATTTGAATAACTTTCTTTGTTACGCTTCATAAAGAACTTCTTTGTGTAAGCTTTTGTTCTATAACTATAAATAATGCACGCTTAGTTAGTAATTATGATATATTTTTAATAATAAGTAACTAAAAATAAAATAACATATTCACAATATTTATAAATTATCCAATACATTTTTAAATCCTCGGTTTTAATTAGCATCATGTTTATTTTTATATAAAAACTCTTTCCATGAGAAATGAACCTACGAATTTTACGGGTAACGACTCGTCGACTGCTCGATAATGACCTCAATATTATTTATAATAAATCTCAGCTAAATGATTATATTTAAACTATTTGCATTACCGCGTTCTAATAAGACAAAGCGTGACATTGAGTTCTACCACTGAACATTCCATGTCAATTTTTGAAGAAAAACGGAGTGTCTTAACACTAAGATTTCTCTGTCTAAAGCAGCTTCTATATTAAAATAGAATAAAAAAACATTAATTTCAAAGCTTATTCGCCGCATCGCCTGTAAAGTAGCTTTAAATCAGTATAAAAGGTAGATATTTTCACGATTTACATTCTTATTGCTTTCAAATATTCTATGTAAGCACGCGACCAAGTGTACGTATCTATGGACATTACGCCAGTTCAATGTTTTGGAACCGTATTTTATTAACTTTATCACTGTGTTGAGAGTTAGAAACCAATATTTTTTATTTTAGTATCAATTTAGTCAAGTTTAAGAGTACTTTGAATTAAAATTGAAGAATTATTAAGTTTCTTTTCAATATTTATAGTTTCTTTTCTTTTTATGATTCTTTTAGCTTCATGCACTTTTATATTATTTTGCACATAGCACTTTTAGTCATCATGTGTTGAGTATTGAAACCTAACGTCGCATTTCGTTGTTTATCTTATCACATCAGAAATTTGATTATCGACTAGGAATCGAACCCACAAATATTGTCTCACAATACTAGATAGAAATAATCTACAAATATTATTGTGTTTAACTTGAGTTAGCTTCACGCTATATCCCTATCGGGGTAGTCGGAGAAGATGGAGCGCCTAACGCTACGGTCCCTGCATACTTCTTTCGTCTTGTCCCCAGTTATTAACCTCTTCATACATGACCTCCGGTAAGATAAAATTTATCTAACACCATAAGAATCTACCGTTGCAGGCAGAAAAAATATTTGATAATGTTCCATACATTCCGACTAGTTTTACACCTTGATGATGACGTAAGGCAATGGCATACTTTTTAACTAATAAGGTATGTGGATTTAGAGATCTTGACATATTTTAAATCTAACTAAATGGTGTCGTGTATACGAAAATATACAGTAAATATAACTAATCTGGTTAAAAGATTCATTTTTATATATCTATAAAAATCTTCCGATATTTGGTCACATACAAAGAACGCACAGCCGATACTACTGGACGCAAGAAACTGGAACTTGGTATAAAGGTTTCAGCATTTATAGTTCACGCAAACGAAGTGTAGGATAAAGCTACTTAAAAAATATCAAACTAGACCAACTAAACATTTTAAATATATAAATACCCCCGAATGTGACGGTGTAAATACATTCAAGATCCCTCAAAACAAAACAATCCAAGCAACTCAACTTATAAGCCATACTCAATAGCAACTATCAGTGAGCATGAAACGGGAACGCATCGTATTGTTCTTGGGAGGGTACGTTTTGAGCAATTAAAGTGAAACGAGCCGTAACTTACTAGGGCTCAAGATAGCCCCCCACGAATGTGAGACAAAGGGGACTAACTCAGGTGGCCTGCACGTAATAACCTATGTAATACTCGTACCCATACACAATATGGGTGTTAAGATGAAGGGATTCGTGATAGAAATATACTTTTGTAATTGTATGATGAAGAATTTATATTGAAGTAAAAAAAAGTAATATTAAAATCTTTTTTTCACCAACTTCAAAAGATAAGGAGGTTATCAATTCGATTGTGTTTTTTGCATAACTTTATACTGTATAAACCAATGTTGATGATTCTTTTTTTATATGAAAACTAGTGTTTCTAAAATGTCCTATTTAAATTTACCTAAGGTCTGGTGAGTAATTTATGAGTTATTCGTAATAATTTGTCCTTTTTAGTATATTTTCTATAAAGTCGATATTCTTTTTTTAAATGTCAATTATTTATTTTGGATTTTTCTCTAATTCCAGCAAACTCCTGGTGATATTTTACTCTATTCTACATTTTCCTTGTATTTAAATTAAGTACACGATAAATGGTGCAGTAACTTTAACCTCCTTAGCACAGTTTCTTCATCTTATTAGCTTGTCCTGTCATGAATGTAAGAAAATCTTTTCACAATATGTTGACCCATGTTTTGCCCTTCGATTTCTTTATAAATTTGCACACGTGTCCGAAATCGATGCCAATATAATATTTTCATAGCATAAATCTCATATCCTCGTCAGAAAAGGATAATGAAAATATATATTGAAATGCGTTATTTTAGTTTCTTAAGCTATTTTGTGTTATTATTATTTAATTATTAATGATTATGTAATAATCTTACCTTCGAGCCCCATTGAAAGTTGAAATCCTGAAACAAATAACAATTCGTATTAAATAATTATTTTACTAATATTGTGAATTACTAGATTTTAATAGTACTTTCCATTATTCGAAATCGGGCTGAAAGTAAAGAATGGAGTGTCTTAACACTAGGTTCTCTTTAAATATTTCACCGAATAAGCAATGAGCCTATTACTATCGTATCAGACTGTTTTTCTACGCCACGATGATGTGCACTTTTTCGGGAAACTAGAAATTCTAATAAAATATTTTTGGTTAACAAATATTAAGTAGTAAAATATATATCGTCATATTATTTTAGACGCAACGGAGCAATGCCTGATGCATGCTGAGCATTGTCTGAGACTGAGCAGTGTCTGACAATTGTGGGTTTGATTCCTACTCGGGGTCATGTTTATATGTAAATATCTGTATCACCACTTAACACGCAATATATATAATAGAAAATCTAATTATCTCATTATTATCAACGGGAGAGAACAAAGTGTCTTGACACTAAGCGTTTAGCTTAAGTTAAAAAAAAATACAGAACAATCTAGCTTTTTCCAGACAAAAACTAGTGCAATTCAATGTGTCTGGTGTTAACATTTACATATTATAACTACGTTTAAAACCCGCACTCCCTATAGTTTGTTCTATTGTGTTTCGTAATTATGATATTAAACAATAAAGAAAACCGTACTTATATAATTAAGGGATAATTACGAACCGGAGACACAAGTAGCTATTATTTATACTTGAAACTAGACTTTTTGTTTTCATTTTTGTTAAAAAAGCTTATTGGACGAGCTTTTTATTATAATATCATTTATTATTGGAACTTTTCTTGCTTTTTTATTGTTTTTATACTTAGCTTAATTTAGTTAAATTGTATAATGAATCTGCCGTGAATAGGTTGATAAGTCGACGAAATCTTTTACACTTACTGATATTTCACTCCATTCTACATTTTCCTTCTATATAAATTAAGTAAACCATAATGGCACCCTGGCTGCATTCTCCACAGTCGATAGTGTGGTTATTTTTATGGTATATACATATATACGGTTTTATGAGCTTGACTTCTCAACCAATGTAAGTAAATATTGCAACGTTCTTTACCCACTCTTTTTCCTCAGATTTGCTTAAAAATATTTAAGATAATTTAAAAATATTTAAAAAATTACACAAGTATATATATAGTTATTATTTATACTATAGTATGTACTGTACTTGAAACTAGGCTTTTTGTTTTCATTTTTGTTAAAGAAGCTTATTGGACGAGCTTTTTCCTACAATATCATTTATTATTAAAACTTTTCTTGCTTTTATTTTTTTATTACTTAGCGAGGGAGAGTATATAAGTAATCAATTACGGTTAAATTTTTTATTGTTTTGAAATTCCATACCAGGCGTTAATAGGTTGATAAGTCCACTAACATTGGAATTCAACATTTTTTTAACAATTAATAGGTATTATAATTGTTTTATTAAAGTATTAAAAGAACATAAAAACCTTAACTTAAAAATGTCTAATTGCTGCAAAGTATACCTTTTTGGTTTACCTACGTTTTCACGCATCACACATGAAACATGGAATTAATTTTTATTGGGATCATGTTACTAATATCTTTCTGCATATTCACCAAAATATATGGTATGAATAAAGACTAAAAAAAATTACCATGATCACGAATTTTTACCAAACGTTTTAAGGTTCGCGTGTTATATTTAAGTTTCTTTTTAATTTTAACACATGCGAAGTTTAGGTCTAAGAAAGCTTAGTCAGATATCGTTTTGTCATTTATACTTTGTATCGTTTCAAATTATGTTACGTGTAACATAACGAAAGCTAACTCAGCACTTTGTTTTACCAGTAATGACAATATAGAGAATAACAATATTTAACAGTTTCATGTCTTATATAACAGTGTAGTCAGAGATAATATAGACTATATTGTCTCTGACTCTCTCATTCACTCCGTTCTCCACTTTCCGCCCGAATTAGATACATTGTGTGCTAAGTGACCCAACTCAAAGCGCCACTTTGTCTAACCAGATTATAAAATAAAAAAACTAATTGAAATATAGTCATTCTTATGAGTGGAAATCGAACCCACAACCAATCGCATTTACAGTCTGACACTGTCCTGCTACGAAATGTCTTCAATAATAATAATTTTACATATAAATATATATATATTTATATGTCTATGGATTATACAGACAAGCATATATCCGATAACTATCCATGACACCACCCAAAGTTAATAAAACCAATAAATTCACAATTCGACTTGATTATTCCGAGAAATAGAACAAAAGCAGCAAAATTGCTTACGAAGATCGCGATGTAGCGGAATTCAACACATGTTATTTGTTTGTAACAGCGGTATTAACTTTGACTACGTAAGGTCTGATATTGCTCTTGTTTCGAAGAAGGGGAGATAACAGTAATATAACTAATATGTATATATACGTATTGGGCGTGAATAAGTTGATATATCGAAAATTTGTGTTTTAATGATGGATACTTTAAAGTTTAAGTGTTATATTCAGTTGTATCCTGCGCATTAATCAATTACGTGGATATTTTGAGAAATCCTCTTACTTTTTACTTCTTAGTGCTTCTCTAACAAGCCTACAATTTTAATTTCATTTTTCTATAGGCCTTAGTTCCACCTTTACATTGTCTGTCAATCACTCAGTAAGTAAGTAAGGCAAGCGTTTTATATGTATTAAGTAAATAAATTGTAAATTTGTTTTTTATGGCATTTAAAAATTTATTTACCTTGATGTGTTTAATTTGCTTGACGTTCTCCTATTTAGTCATTTATTCACTCTATAAATAAAAAAATTCTAATGCGTATTGTTATTTACGTATGCAATTATAATATTATATATATTCTCTATTGCACTTAAGAAAATACATGGGAAAAAGTAAATACATTTTTTTTAGTTTACAAACGGACGTATCCTTGAAAAAGATCTCTTCCAGTCAACCTGTGGAAGTGATGAGTATGTAACTGGCGGGATTAAAGAACAAAAAACAAAAAAAAGCAAACAATAATAAAAAATAGACATCCTATAGGATATATGTAATTGTTATTTTTCGATTTTTACGTTTAAATTGTTAAAATTTTCTCTTATGTAATACTCTCGCTTTTGCACTACGTTCTTCAGTTTGTGTTGATTCTTGACACTAGCTTCTACCTGCCTAGCGGACCATGCCAAAAAAACGCGAAGCTATAAATAAATTATAAACGTCTAATGTTTTTAATAACTATATAACTTAAGTGAAAAAAAAGTATGTAATGTAGTATGTATGTAAAGAACCAGTAAATACATACATACATAGCTTCACAGTGTATCTCGCGTATAGCAGGGTAGGCAGAGGGAACCTAGTGTTAAGACACTCCGTTCCCCACTTTCCGCCGAATTGAGGTATTGCGTGCTGAGTAGCGGAACTTATCACCGCGCTTTGCCTTGTCACCAAACCTAAGAAATGAATATACTAAACTTTTTTAAATTTCCCGGAGAGGGACACGAACCCACAACCTGTCGCGTTTACAGTCACCCTGTGCCTCTGCGCCACGACAGGCGTTAACTATAATACAAATATTCACTTATATATAAAGTAAATATAATACAAATATTCACTTCAGCAACAGCGTAACGTTTTATTCCGCAGAGCAGGGTAGTCAGAGAGAACCTAGTGTCATGACACTCCGTTCACCGCTTTTCACCCTAAAACGATAGCGTGGAAAGTGGCGGAACTCAACGCCGTGCTATGTTATATTAGCTGACATTATGATTATAACTAAAGTATTATAATTGCTTACAAGGTCTCTTTGAAGAACATAATTGGCCTGACGAGGATCAATATAGACTTTTATTATGATACTTCTCTTTATTATACTAGGAAGTGTACCTTATCAATACAATTAATTGTTGTATAAAAAATTGCTTACTATTCGTTCGCCGAACTAAAGCCGTCAGATTGCTATAATAAATGTTATTCCATTTGTCTAGGTTTAGTTTTATAATTTCGACTAGTGCTATAGAACAAATTATTTTAACTAGTGCCCCTGTTGACGCGTTAACAACGCGTTGTCTTTAGTACTGTATATGTCACTTTATATAAACATGCATGTCAAATGCATGTGTAACTATTATTTTATTTATTTAATATACTTTTTACGCATTATTTAAAAAAATATTAGCATTCTCTATGTAAACTATAATTGTGCGAAATTTCATGTAAAAAGGGGTACAAAGTTTTTGCTTCCCGTATTTATATATAGATAATAATAATAATAAAATACCATAGTGATCTGATAGTAAACGTTGTGAGTTCGATCACCACTCGGGTTAAATAGCACTCCCTACCTCACGGTAAAACAAAAATAAATATATTTTAAAAATTCTGAGTATTCACTTCAAATTCTAAATATGAAAAGCCAACTTAATTAATAGCTTTTCATTCGAGTAATCCAACAATGTTATAGTTCCTTTGAAACTTAGGTTAAATTTAAAGAAATACGTATGATTCGATTCCTTTCGCCACATATCACATCATATTGTGTGCAATTATAAGAATGAATTATGGAACGGGCAACGTCAGATGACTGCACTATATTATTATGTAAATAAGGTAAAACGAAAATACAGGGTTTCTTTGACAAGTAAAAATCGCACTTGCGGTTTCGAATAAGGCCTAAGTTATTAATTTGTTATAAAATAAGTAAATTTTTGTACATTGGGTATTTTTATGACTACAGCAAAGTATATGTATATTTCTTTTAATTTAAAATTATATAAATACTAGATATTTATATTATGGCCCGAGGTTTTTATAAATTATCGCCTATGTTTTTTTTTTTTATGTATAAACTAATTACTTTGTTACCGCAAAATATCATCTAAAGTTGTTTAGTACTTTTTGTGTAAGAGACATATCAATCTCCACGAAGTTTCGAATTATAATATTAGTAGACTAAGTAAAATATATAGAATTTGAACCTGCTCCATTTAGAAAACATTCTAAAGCTGTCTAGCCAATTTAAAAATATTATTATATTTTTATTATTTAAAAGTATAAGATTTTGCTATTACAAAAAAGGTTAAACTCTCACGCTATCTTACTAAAATCTGCACACCATCACTACAACTTATCTTTACACCTTCAATACATACCTCATACAAAATTCCGAAACATACAACCAAGACCATTTGAATAGAAAAAAAAAATATGAAAAGACTTCATGTTTCCGATTTGAACAACGAAGGCAATGAATTTCAAACGCGTCATAGTATCTACATACAAAAAATGTACCTAGAAATATCCATCCATACATACATACGTATGTATGTACATGGGCGTTCGTATTTCTGAACACTTATATGCAATTCGTTAGCTTACGTTTTAATTGCAACGCGGTGAAATGTTACAGTGGGTGGAACTGGAGTGTTGGGTCCGTTCATTTAATGGCCTTGGTTTAACGTTAGTTTTGGTATAATGGTTGGCTCTTTATGCTTTGACGCGTCTCGTGAATATCGGTTCGGATGTGATTTTTTTTTTATTTTTATTTTTTTTATTTTTTTTTCGAATGTTTGCATGTAACGTCGTTATGATTTTAATTTTTTTTAATGTGTGTGGGGATATAGGTATGTTTGTAGTGCTTAGTGTAAAGAAAGTAAATACGTTATTATAATACGCCTAACTATACTGACATTTTCATAACTAAAATATATCATTGATATCAGATTGAAATATACCACAACAGCCGTACTAGATAATTTTATATTATGTTTGTTTACGTAAATATAATGTAAGTGCAGCGTTGAATATGCATCATTCAATATGCATACACATATATTGCTCCACGCTGTATCCCACATATAGCAGGGTAGGCAGAGGGAAGCTAGTGTTAAGACACTCTGTACCCCACTGAATTGTGGCATTGCGTGCTGAGTGGCGGAAATCAACGCCGCGCTTTGCCTTGTTACCAAACGCAGGAAATGAAAAATTCAATTTCCTAGAGTGGGAATCAAACCCACAACCTGTCGCGTTTACAATCGCACGCTTGTGCATCTGCGCCACGACAGGCGTTTATATTCAATACAACGTCTCAAATTGGATCGAAAAGTGGAGAACAAAATGTCTTATCGCTAGGTTCTCTCTGTTTACCCTACTGATAAAGCTTCAAGCTTTTCCCCGAATAGCAAGTTTTATATGTAAAAAGTTTTAAAAATAACAAGTAGCAAAATGATTTCTTAAATTCACAAATTTAGCTTAAAACATATATGTTGTGTTAGTAATAATTTCAACTTTTGATGAATTTGTTAAAAATGGCAAATACGTCAGCCAGTTCCGGTTATTTCTTATATTAAAGATATTTTTATAGTAAAAAGATTACGGAATAGGTGATTGGTGATTTATATACAATACTTAAAATCCAATAATCATAGTTTCTAGCAATAATATTATAACAATAAAAAATCCTTAAAAACTCGATATATTTACATATTCACTTTTACATATCGCCATAGTAAAAAAAAGGGGGATATTATAAAAGCACGTGACATCGAAAGCTTCGTCTTATTGTCTACTCCAGCTTCCAAATTCGAAAAGTGGCTGTAAGAGGTGCATTGTGCATAATGAGTACTTTCCCCTACGGAAAACTACTGGATGTATGGAAATGCAATGGCTTGGTGGAAACTGCGACGATTATTATCATATGTTTTTATTTTAAATAATATATTTTTTTATTTTTTTTAGTCATGTCATTTTTTTTGTGGTTAAATTTATTAATATTTACTAATTACGTCGACGTATTTTTAGACAAAAGTGTATGCAAATACATGGTAGTCTTTTTTTTAATTTTTTTTTCCACTTCACGCTGTATCCCGCATATAGCGGGGTAGGCAGAGGGAAACTAGAGAATCTAGTGTTAAGACACTCCATTCTCTTTCAACATTTCCGTTCCCCACTTTTCCACATGGTAGTTACTTACTACTAATATTTATTTTATTAATTTTATGTACTTCTAATGGATCATTATGAAAAATATTGGCTTTCTGCACTACTTCCATCTTCATATATACTTTAACAATGTCAAATTTTATGTTCCTCTGTCTCCATATTTTTTGTAAAAAAAATCGATTTTTTTTCCTTTAAAAGTAGCTTAATACGTTTTGTTATTCTATCAAATATTGTGTGTAGGCAGAGAAAGTTGTGAAAACTCTCTTCGCCCACATTTATTAAAAAAAATAATGATTTTCTTTACAATATTTCATTTCATCGTAATTATATTTTTGATTTAAATTTTGACTGCTCAACCAAAAATTATTGTTAGATTTTTTCAGTGTAAAAATAGACACCTGAATTATTACAACAATTATCCAAAAATAAACTGGTTTTTTCTTCAGAATAGTAATCCATGCGGAAAAAAATGAATAATTTTTAAATATATTCATCGATATACAACTATTCCAAGCGTCACCTCTTTGTGCCCTCTTTTGATTGCGAATAACAGAGGAGCAAGTGTATAATAGGCCTCTTGAGAGACATGCAAGTGTTTGTGAATGGTGCACCCATAGTCTTGTAATACTGATAAAAATATGAAATATATTCATACAAGGAAAGTAACAGAATATGTACCTACCTCAAGTCAAAAGGTTCTACCAAATATCTCGCCAATGATTTACTAATAAGTAATGATACATAGATGTATGTAAATTTAAAGTTAAATTAATTACTTAAAAACATACATACGACATTTCGTCAATATACTTTTAAATTACACTCCAGAAAATTATTGAAAAGCCGCGAATGTGATCTATGTGTTATCTAGAAGACAATAAATAACAATTTTAGAAAAACGTTCTGCGTTCAAAAAACACATAGCTTAGCGGTTAAAACGCTTGGACGGTTTTCAAGAAGCGCGGGTTTGAGTTCCGCTGCGTTAAAATTTTTATAAGTTTTCTAAAAATATTTTTCGTTTCTTAAGTGTGTTGTTAACACTATAAAACTTTAGAAGAAAAAACAATAAACAATTCAGCATAAAAATATATAATACAATTGATTTATGCTAGAGACGAAGAAATATGCTTCAATTATTATTATTTTCTCATTATCTTTACAAATTACGTAGGTATATAAAAAAATCTTTAGTGAATCGACACTCCGCTTTCCATTTTCTTTCATATTATTTATAAATCACGCGATCTACCCTTTGAGAAGGTACACTGTGTATAATGGCTTTGTCTTCCATGACAATGTAATGTTAGGGTGAAGTATCGTGCATTAAAACTTTTCGGCTCACAGTGGCATTAGAGTATAGATTTTACACTTTAAAACAGGCAAAGTGTTATGCTCCGATACAAAAGTTCCGTAGAATGGAAAATTTGGAAGTCAGTGGAGTGAAGTGATGTGAGTGTGCACACAGGGGCCGTAGGTCAGGAGTTCGATTTTAGTACGTTGAGAATGATGTGTGTTTTATGTTCTTATTCTTATTTTTTTATAGTTATAGGCTTTAGCCCGTATAGCAAGGTAGTCAGAAACAACGTAGTGTCCAAACATTTCGTTCCCATCGTTCATTTTATGTTGCGTGTTAAGTGGCGGAACTCAACGCCGCGTTTTGTCTTAGCGGAGCGGTGAAATGAAAATAACTATTACTCATTCCTTATTATTCTTTGTTTCTTTATTTAAGTAAACTAGTCTACTCACTTACGATTTTTTAAGCGATACATATTGCAATGTTAGTGTCTATCGCTAAAAGTGGAAATTTATGGAACAAAATATAATATTTAATATTCTTTTCCATAAAGATGCCATCGTGGCGTAGTGAGTCTCACTGTAAACACCATCAGTGGTGGTTTCAAATCAATATCAGGGGAATATTTTCATGTCTCTGCTCTGGTAAGACAAAGCGCGGCGTTCAATTCCGCAACTCAACTTAATTACGGATCAAACGTAGAGAACAAAGTGACTATATTTTAAAAATAATCTTATTAGGTCTCATAACAAAAACTTCCTAGTATAAAGGCTTATTCTATAAGCTCATTTACAAATAAGCTTTCAATTAATGATATCAATTTCTAAAGTTAAATAAAAATCAGTACTAGTTTGCTTGTAAAAAACAAACAATACGCAGCTAAAATTCTATAAGCTGAATACCTACTTTTAATAATAGGATAGGATTGTAATAGAAATGTGATATTAAGAATATTAAAGTTATAGGAATATGTAACTTAGCGACATTTTCTAATTCATTGGACAAACGAAATGACTCGTTGGGGTTTTAAAATAATGTATTAGGTATTGAAAACACGTATTTATAATGATTTTTGTTATTCGCTGATACTAATTAAGCTAAGAGTATGGTTATGTTTAAATTATTTTTTATTTCCCAGTTCAAGTATGACAAAGTGACTTATTAGTACGTAATATTATAAAATTGGGCAGAAAGTAGAGATTGTAGTGTCTTAACACTGAGTTTTGCATCTTAAAGTGTTAACATACGACAAAAACTCATTGTTTTCTAGATTGAAATTATACTTTCTATATAAGCCATCATATTCGTTTAAGATTTGATACGAAAATGGTCGCCTACATTACCTGATTTGAGATAAATTTCAAAAACAAACAAAAATAAGTATCTATATACATGTAAATATTCCAATTATACTATTTATAAATTCGCTCACTCAAAAATCCAGAGCCAAAACAAAAATACAGTACAAATTCAAAATTAGAGTAGAAAAATGCTCAACGTCGGTGTTTTAGACTTTACTATGGAACATCCACACCTGCATACAAAGACCACATACATACATACACACAAAAACTAAAACCAACATTTACGTCGTAATCAGTTAAAAAAAAAAGTTATTTTGTCGAAAACGCAACGTAAACAGAACGCAACGTGAGCAGAACCCCTATTTTCTACCGCATTAATTGTACATAGAGGAGTTACACCAGTTTCTGAGTGCAAAGTGAGCTTGTGAGCTTTTCATAGCAGACAGGCTACAAATACTAAGTGTTGGAGTCTGGCTAAAAACTAGTTAGTTTTGTAAACGAGATTCATTTTTTACGAAACGAATTTGCCATTTCACTACGCGGTCTTTTAGAGTAGACCAAAGTGACTGCTCGGTCTTTTAGAGAAGACCAAAGCGAATGCGACGCGTACTAAATGGAGGCCGATGTTTTGATGTCAGTTGGATATAATAAGTGTGCAAATTTAAATGTTGAATATACCTATTTGTATTCAATAACGAATTTAATGGATGTAATGTTTTGTATGGTTCATACAAATATTATATAATTCATTTAAAGCTGTTATTTTGTATGAAAGCTTTTCGACTGGGATATTTTTTTAATAAATGGATAGGTGACGCTGTTGTGACTTGTTAATGTATGCATGTCTGACTGCACGAAATGATAATGTATATAAATTCAGCTTCTGTTATAATCTTTTTTATTTATATGCATTATAAATAAAAATAACTTATTCTCCCTGTTTCAAAGTGAATTGTTGAAATAGTTAGCCTTACAAAAATCATAGTATAAAAATATTTTAAAAATACTACAATACTACACTTTCTTACAGCTATTGTGACTGCAAAAAGTACAACATTACATTGAATATTAAAATTCACTGACACGAAAAATATTCATTGTTAAAAACATAAATAAGTTCTAGAATTTCTATGATCCAACACGATTCCATCTAGGATATGAAAAATACTTTTTTTTTTGAAAAAAGGCTAAAACCGTAGCGCGGCACGGTACAATGGGCAGGCGGGTTAGTTTAAATGACGACGCTGGATATGGAGAAGTTAAAGTTTATTTTAGATCGACAATGGTTATATTCGAATGACTTTTGGAATGTCACAAGTTATGGTTGAACAGAGTTTTTACTTATTTCTATTAATGTAAATTGTAAATAAAAAAAGTAAATAGTAATAATTATAAATAATATGAATCAAATAATTTTTCTTTTTTTTTTAGCTTCACACTGTATCCCGCTTGTAGCAGGGTAGGCAGTGGGAATCTGAGAACCTTGTGTTAAGACACTCCGTGCCCCACTTTCCGCTGAATTGAGGCATTGCGTGCTGAGTGGTGGAACTCAACACCGCGTTTTGACTTGTTACCAAACCCAGGAAATGAAAATTTTACATTTCTTGGAGTGGGAATCGAACCCACAACCTGTCGCGATTACAGTTGCACGCTTGTGCCTCTGCGCCACGACAGTCGTTATTTAAATTTTTAACCGAATTAACCACGTATATTTTGTATTATAATTATATTTTAGACCTTTACCTAGGAGCATGAACTATAGAAAGTGTTCGAAATGTCAGGCTTCTTAAAATGATTGAATTTCCGAATGCCAAAATATTAATCAGGCTAAAATAATTTCATTTAATAATTAAATTATTTGTTAAAAATACCATATCCAAAGATCCTACTTTACAAACAAATAAGACTTGTAAATGTTTTTTTTTAATTCCTCATTTATGCATTCGATACATTTACAGAGAAGGTGGAGGTCCTATGAATATATTTTCACATCTGCCTATTATCATATATAATTTAGCCAAGATGCAGATAGCAATCATCGAGACCTTCCATATAACGTAAAAAAATACTTTTTTAATCTTAACATAATTTAGTTTGTGACAATAAAACAGCTAAATCGCTTTCCTCCCCTAACTCGAACCACAAGCACTAAACCTAGGGGAAGTCATCGTAAACATGTCGGTGTACCGCCCGTTGGGGTTGGTTCCTTACCTCGATTGCTTATCTCAGCGCCACCACTTTATGTTATTACAGTCAGCTATTAAGAAGATGTGAACTTTACAGTAGGTTTAGTCTTAATATGGTAAGTAGCTTGGCAAAAATATACTTAATGCTAATGAAAAACGTTATTCTTTTATTAAAGAAACCTTTAATGTGGATTCTTTTGGATTTTTTATCAAATATTTCAAGTAGGCCTGTCGTGGCGCTGAGGCACAAGCGTGTGACTTTTAGCGTGACGGTTTGTGGGTTCGATTTCCACTTAGGGAAGTGACAATATTAAATAATATTTACTATTTTCATGTCTTCGCTCTGGTAATAAGGCAAGGCGGCGTTGAGTTGCACCACTCAGCACGCAATGCCTCAATTCGGCGGAAAGTGGAGAACGGAGTGTCTTAATACTAGATACCCTCTGCCTACCCTGCTATATGCGGAATACAGCGGGAAGCTATGTATGTATGTATGTATTTGTATTTTTCCGCTAGACTGTCAGAATAAAAAGTAGCTTATAAGTCATAACCATCTTTAGTATGTAAACATATGGCGTATTTATTAAAAAGAACCAACATGGCGCAGTGGGATAGCGGCTGACTGTAACCGCGATTGGTTGTGGGTTCGATTTCCATTCGGGGGATGATTTTTTAGTTATTCTAGCTTTATTATTCTCTATTTGCAAGACAAAGCGCGGCATTGAGTTCCGCCACTTAACACACAATGTCTCTGCTTAAAGCGGGAAGCGGTGAACGGAGTGTCTTAACACTAGGTCCATGACTACTCTGCATTGCAGGATAAAAAGTAGCTCTGCTTTTTATGCTTTGCTTTATTAATAACAACACACTTTAGTTACACATGAATATAAGCTCTATCTACCAACTGTATTTTAATCCTTTTCGTGCGAAATGGAAGCCGTTAAAAAGATCTCATTCCTATGTTTGTGTAACAGTCACGGATTGCAATCTCACAAGGGGATATGTGTACAAGTTATCACCCGCAACTTCGTTTGCGTGGACTTTATGACTCATACTATACTATAACCACTTCGACGGGTCCTACGTACATTGGTACAAGTGCAAAAAAAACAATTTTACCTATTATATTTATAAGCTATTTAAGAGATTCTACGATTGTATTTTTTTTAAATAATTAATGCCTTGAATAGTAACAAATTTACATCCATAAGAAGTTTTAAATGGCTCTACCGTAAAGTTGTTCTTTTCCAATTGTAATAGTGTACAAAGGACCAGTCGAGCTCTACCTTCCATAAGTACGTTTTAATAGTAAAACGTAAAATCCCGTAGCGATAGGAATTTTGGGGAATCCTCTCAATTTGAGCTATCTATGGCCAATAGTTTTAGCTCTTCGTTGTCCATCGATCAGTCATGTAGTATCTTGAAGAGTTCTATATTCATATACAATAGTGTCCCCGTTGACGCGTTAATAACGCGTCCTAGAAACGTATGTATATGTCATTTTATATAAACATGGATGTCAAACCATGGTAGTGTGTAACATTTATTTCCTTAATATTATATATTTTTTTGTATTATTTTAAAAAGATACTATCATTCTGCATTCCTTCGCTATATAAACTATAAGTGTACCAAGTACCATGCTCCTCCGTCCGCGACATTTTCGTAAAAAGGGGTCCAAAGTTTTTACTTCACGTATGAATATATAGATATATAGTTATATTTTCTGTTTCATTTTGAAAATACCCAAAATAAACCTAGTGTCAAGACGTTCCGTTCCCCATTTTATCGCCGAAAATCATGTTGAGTGGCGGAACTCAACACCGATACTATATTATACAAAATAAAAAAGCTAAAAAATTAAAAAATATTCACTCTATCCACAAAGAAGGCAATCCTAATGCCGTACTCTATGCATATTACGCTCTTCAAGTGTCTTCAGGCCCATCTAAAAATAAAACTAATATAAATTACATTTGCAAACTTATCAAGCGTTCTCGAGGTATGCATTTCGAACCAACCTGCTTATTGCGTCTAATTATGTTTCGTAATGAATAATTCATAGCGTAGTACTTCACTAAATGGGATATTTTGTATAATAATAAGCAACCCTTAATTAGCTGTACAGTACCATAGATAATATAATTAAAAGATGCTATGACTAGGATTTAAAAAATGTAATTAGGACTATGATTTGTGTTTAAAAAATATAATTTATAAAATTTTAATATATGGAGGAAAATCTTTTGAACCGTTTTTACGATGAAGGAGTACGGAATTTGGCATAGTTAATACTAATAAAATAAATATTGCACACACTATCCATATTATGTCAGTGATAATTTAGAATAAAAATTCCAGGCAGAATTTGGATTAGTGCCCCTTGAATAACACGTTCAAGGCTGTTGTGGTGGAATGTTTACCCAAAACCTTAATTGGCTAAAGCTCTTGGAGAGCTTACATTCTATGAGTGGCTATTAATCCTACTAGATTTGTAATCTTTTATAGTTATCCTATTGTCAATTGTCTGCTTGTAAACGAGACTGGTTATAGATTCGATTTTCACTAATATTTAAAAATTATTATTATCTGCTTTGGTTAAGACAAAACGCGGCGTTGAGTTATGCCACTAAGAACGCAATGTTTGTAGTTTAGCCGGAAAGTGGAAAAGAAGCTTGGAGAAGGTGGCTTCTTTCGGACTTTCCTGCTATGTGAGAAAAAGCGTGAAGTTTTTCGCGTTTATGATGACGTTTTAATTCCATCGACAGAACCGTCAAAGTAATGTCATTTAAAATATTTCTCAGAAAAAAACAAATATGTATTATGTACTACCATAGTAAGCAAGCTATGGACATTTAATAATGCACATAATTCATGACAAATTATCATCTGTTTCTATTATTCGCTCTTTATACAATCAACAAGGTCTGCATACATCTGCCCATCCCTATCGAATAGTGTGCGTAATATGAAAAGAATTAATAATTTAATTTATCAACTAAAAAAATATTTATAATATACCTCATTCACTATATTGATATAGATTAGCAACACGAGACACTTTACATAAGTGATATACATGATTTTTTTTCTTTTTTTTTTAACTTCACGCTGTATCCCGCATATAGCAGGATAGGCAAAGGGAACAAGAGAACCTAGTGTTAAGACACTCCATTCTCTTTCAACAATTCCGTTCCCCACTTTCCGCCGAATTGAGGCATTGCGTGCTGAGTGGCGGAACTCAACGCCGCGCTTTTTGCCTTATTACCAAACCCAGGAAATGAAAAATTCCATTTCCTGGAGTGGGAATCGATCGAACCCACAACTTGTCGCGTTTACAGTCGCACGCTTGTGCCTCTGCGCCACGACAGGCGTTAAATATTTATTGTAAAAGTGGTCAAAAAACTTTCTTTCCGATATATTATAGATGGTTTTGAAACCAAATATTTTTTTTCTTTCTTCTTTCCTATATATCACTATCGGTAAGGTTTACTACCTTACCAAGTCTTAAGTGACAAATCACTAAGCATTCCTTGTTTGTTTGTAAATTCGAGTGTATACCGACACCAAGTCCTTAGATTTAATAAAAGCTATTAATGCTTTACGACAGTAACTGCACCTTGCACAATTTTACCTTGACTTTAATCTTCATACTAGTATGCATAATATTACATAAGGTGTTTTGTTCTTTGTGTAGTAATCAATATGAAATAACGTTCAAGCTATGACAGTGTCAGCGAGAAAACCCCAATGCCTTGCTATCTACTACATAATTAATATTTATAAAAGTTGCGTAGATTCTTGATTTGATCAGAGCTTCAAGCTTCACGCTGTATCCCGCACATAGCAGGGTAGATTAGGTAGGGTGGGGGGAATGGACCATAATAGAACGGATTGGAGAGGAATCAAACCCAACACCTTGTTCCAAGTGAACAAAAGAAACAAACTAAATTAAATAAACGTGAAAAGATAATTAAATTTGTATTCTTACGGTTTAACCAAAACCAATACTTTACTAAGCATAAATCATCATTTATTATTTTGTTCTAGTTAATTAAAACGCCCCGCTGTGCATATCTACCTGGTCGCCTCACATTTTTTACTTGCAATTTCGTATCTTTTTTTAATTTTTTTTTAGCTTCACACTGTATCTCGCATATAGGCAGAGGGAACCTAATGTTAAGACACTCCGTTCCCCAATTTCCGCCGAATTGGTCAGGCATTGCGTGCTGAGTGGCGGAAGTCAACACCGCACTTTGCCTTGTTACCAAACCCAAGAAATGAAACCACTAAACTTTTACATTTCCTGGAGTAGGAATAGAACCCACAACCTGTCGCGATTACAGTCGCACGTTTGTGCCTCTGCGCCAAGACGGCGGTGTTTCTTCTTAAATGAGCTCATAATATTACTATAACCCGCCCCTGTTTCTTTTAAATTGGGAAGGTATCTAGGTAATTCAGTGGTCCCAAGGGTACTTTACAAAATAGCCTATAGGATAGAGTAGTCTGCAGCAATCTTTGCAAATGACTGCATTGTTAGTTATTATGAAAATTGTTTAGTTTTTCAGATTCAGAGTTATACCTTGGGGATTTCGTTCGTTTATGTGATCTACTAAATTCAAAATATACAGCGTTTATTCCCATTTTCGTAGAAACACGAAATTTTCATACTTCATCTCCTCTCCAAATTTAAAGTACCTTTTTTTTACGTGAGGAAATCCGTTACGGATACCCGTCCGATCGGGGACTCAGGACGGGTTATGTGGGAGGCCGTCCGTATACCCACTAAAACCTCACGGTGCTCCTCCTCTAACGCCACTAGCAGAGGCCCACGGGAACACCCGAATCTTCCGTGAAACCTTGGCGGCAAATTTAAAGTACCTAAATATATCACATGATTTGTTTTTCACGTTATTCACGTATGTCCACTGTCCGCCGCTTTTAACCCAAATTTTAAGCATTGTAAGTAAGCTGTTAAATGGCAGAAGTCTATTCTGCGCTTTGTCTTACCAGAGCGGAGAAATAAAAATAATTTAGGTATAATCAATAATATTTAATAAGATCATTCCTCCGAGCGGGATTCGAACCCATAAACATTCGCGTTTACAGTTACTATCCCATTACGGCCTAATGGCCATATAATGATAGAAAAATAAAAAAATCTAGTTATTAATAAATTTAATATGGAAATATACTTTAAAATATTGAATATTAAAATCATATTCAGTAAGTTATCCAACAGTATTAAGATAAAACCCTATATTTTTGGGCATAGCTGTATATCTCAGAAGTGGTCAACCTTTTTTAGCAACGGGCCTATCCAATTTTTTTAGTTTTTTGACAGGCCAAAAGACTTTTCTTTTTTTTTTTGATGGGCCGTATTTTTAATAGTGTTTAAAATTATATTCACTTCATAAACATTAGTTTCACGCTGTATCCCGCACAATACAGGGTAGGCAAAGTGAACCAGAGAACCTGGTGTTAAGACACACCGTTTTCATTTCCGTTCCCCACTTTACGTCAATATAGGCATATCCGAGTGGCGGACCTCAACGCCGCACTTTCATAAACATTAGATTATAAAAATACGAAAACAGTAAAAAAATATGATAAGTGCTTTCTGTTAACATAAAAAAAATACTGGAACACCTGACGCTGGAACATTGGCATTCCAGTTAAATCTTGAGATATATAAATATATAACGACTTAAAAAAAAATGGTGATAATAACTTTGTGAAAACGTGAAAATAATTGGAAATCTATAACTTCTGATGTAAAACTCCTAGACGTCGAATGAAAGTAAAGCTAACATAAATTTGGAAATAGCGTTTTAGCAGTTTTCTTCAGCGAAATTAACATCTTTCTGCCGAATAATATATGTATATAACAACATAAGTGGGTACTCTCCACTTTTGTGTGGTAAACGTGGTATGATTTTGAATGCAATTTGAGTGCAAAGTTCAATATTAACGGGTTGTAAGTGGAAGCAGTCAAGGTCTTAAATCACACAAGCGTAGTTGCAGGCAGCAATTATTTAATAATTAAGAGATCGCAGAAATTATCTATTGACACCTTTTGGTAGCAGATATGGCGAACAGTAACGCGGGGTTTGTCTTCACTGTAAATAACGCTTAGTAAAAGCGTATCGATAATTTTTATTAAAATTACGTTTTCAAATTATTTTTTAAATTTGTAATGATCTGATGATGATATCTCATAATAATAATAAGAATAATCTGTAATAAAAATAAACGCTTTGCGGGTCGCATAAAATTAGTAAGCGGGCCGCATGTTGATCACCTCTGGTATAGCTTAAAAGAAGCAATTACGCTCCACATGTTAGGGTCTAGATTTTACGTTATTTCTGCCTGAGTCAAGGCGGGTGGGGTAATATGGACTTTGTAAATACTTATTTTATTTTTTACATCCTATCCACGCTGTCTTCGCTTTTAATTATAATGATATTCATACAGTCTCTTTACAGTGTTTTTATTATGAAAAATACATTTTCTCCAGTTCATGGGTTATAATTAACTTTTATATGAACTTAGGTGTATACAAAAAATTGTATAGTAATATTTTCTTAGTGTTTTTTTTTTAACTTCACGCTGTATCCCGCACATAGCGGGGTAGGCAGAGGGAACCAGAAAACCTAGTGTTAAGACACTACGTTCCCCACTTTTCGCCGGATTGAGGCATTGCTAGCTGAATGGCGGAACTCACCGCCGCGCTTTGACTTGTCAATCTATATCAGACCCAAGAAATGAAAATATTGAATATTATTTAATATTTTCATTTCCTGGAGTGTGTCTCGAATCCACAACCTATCGCGTATATAGTATATCGCACGCTTGTGCCTTTGGGCCACGACAGGCTTAGTGTTGTCGAGTTATTTTTTAATAAACACAGACAGCATCTGTCGGAATACGCGTTTGGTTAGGGGTTCGATTCCCACTCGCATATTAAAATTATTTTAATTTTTCCACTCTAGTAAGATAAAGCGAGGAGTAAAATTTCGTCATTTATCACGCAATGTTTCAAACTTGGGCAGAAAGCAGCGGGCGGAATATGTGTAAATGCGACAGGTGTTGGGTTCGACTTCTACTCGAAGGCATGAGGGAATTTACATTATTCTCACTTTGCCACACCAAATGCAATGTGTTGAATTCCACGGCTCCCTAAATCGACACGCAATGTTTCGAATTCAAGAGTATCTCTCTGACTATACTACTGTGCGGGAAAAGCGTGAAGCTGAAGTTAATTTTTATAAACTATGTGAGTACAGGGTATTTTCTTTATTTTTGCATTACTATAACTAACCTAGTGTTAAACCTAGAGTAATTTTTTTTGAGTGTTAAATTGCGGAGCTTAACACCGCTCCTTTTCTTGACAGTTTATGGAAAAGGAAATAATTCAAACTTTGTACTGTAATGAAAAACTATATAAGTAATCCAGATAATATATTTTAAATACGAATCCACCAACACATAATTACTAAATAATTGAACCTTTTCTAAAATAGAAACGTTTCTAAGAAATAATTAAACATATTGATATTAAAAAGTAATTTTTATTTTCTATTGTATGATTAAATGCAAAGTATTAAAAAAGTAATATTTAGTTAACAAAGAAAATATTGTATGAATGCACAGCTAGAGCATGATTGAAAAGATTTTAATTAAAAACTATTGTACAATAACATTAATTATCTGAAACTGTAAACAATACTTGAGAGAAATTAAAATATTTTTACATACATATTAGTAATGTACCTTCTCTCTACCTATGAATATGAAAGTAAAAAAATCTTGCAATGCTATTCCGACTACCAATTAGCTTAAATATTTACACACTATAACAAAGGAATATTTCCATAGCAAGAACTTTTGCCAGGATAATAAGAAAACACTTTTAAGCGTGTTCTTTTTGGCTTTATGGCTTCACTTTTTCTATCTAATCTAATCTTATCAAAATGAAATTACCATTAAGTCACTACTGTTTACTCCTTATGATTCTTTTCAAATTAAATTTACCTATTAGTATTGTAACATTCAAAAATAAGTTTACTTTTTTATTTTTTCTTATAACTTATGTATAAGATTTATATAGACAAAACATGACATTTAGTACAGATGGTAATTGAAGATCAGGATATCCTCGTCAGGTATTCAAGAAAAAAAATATAATGTAAAGGATTTTTTTATATATTGAGATTAATGAATCATTCCTAGTATTTATCTGATTCATATTATTGAATATAAATACAATATCAAGTTTAAATATTTTTTTCAAGAAACAGAATAGTGGTTATATTGTAGGTGTTAAACTAAACCATTTTAAAACAAAATACAAACAAAATTTAATAAAGAAGAGAGTTGTTTTTAATATATTTATTAAATCTATCTCAGACTAAATGTAAATTCCTGAATTGAACTTAGATATACTTTAAAAAATAACTGAACTAAAAACCAATAAGCATATATTAAACAGTTCACCAATAAGTATATTTCTATATCAGTCTTCAACATGACTAACATAATACATATTTTAACACCATAACTTCCAACTGAACATCAAAGCTAATGCATTTTATAAAAAGAAACACCTCTGGCTGTATCTTAAATAACTTGTGATGAGACAAGTCATATTGCATACAATGTTCAACATCAAACGACTAAAACATTTGTCCACAAACAAACATCAAAGGCGCCGAAACGTGGAACGCATTACATATAACAAAATACCATTAATAAATGCCCGGAATGACCGTAAAATACTATAAATAGAAAAGGACTAAGGATGCTCACCGGATAACAGCAGAAAAACGAACAGAACAGCAGGATATACAGGCATTTTGACTATTTAACAGTATTCAGTGTCCACTACGAAGTCTTAGTTATTTATTTTATACGATTTGAAGACATTTTTAACTTATAAATGACTTAGAAAAAGCTTTTTTTGGAAGCGCGAAAGTAATACGGGTACGTCAGAACCGAAAGCGCGTTCTATAACAACTGTGAAGTGTAAACGCGAGCGGACTTGTGTCTCGGTTAGGGTTGTGCTATGCGAATGATGTTTCAAGTACCTTGATGATAAAATATATCGATTATATTGTCAGATTATTCGATGGGATAAAGTTTTAAGAGAATCGAAACGATAGGGTTTATGTTTTGTTTTCCTCGTAAGATTGATGTTTGTTTGTCTTCATGCAGTTGAAGTAACATTAAAAGTCAATAAAACCTAGTGTCCAGATACTGTTATACTCTGTTCCAGATATTTCACTTATATACTTTATAGTCTTTAAGCGATGTTTTATCTAATTAGATTGGAGGAATGCTTTTGTTTCAATACAAGGATTGTTCTGGTCGTCGAGCATACGATCCTCATATTATAGGCATACTTAGCAACTGCGCCACGATGGAGTTACGTGGATAGTTGATAAATTTAATTCTTTATGAAACACATAAAAACATATAACAAAATATTTAGCCTTTTGTTTTTGGTCTCCACACTCTTTATGCATAAGTAATGAAAAGAATAATAAATAATTAAACAGTTTATGAGCGCAATAAAGATAAATTTAAGTTATCTATAATATACAATTCCAAAAAATCGATTCATAGCTGCAATCGAAATGCAGTTATGAATCGATTTTTTGGAATTTGGAGTAATAAATCGTAACACCCCATCCCTTTTTAACTTGGAGCTTTTCAACAACGCTTTCACAGACAGTACACATGTACATAATGTTTTTCATGTACACACGCACACAAATATAATTCCGAAACCAGACAGCAGATAACTTCATTGCATATTTGACAGTTCATTCACATTGATTACGTTTCTATTTACGATGTATTACAATTTTGTTTAAAATATTTATAAATATTATATTTCACTTTCTTTATGACTAATTTACCTTTTAATTAAATAAAAACTGAAATTAAAGGCGTTTTATAAAAATTCTGAGCGAAATTTAAAAATGGAGTTAATTTCTCAATTTTGAACTAGATGGCACTATGGTGTATACTTTAACAATAACAGGTTTTAAGAAACAAATGCTTTGTTTGTTGTTTGTAAAAACAGCAAATAACAAGTGATTAGTAATATTAATACCATTTTTTGTCAAAAAATTTCATCATACTAATGGAAAGAAAAAAAAAAACAAAATTATTAAACATTCTTTATTACTGGAAATGATATTTGGCAAATGTTTGAGCTACAAGCAAGGGAAACACAATTTAGCATCTGCATATAACTTAACTGGGGTTGCATTAGTTCTTTATTTTTCCAGGAGACTGCTTCATCAGGTCTAGCTCCCGAGTCACTGCCATCAAACTCACTCTTGCTGTATTTACATATACAGAAAATCAGCTCCATTTCTCATTAAATTTGCATTACATATATGATGCTTTTATCACACCACCTCCCAAGATTATCATACCAGTGTTGTTAGCTTTCACTCATTGTGTTGAGTCTTCGTAAATCACCAGAATGCTCAATTATAAGCCCTGACCGCTTAAATGTGAATGGAAATACATCATATCTCCTAATGAGCCATCTGTTAATGCTGACTAAAAAGATAGTATATTGTTTCTCCAAGCTCACTAGCATACAGAAGTTTCATATTAATTTTCACCCAACTTGGCTATAATTTTTGGGAAGGAGACCAAACAATGCCATCTTGAATTTGCTGATCTAACATTTCATTTAATATTGGTAACCTATTCCTCAAATAAACAATAATTATCATTTGTACCAAAAGATTACAATTCTGTTTATACCTCTAGTCCTAAGCATTTTACCGCTTTAAATTAAAGTCTCCAACATAGGTTGAGCTAGACACTTTATGAAGTCTTCTCCACACCGCCTGCAGTAGTAACTATACAGTCAACAAGCTTATCTTCCTTAACCAGAAATAGCCTGGAGGCACCTCGTAAAACCTGAAGAAATCATATTAGATGTGTAACCTAAGAAAATTGTACAGTTAGTTTTCTTTTAATACATATATCTTCTTCATATGGGTCACAGGCTCTTCAGTTAACGGTATGTGAACGACATTTAAGCATTTTATTGATTTCAGCGACGGCTTTCCTGAAATTAGTTTGAAAACCTGATCGTGCGTAGCTTTCAAGTATTTTGTTATAGTCAGCGCCATTTTCCCAGTCATAGCCGGACACTATTGGAGTTTCTCAGAAGTTCTTGGCTCGGCACCAACATTGCGCTTACAGCTACGTCGGGGGGCCAGATTCTTTGTCGATCTTAGCTTGTAAATCCATTTTTTCTGTATGAACCCTATTATTTTTAAAAGACAGATTTTAACAGATATTGTTTAGTCTAACAATTACCATAATATAGAACAATTTATAAAATGCATTAATACTTCTTAGATCTATTTTTAATGTTATTTAAAAGCAAAGGTAAAATTTTTATAGATTCTTGGAATGTCAATGTCAAATGGTAATGCTTTTGAGCATTTACACTTGACAGCTGTCTGTCTGTCAAATTTGAACTTTTCGTTTAGAAATCATAAAAATCTTTTTCTAACATTTTAAATTTTATATTAAAAGTATAACATTATAATTCTCATAAGATGATAAAGAAATTTCTCCTTGCTGTTTATTATGTGTGTATTTCTTAAAAGCTTCAATATTTATAAGTCCGACGATTCACTTCTGTCAAATGGAGTGTACTTCATTTAAAGCTCCAACGTTGTGAATGTGGCCTGGACAAAGATTCTCGTTCTCATAAATTTTTACTGACTTAAGTTAATCCGTTCTTTATATGATGTCCTTCCTTATAAATTCCCTGTCCCCATTATTCCATGTTGTTAATGTTTATCTTTAGTCCTTATGTAAATTCTTATATAAATATATTAGTTCATTCCTTGCACACAAAAAAATGTATGTCTGGAAATAAATAGCGAGTTGTTACTGGGAGTTTTAGAGTAACTTTTTTTTTTTTTTTAACTTCATAGCAGAGGGTAGGCAGGGAATCAGGAGTGACCTACTATTAAGACACTTTCTCTTTTCAATTCCGTTCCTACTTTCCGCCGAATTGAGGCATTGAGTGGGAATCGCACCCACAACCTGTCGCGTTTACAGTCGCACGCTTGTGTTCTGCGCCACGATATGTTATAATATTGATATTGATTATTCCCAGAGGATAACATGTATTATGATTTATTTAAAAAATAAGTAAGGTAACATAAGTAGTATAAGGTAGGGCGGCGTTGAACTCCACTTAAAACAACTTAACGGGTAGAAAATAAAGAACAGAGTGATGTATCACTAGACTATATCTATTTCGAAGGTACTTTCGAATTAATTAAAATACGAATAGTACTAGTCCACTTTATCACATCTATAAATAAAACGCACTGATCAACTTTCTCTGACTTCTGCTCCTTTGCGTATAAAACAAGCATTTATTTATAATAAATGTTTATTTCAATATTATATTACTTTAACAATTTGCTGTTTTGTTTTATCCTTATGTAACTAAAGTACTTAAAACGAAATTATATATAAAATATTTATAGTATTAGCCTATATTTTTTACATTTATAAATAAGTAGTAAAGTTACTAGGTATGTATTATAATAGCATTAAAAAACTGACGCCTGTCGTGGCGCAGAGGCACAAGCGACTGTAAACGCGACAGGTTGTGGGTTCGATTCCCACTCCAGGAATTGTTAGTATTTTCATTTCCTGGGTTTGGTAATAAGGCAAAGCGCGGCGTTGAGTTCCGCCACTCAGCACGCAATGCCTCAATTCGGCGGAAAGTGGGGAACAAAATTGTTGTAAGATAACGGAGTATCTTAACACTAGGTTCTCAGGTTCCCTTTGTCTACCCTGCAATATGCGGGTTACAGCATGAAGTTAAAAAAAAAAGCGTTAAAAAAAAGTGAAAAATAATAGAGCGGATTTTACGAGCTAATGTAATTGAATACATATAAAGCTTCATACTTATACTATAAATTATTAAGTGTTTTTATATTTTTAAATTATTATTCTTAGTCTGAGGAAAAAAATAGTTAAGAAACATATAAAGTTTTTAACATAGCGGGATTCGAATGCGCCTCTTGGTAACATCCACGCGCTTTAACCAATTCGTTAACCAAATGTTCAATTGGAATATCTCGAAATTTTTATTCTCAAAAATATGTTATTATAAGCAACTTATCTTTGTTGTTAGAATATTTATGTTATTAAAATATTTTTGATGAGGAATTCCCCTCATATAGAGACTTTTTCTGATTGTTTTATATTAAAGGGTTATGTATATATATATAGAAGGCCGAAAAAAAGCGAATATTTTAAGTAAAATAAAAGATTTTAATGAACTTGTCCTGGGGAGTGATCGTAATTTAAAGCGACATTATTATGAAGTGTCCAGTCTACACGATAGATGTAATAGTTATGGATTAAATTTAAATTCAAGAGAAATTGTTAGTTTTAGAATTTTCCTCCTTATAAGTCTATGTCTTGAATTCTGGCGGAAAGTTGTGAATGAGTGTCTTGACACTTCACTTTGACTACCCTTTGTTTTTTTTTTAACGTGAGAAATCCGTTATAGATACCCGCCCGCGGGGATTCGGACGGGTTATGTGAGACTCCGGTCCGGCTGTAAAGAGGCCGTCCGTATACTCACTAAAACTTCACGGTGCTCCTCCTCTAACGCCACTGGCCGAGGCCCACGGGAACTGCCCCAATCATACGTGGAAACTTGGGCGCACTCTGACTACCCTGCTATGGGGGATAAAGTACAAAGCACTTTTTAGTAAAATAACAAGAATTTCAACGATTCATTCAGTGAAGAAATGAAGATAGTTCCTCAACACCGCAAAAAATGGTAACAAATACGCAAAAAGAAATAGATAATTAAAATTGTATCCCACCACAATAAATCTTAAGCTTAAAAATTAATTATTCCAGAGTTATTAATAAC
>JAKGSA010000703.1:0-16691 GCA_033558755.1 Philaethria dido
TTTTCAGATTCAGAGTTATACCTTGGGGATTTCGTTCGTTTATGTGATCTACTAAATTCAAAATATACAGCGTTTATTCCCATTTTCGTAGAAACACGAAATTTTCATACTTCATCTCCTCTCCAAATTTAAAGTACCTTTTTTTTACGTGAGGAAATCCGTTACGGATACCCGTCCGATCGGGGACTCAGGACGGGTTATGTGGGAGGCCGTCCGTATACCCACTAAAACCTCACGGTGCTCCTCCTCTAACGCCACTAGCAAAGGCCCACGGGAACTCCCGAATCTTCCGTGAAACCTTGGCGGCAAATTTAAAGTACCTAAATATATCACATGATTTGTTTTTCACGTTATTCACGTATGTCCACTGTCCGCCGCTTTTATCCCAAATTTTAAGCATTGTAAGTAAGCTGTTAAATGGCAGAAGTCTATTCCGCGCTTTGTCTTACCAGAGCGGAGAAATAAAAATAATTTAGGTATAATCAATAATATTTAATAAGATCATTCCTCCGAGCGGGAATCGAACCCATAAACATTCGCGTTTACAGTTACTATCCCATTACGGCCTAATGGCCATATAATGATAGAAAAATAAAAAAATCTAGTTATTAATAAATTTAATATGGAAATATACTTTAAAATATTGAATATTAAAATCATATTCAGTAAGTTATCCAACAGTATTAAGATAAAACCCTATATTTTTGGGCATAGCTGTATATCTCAGAAGTGGTCAACCTTTTTTAGCAACGGGCCTATCCAATTTTTTTAGTTTTTTGACAGGCCAAAAGACTTTTCTTTTTTTTTTGATGGGCCGTATTTTTAATAGTCTTTAAAATTATATTCACTTCATAAACATTAGTTTCACGCTGTATCCCGCACAATACAGGGTAGGCAAAGGGAACCAGAGAACCTGGTGTTAAGACACACCGTTTTCATTTCCGTTCCCCACTTTACGTCAATATAGGCATATCCGAGTGGCGGACCTCAACGCCGCACTTTCATAAACATTAGATTATAAAAATACGAAAACAGTAAAAAAATATGATAAGTGCTTTCTGTTAACATAAAAAAAATACTGGAACACCTGACGCTGGAACATTGGCATTCCAGTTAAATCTTGAGATATATAAATATATAACGACTTAAAAAAAAATGGTGATAATAACTTTGTGAAAACGTGAAAATAATTGGAAATCTATAACTTCTGATGTAAAACTCCTAGACGTCGAATGAAAGTAAAGCTAACATAAATTTGGAAATAGCGTTTTAGCAGTTTTCTTCAGCGAAATTAACATCTTTCTGCCGAATAATATATGTATATAACAACATAAGTGGGTACTCTCCACTTTTGTGTGGTAAACGTGGTATGATTTTGAATGCAATTTGAGTGCAAAGTTCAATATTAACGGGTTGTAAGTGGAAGCAGTCAAGGTCTTAAATCACACAAGCGTAGTTGCAGGCAGCAATTATTTAATAATTAAGAGATCGCAGAAATTATCTATTGACACCTTTTGGTAGCAGATATGGCGAACAGTAACGCGGGGTTTGTCTTCACTGTAAATAACGCTTAGTAAAAGCGTATCGATAATTTTTATTAAAATTACGTTTTCAAATTATTTTTTAAATTTGTAATGATCTGATGATGATATCTCATAATAATAACAAGAACAATCTGTAATAAAAATAAACGCTTCGCGGGTCGCATAAAACTAGTAAGCGGGCCGCATGTTGATCACCTCTGGTATAGCTTAAAAGAAGCAATTACGCTCCACATGTTAGGGTCTAGATTTTACGTTATTTCTGCCTGAGTCAAGGCGGGTGGGGTAATATGGACTTTGTAAATACTTATTTTATTTTTTACATCCTATCCACGCTGTCTTCGCTTTTAATTATAATGATATTCATACAGTCTTTTTACAGTGTTTTTATTATGAAAAATACATTTTCTCCAGTTCATGGGTTATAATTAACTTTTATATGAACTTAGGTGTATACAAAAAATTGTATAGTAATATTTTCTTAGTGTTTTTTTTTTAACTTCACGCTGTATCCCGCACATAGCGGGGTAGGCAGAGGGAACCAGAAAACCTAGTGTTAAGACACTACGTTCCCCACTTTTCGCCGGATTGAGGCATTGCTAGCTGAATGGCGGAACTCACCGCCGCGCTTTGACTTGTCAATCTATATCAGACCCAAGAAATGAAAATATTGAATATTATTTAATATTTTCATTTCCTGGAGTGTGTCTCGAATCCACAACCTATCGCGTATATAGTATATCGCACGCTTGTGCCTTTGGGCCACGACAGGCTTAGTGTTGTCGAGTTATTTTTTAATAAACACAGACAGCATCTGTCGGAATACGCGTTTGGTTAGGGGTTCGATTCCCACTCGCATATTAAAATTATTTTAATTTTTCCACTCTAGTAAGACAAAGCGAGGAGTAAAATTTCGTCATTTATCACGCAATGTTTCAAATTTGGGCAGAAAGCAGCGGGCGGAATATGTGTAAATGCGACAGGTGTTGGGTTCGACTTCTACTCGAAGACATGAGGGAATTTACATTATTCTCACTTTGCCACACCAAATGCAATGTGTTGAATTCCGCGGCTCCCTAAATCGACACGCAATGTCTCGAATTCAAGAGTATCTCTCTGACTATTCTACTGTGCGGGAAAAGCGTGAAGCTGAAGTTAATTTTTATAAACTATGTAAGTACAGGGTATTTTCTTTATTTTTGCATTACTATAACTAACCTAGTGTTAAACCTAGAGTAATTTTTTTTTGAGTGTTAAATTGCGGAGCTTAACACTGCTCCTTGTCTTGATGACTATGGAAATGAAAATAATTCAAACTTTGTACTGTAATGAAAAACTATATAAGTAATCCAGATAATATATTTTAAATACGAATCCACCAACACATAATTATTAAATAATTGAACCTTTTCTAATATAGAAACGTTTCTAACAAATAATTAAACATATTGATATTAAAAAGTAATTTTTATTTTCTATTGTATGATTAAATGCAAAATATTAAAAAAGTAATATTTAGTTAACAAAGAAAATATTGTATGAATGCACAGCTAGAGCATGATTGAAAAGATTTTAATTAAAAACTGTTGTACAATAACATTAATTATCTGAAACTGTAAACAATACTTGAGAGAAATTAAAATATTTTTACATACATATTAGTAATGTACCTTTTCTCTACCTATGAATATGAATGTAAAAAAATCTTGCAATGCTATTCCGACTACCAATTAGCTTAAATATTTACACACAATAACAAAAGAATATTTTCATAGCAAGAACTTTTGCCAGGATAATAAGAAAACACTTTTAAGCATGTTCCTTTTGGCTTTATGGTTTCACTTGTCCTATCTAATCTTATCTTATTGAAATGAAATTACCATTAAGTCACTACTGTTTACTTCTTATGATTCTTTTCAAATTAAATTTACCTATTAGTATTGTAACATTCAAAAATAAGTTTACTTTTTTATTTTTTCTTATAACTTATGTATAAGATTTATATAGACAAAACATGACATTTAGTACAGATGGTAATTGAAGATCAGGATATCCTCGTCAGGTATTCAAGAAAAAAAATATAATGTAAAGGATTTTTTTATATATTGAGATTAATGAATCATTCCTAGTATTTATCTGATTCATATTATTGAATATAAATACAATATCAAGTTTAAATATTTTTTTCAAGAAACAGAATAGTGGTTATATTGTAGGTGTTAAACTAAACCATTTTAAAACAAAATACAAACAAATTTTAATAAAAAAGAGAGTTGTTTTTAATATATTTATTAAATCTATCTCAGACTAAATGTAAATTTCTGAATTGAACTTAGATATACTTTAAAAAATAACTGAACTAAAAACCAATAAGCATATATTAAACAGTTCACCAATAAGTATATTTCTATATCAGTCTTCAACATGACTAACATAATACATATTTTAACACCATATCTTCCAACTGAACATCAAAGCAAATGCATTTTATAAAAAGAAACACCTCTGGCTGTATCTTAAATAACTTGTGATGAGACAAGTCATATTGCATACAATGTTCAACATCAAACGACTAAAACATTTGTCCACAAACAAACATCAAAGGCGCCGAAACGTGGAACGCATTACATATAACAAAATACCATTAATAAATGCCCGGAATGACCGTAAAATACTATAAATAGAAAAGGACTAAGGATGCTCACCGGATAACAGCAGAAAAACGAACAGAACAGCAGGATATACAGGCATTTTGATTATTTAACAGTCTTCAGTGTCCACTACGAAGTCTTAATTATTTATTTTATACGATTTGAAGACATTTTTAACTTATAAATGACTTAGAAAAAGCTTTTTTTGGAAGCGCGAAAGTAATACGGATACGTCAGAACCGAAAGCGCGTTCTATAACAACTGTGAAGTGTAAACGCGAGCGGACTTGTGTCTCGGTTAGGGTTGTGCTATGCGAATGATGTTTCAAGTACCTTGATGATAAAATATATCGATTATGTTGTCAGATTATTCGATGGGATAAAGTTTTAAGAGAATCGAAACGATAGGGTTTATGTTTTGTTTTCCTCGTAAGATTGATGTTTGTTTGTCTTCATGCAGTTGAAGTAACATTTAAAGTCAATAAAACCTAGTGTCCAGATACTACCATTCTCTGTTCCAGATATTTCACTTTATATACTTTATAGTCTTTAAGCAATGTTTTATCTAATTAGATTGGAGGAATGTTTTTGTTTCAATACAAGCATTATTTTGGTCGTATGCTCGACGATCCTTATATTATAGGCATACTTAGCAACTGCGCCACGATGGAGTTACGTGGATAGTTGATAAATTTAATTCTTTATGAAACACATAAAAACATATAACAAAATATTTAGCCTTTTGTTTTTGGTCTCCACACTCTTTATGCATAAGTAATGAAAAGAATAATAAATAATTAAACAGTTTATGAGCGCAATAAAGATAAATTTAAGTTATCTATAATATACAAATCCAAAAAATCGATTCATAACTGCATTTCGATTGCAGCTATGAATCGATTTTTTGGAATTTGGAGTAATAAATCGTAACACCCCATCCCTTTTTAACTTGGAGCTTTTCAACAACGCTTTCACAGACAGTACACATGTACATAATGTTTTTCATGTACACACGCACACAAATATAATTCCGAAACCAGACAGCAGATAACTTCATTGCATATTTGACAGTTCATTCACATTGATTACGTTTCTATTTACGATGTATTACAATTTTGTTTAAAATATTTATATAAAGATTATATTTGAATATTATACATAATTTACCTTTAATTAAATAAAGAAACTGAAATTAAAGGCGTTTTATAAAAATTCTGAGCAGGAAATTTAAAAATGGAGTTAATTTCTCAATTTTGAACTAGATATGGCACTATGGTATATACCTTAACAATAACAGGTGTTAAGAAACAAATGCTTTTGTTTGTTATTTGTAAAAACATAAATATGCTGGGATTAGTAATATTAATACCCACCATTTTGTTCAAAAATGTTATCATACTAATGAAAAAGAAAAAATAACAAAATTATTAGAAAAAAAAAACATTCTTTTTTATTACTGAAATGATATTTGGCAAATGTTTGAGCTACAAGCAAGGGAAACACAAGCGTAGCATCTGCATATAACTTAACTGGGGTTGCATTAGTTCTTATTTTTCCCCAGGAGACTGCTTCATCAGGTCTAGCTCCCGAGTCACTGCCATCAAACTCACTTGCTGTATTTACATATACAGAAAAATCAGCTCCATTTCTCATTAAATTTGCATTACATATATGATGCTTTATCACGCCACCTCCTAAGATTATCATACCAGTGTTGTTAGCTTTCACTGCCATTGTGTTGAGTCTTCGTAAATCACCGAGAATGTCAATTATAAGCCCTGACCGCTTAAATGAATGGAAATACATCATATCTCCTAATGAGCCATCTGTTAATGCTGGACTAAAGATAGGTATATTGTTTCTCCAAGCCCAATAGCATACAGAAGTTTCATTATTAATTTTCTCACCCAACTTGGCTATAATTTTTGAAGGAGACCAAACAATGCCATCTTGAATTTGCTGATCTAACATTTCATTTAATATTGGTGTAACCCATTCCTCAAATAAACAATAATTATCATTTGGTACCAAAAGATTGCCAATTCTGTTTATACCTCTAGTTCTAAGCATTTTACCGCTTAAATTAAAGTCTCCAACATAGGTTGGAGCTAGACACTTTATGAAGTCTTCCTCCACACCGCCTGCAGTAGTAACTATACAGTCAACAAGCTTATTCTTAACCAGAAATAAAATGGTGTCTCGTAAACCTGAAGAAATCATATTAGATGTGTAACCTAAGAAAATTGTACAGTTAGTTTTCTTTTTAATACATATATCTTCTTCATATGGGTCACAGGTTTCTTCAGTTAACGGTATAGAACGACATTTAAGCATTTTATTGATTTCAGCGACGGCTTTCCCGAAATTAGTGGCTTGAAAACCTGATCGTGCGTAGCTTTCAAGTATTTTGTTATAGTCAGTGCCATTTTCCCAGTCATAGCCGGACACTATTGGAGTTTCTGCAGGAAGTTCTTGGCTCGGCACCAATACGGCGCTTACAGCTACGTCGGGGGCCAGATTCTTTTTGTCGATCTTAGCTTGTAAATCCATTTTTTCTGTATGAACCTCTATTATTTTTTAAAAAGACAGATTTTAACAGATATTGTTTAGTCTAACAATTACCATAATATAGAACAATTTATAAATGCATTAATACTTCTTAGATCTATTTTTTAATGTTATTTAAAATACAAAGGTAAAATTTTTATAGGATTCTTGAATGTCAAAAAAAAAAATAAATCTTAAGCTTAAAAATTAATTATTCCAGAGTTATTAATAACTTATATAATTCTTTATTTTTGTGGTAAACACTTAAAAGGTCAAAGATCAACCGGAAGTGGCTATTATACTTGTATATGTAGCAAATTAGCTTGATGTAACTAGTTATGTCACTTGCGCCTTCCCTTTCTAACCATATTTAGTTAAGACGTGATTACATGTTCTTGTAATCATCGCTGTTAAAGTATATTACTTAGAAATGTGAAATGTTAGATTATGTTTAATTATATAATATTTATATATGTTTTCTTGGTAAATTATTTTTTTAATCTGTGAGAGATTTTTTTAACTATGTTATTTTTAAGCTTCAAGCTTTTTTCCGCATAGTAGTTTAATCAGAGAGAATTAGTGTCAAATTAGTGTCAAGACACTCCGTTTTCAGGTATCTGTCTTAATTTGAAACAATGCGTGTTGAGTGGCGGAAATAACACCGTGTTGTATGTTAAGGGAAAATGACATGCATGAAAAGGTTAACGACTGTGGACGAGGTGAAAGAGGTATGCAGGGACAGTAGCGTTTGGCGCTCCGGAACTCTGACTACCCCGCTAGGGATAGCGTGAAGTTAGGTAGGTAGGTAGGTTATGTCCTATCAGAGCGGAGTAATGATAATAATTAACGCATTAACTTTCCTTCGAGCGGAAATCAAACCTACATCCAATCGTACAGTCAGATAGAATCGTGTGAGATGTCCACTGAGCCACCATGGCTTCTTTTTTTAATGAATAACGGATTAAAATTAATAAATTATATTTGGTATTTTTATTTCCTCGCTCTGGTAACAAGACAAAGAGCGGCGTTGAGTTTCGCCACTCAGCACGCAATGCCTCAATTCGGTGAAAAGTGGGGAAGTGTTAATAAAGAACGGAGTGTCTGAACACTAGGTTCTTAGGCTCCCTTTAACTACCCGGCTTTGTGCGTGAAGCTAAAAGAAATATTTTTTATTAATGTACGTGATATAGGAAACATAAAAGAATAATAAAGAGGCACTGTTACACATCGCTTATTATGTACACGGTTTAGTATTTTGACCTACCTTTTACCATAATTGTAATATATTAAATTTTGTTTATAATACAATCTTAACATATGACTTAGTGTACTAGCGATGACGTGGGTTCGATTCCCCTTCCGGGCTTTAATTATGCTTAAAATATTGTCTGTTTTTATAAAATATATTTTTTAAATAGAGTGTATGATGCAGCGATTGCATCAAAAGAAGTAAAATAAAAACAATTAATTTCATTTATGAATACTTAGTGGGGAACGGATTGTCTTAACATTAGGTTCCCTCTGCCTACCCTGCTATATGCGGGCTACAGCGTGAAGATATGTATGTTATGCTATTTAAATATAGTTGAGACAGTGATTGATTGCAAGCGTCAATGGTTGGATCAATTCTCATTCAAGAAAATAATTAAATTTAAATTAATTTAATTTCTCCGCTCTCGTAAGGTATAGCGCGGCGTTAAATTCTGCCACTTATCCCGAAATCCGGAATTTCTTGACACTATGTTCTCTTTGATTAACTTATTATGCGGGATAGAGCGTGATGCTGCTGATGAAGTAAAACTTCATTTGATAAAATAAAAAATAAATATACATTAATATACAATATCATAATTTTTATATATTCTTTTGGCTTAAAACATTACAAATTTATTCACATCTATAAAAGTATATATATATTTTTTATTATTCTTTTTACAAAGCGTAACAAGACGTCACATAATTGTAGATGACCTGGTTTAAGAAACTGTTACTGTTACTACATGAACACGTACAGATACGTTATTAAAAATATTTTTACGCTGTGCATTTATTCACACGCTGTTGACTTTTTAATCGACCGGAAGCATGCCAATTTGGTAAAAAAATATGACTATCATAGTAGAGTGGCGTTATTATATCGAATGTATTAGGATCAAATCCATAGGTGTATTTTAAAGATAATATTGACGCATATTTTTTTATTCGAATTTTTAGCATATGACTAAAAATTAACATATGACAATTAAAATTTAATTTTACATTTAAAAGAATATCGTTCACATAAAATGCTTAATATTTACATTTATAGAAAAAGTATAAAAAAATTATTGCACCCGGACTCGAATCCGCGCATCTTGGAAGCCGTCGAAGCGCTCTGATCGCTAAGCCATGTAATATATATCCAGCTTAGTCGGAATTCTTATATGATTTTTACAACTTATTTTTGTTGTTAGCATCTCTGTAGAGAGATTTTTACACCATCAAAACGGTTAATATTTTTCTCGTATTAGGTACTCTAAAACCATTTTTTTTTAATTTCTATACATTCTTTACTTTACGCGGAGAGTTTAAATTTTCCCTTAAAATTTATTTCTGCACCTTGTTAGATAGACCATTGGATATATCAACGAACGGAAAACAAAAATACTTCAAGCAAAAAATTCGAATCTGCAACAACCGTGGGCATCACCACTGCGCCATAACAACTTGTTCTACATAACCTAATAATATTATTAAAAATACCGAACAAAAAGCTATACACATATACGTACGATCGGTCTAATGAAAGTAAAATTGTTAGACGTTGCATAACGTCTTACATCATACATTGATTGATGCCACTCACGGGCATATGATTATTGTGGAATTTGTAATTGAGAATAACTTATTTCTTTATTCGTTTTCCATTTTTTTGTTTAGATAGTTATATCTAAGATAATATTTAATAGTTTTTGGTTAGATGCTTTTTATGGAACAGTTGGAAAGTGTCTACGCAACGGATTTAGGTTGAATTCTACGTTGGGAAAGCGTCTATTTCTAATATTTGCATTTTCGATTTAATTGAATAAAACGTGTTGTGTGTTGTTTTTTTTAGCGTCTTTTCTGACGCACAGATAACTATGCTTATATATATATTTTTTTAACTTCACGCTGTAACCCGCATATAGCAGGGTAGGCAGAGGGAACCAGAGAACATAGTGTAAAGACACTCCATTCTCTTACAACAATTCCGTTCGCCACTTTCCGCCGAATTGAGGCATTGCGTGTTGAGTGGCGGAACTCAACGCCGCGCTTTGCCTTGTTACCAAACCCAAGAATTGAAAATACTAAATTTTACATTTCCTGGAGTGGGAATCGAACCCACTACCTGTCGCGTTTACAGTCGCACGCTTGTGCCTCTGCGCCACGATAGGCGTTTCCATCCGATACCCAGACATTGAGTATTGAAACGTAAATTCGACGGAGCGGGAAAATAAAAATATATAATTTTATTCAACAATCATCAGCTTTACAGCCACACAGGTGACGAAGGAAGTGATGTGTATCGCATCACTTATCGCATCGTAATTTTCACCATCTCCTATAATTAGGATCTGGGTTCATGTGAAAATACTTAAAAATGTAATTTGTTTGTCAACTCAAACTTCGATTGCTGTCTCCTTTTAAACTATAAGAGACAAAAAATACATATATACATACACACCTGCAAGATTTAATATAACTCAATAACGTAATTAGTATACATATTCAAATTACTTAAGGATACAAGTGGTAAATTTTTCACAAAAAAATCCTGAATAATTTTTTATTGTTATATGTCATTACAAAGTAATAAAGTGTATGTAATAATATACTCGTACTCTACTAAGTACTACATAAGTGAAAAAAAGGAGTGCCTTAACACTTTATTCTCTTCCACCTTACCACATGCTATAGGTTCTAAAAAAATAAACATACATAGCTTCACGCTGTATCCCGCATATGTCTGGGTAGGCAGAGGGAACCTAGTGTTAAGTCACTCCGTTCCCCACTTTCCGTCGAATTGAGGCATTGCGTGCTGAGTGGTGGAACTCAACGCCGCGCTCTGTCTTGTTACTAAACCCAGGAAATGAAAACTTCCATTTCCTGGAGTGGGAATCGAACCCACAACCTGTCGCGTTTACAGTCGCACGCTTGTTCCTCTGCGCCACAACTGGTGTTAAAAAATAAAACTTATTTAGTTCTTTTTATCATTAATTAAATTAAAAAGGCTATTTCAATTCTTTTCTATATTACTATATAATTTCCTTTAAGTGTCGAGATATGTAATCAAGTTGTTACCTATAACCTACAAGCAAACGCAATATCCGCAAAAACTAGTTCGGAAAGTAATTAATCAAAATTGATGTTCACTGTAATACGCTTTATAATAATTTTCCCACAGTGTTGGACGATTTTATACAAAAATGATATAAGAAATATGATTACAAATAATTAAAATTTTAATAAATAAGCAAATCGGTTTATTACAAAAAACTCATAAACTACTCGTCAGATTTTAACTAAATTTAAATAAGAGCACATGAGAAACACTAGCTATCATATAAAATAAAAATTATCAAAATTGGTTCACCCAATAAAAAGTATTGCGATAACATAAAAAAAACAGTCATATGGATATGTCCTCATTTTTGATGTAAGTAAAAAACTATAAGAAGCCACGTTCGTGAGTAAGCAAACATGGTTGTGTGTGTAATATTTATTTCTTGAATTTAGTGTATTCCTAATGCATTAATACAAAAAATATTGGCTTTATGCACTTATTCTATATGTAAACTCTAACTATGCCAAATTCCATACCCCTTCGTCCGCATAGTTTTTGTAAAATGTCGTCCAAAACTTACGTATTAATACAATGATAATTCGATATATCAACTTTTCGTTCTTTTCTACTTCCAGCCTAATTTATATATACTGAGTGCCTAAAATATACCTATATAGATTGTATTACTAGCAAAGTTTATTTTTAAAAGAACACAACATTATACTTTCCTTTCACAATTTATAATTTTTTGTTACTTCCACAAAATGTAATAAATATTAAATTACACGAACAATATAGGAAATTCATTAACATAACCTACAAAAAAAAATTAATATAAAATCACTTATTGCATAACATAGCATTATACAAATAACATATATTCAAAGTAAAAGGCAAGCCCGATATTCTGGCGCTATCTTGTTTTGGCGATAGTTGAAATTATAAATATATTCGTAATATTACTTATAAATAAAAATATGAAAGGAGTTACGTGTTAGAATTAAATTCCCAGACTTATATATGTCATAATTTATTTTGTGTGAATAATATACATAAGCAGCTTCCCTTATAGCAGGATTGTGAGAACCCAGCGTTAGTTGTATTTCAATATACTTTTTTTTATTTAAAACAGATGGCAAACGAGCTGAAGGACCACCTGATAGTAAACCGGAACACATCATAAGATATTTGGCGGTTCGTCTTTGACATGATAGTGGTCGCGAGCCAGTCGGAGGACGAACCTCCTACCGCCAAAACTACTGGGAAACCCGTGTCTTATGGGACGCTACCCATCGGCGGAGGGGAATTATATTTTAACCTCGTCCCCTCACAGGAAAAACTTACTTTAAACTGTAATTGTTACTTTGCAGCTATGTGATGAGTTTTTGGCTGGTATCAATATTCAGTATTTTTTTTTGATTCACACTGTATCCCGCATATAGCAGGGTAGATAGGTTGAGGGAACCTGAGAACCTAGTGTTAAGATACTAAGTTCTGTTTCAACAATTCCGTTCCCCACTTTCCGCCAGATTGAGGCATTGCGTACTAAGTGGTGAAGTTACCAAACCCAGAAAATGAAAATACTTCATTTTCTGGATCGGGAATCGAACCCACAACCCGTCGCGTTTACAATAGCACGATTGTGCCTCTGCGCCACGACAGGCGTACATATTCAGCTTTTAGCTGTTATCAATATTATGTTATTTTGTTTAAATATTTTTTTTAATGACATTTTAGTCTATGCCATATTTTACATGTCTAAATTCCGTAATTTATAATTTGAAACGTAAAATACTTATCCCTAGAAATGTAGTCAAAGTACAAGCTAAACTTTAGCTTCCTTCATCTAATAATTTCTGTCCTGTGTAAAAACGTGGCTTGAGATATGTATATAATTATATTTTCAATGAATTCTCCTTTATATGTTTATTTTTAATACAAATATACATACTAACTTACTGTTCGTTTGCTAATTATTGTGATCTCTTGCACATTTCTTCTCATACTAAAGAAGAAAACTTTAAAAGTCCTTTCTCTATTTGTCCATTACCTATCCTATTGTGAAAATGTCCACATAACTGAGCATTCCGCTCAGTGTTTGTGTAAATATAATAAAAACATCTTTTACTGCAAAATGATATCGTTATTTTCAAGGTCTCTTCTGTTGCATTTTACGATATTCTTTTATATTTAAAACAAAATTTATACACATATAATAATATTGTAAAGTAGAATTTTTAATAAAAAATAGACAATTAGATTCTTTTGAAAAATGTGTTCATTACAAAAGTCAAATAATTAAAAATTTGGTGATCTATTGTCAAAATTCCACAGCATAAAATTGAATGTAAATGACAAATATTTTACTAAGAAATTCCTATTGAAAATTTATTAGAAGTAGAATCTCGGTTATCCGGGGTTCGATTAACCAGGGTTCCGTTAACCGGGGTTTGAAAGGGCCAGTTGCTTTTATTAAAAAGATTTACACGATTTATTTTATAGTTCATAGAATAGAACAGAATAGAATAGAATAGTCTTTATTGCACACAAGAGAAAATAAAAACAAAAGTAAAGAGGAAATAAGAATATAAATGCCTGTATGCAAACGCAGTCTTATTGCTAAAAGCAATCTCTTACAGACAACCTTTGGTGAACATTGGATAAAATGCAATAAGAAAAAGGGTTCATACTATATAGTATGAATAAAATTATAATAAAGTTATTACATGATATTATTTTTTTAACAATTACAATGGAATTGTTAATCATATATGTAATTGTTCTTAAAAATTATGAATTAAAATACTGGATAGAAAATCACGGCGTGCTGTATCATAAGTATTCGGTAACTGCTAGCCCAATTAATTTAGTAGAAACAATTTAGCTAGAAAATATTATCCTTATCATCCCATAATTACCCCAAATAATCGAGGTTCTACTGTACATATATTACAAAATTATTTCTTAAAACAATACTATAAAGGTAAAGTCGGTGCAGTTAACAATATCATACAAAACAGTACTTCAATCGTTTAAATTGCAAAATAAAGCGCATTACTTTTTACACGTCACGTTTGAGTCATCCACAGTTACTGGTGTCTTGCGTATTGTCTTGCAAAAGTAAGTAGAATATAATGACATATACCACTATCTTGTGTTTGTAGAAAAACAAAACAAAAAAATATATTTGTTTCAAATATTTTGTAATATTTTTATAGCTTCACGCCTTATCCTGCATGACAAGTTCAGAGAGAGTCTAGTGTTAAGACACTTCGTTTGCCGCTTTTCGACCGAATTTGAATTATAGCGTTTTGAGAGGCGAACTCAACGCCGTGCTTTGTCGAATGTCGAAGAAAAAACGATTATTTAAATATAAATATATCAGTCAATAAATACATATAATCATATGGACACAACGGATTATGGAAATCAGACTACAAATACAGAGCAGTGGCAAGGGGTGAAAATTCAAGCCGGTAAATTTAGAGGAGCCGGTATATATAGTTAGAGAAGCCGGTACATATATTTAGGGAAGCCACATTTTCCTGGGGACCTTTTCTTTTTTAAGTTTTATAGCTAATATACCTAATACGCGCTAGACTAGAATTTTACTATGTATTATTGGTCCCCGCAAAATGCGTAAGGCACTCGAAGTATTTAATAAAAAACCTATGCAACTAGTTTTGTAATAGGATATACACTTAATTATATATTGGTTTAATCAACATTTTAACTAAATATCTAGTTTTTATGTTACACGGTGACAAATAGTATTTCTAAACTTCCTTTTGAATGTCATGCGCTAGACGTAATTGCTGTTATTTTGTATTTATCATTTGATGGTTTCTTACATTGCTTTACGAAAAATACGTAATAAATATTAAATATAAATATAAATATTATATATTTATTTAAAAGGGTTTGTTTACAGTAAATAGCACACGCACACGCACACGCACACGCACACACACACACACACGCGTGAAGCTATGTACATACATACTGAACATTAAGTAAATTAATGTTCAGTTTTTTTTACATACTTAATATTATATTTTGATCAAATAATACAAAAAATTATATAACTTGTAGCCTATATACTGTATAAGCTATATTGTTAAAATTTCATCTAGATCCAAAGTAAACAGTTTTCGCGTGATATTGTTACAAATATTAATTCATCCATCCTCACAAACTTTAGCATTCTTAATATTACTAGAGTTCCTGTTGACGCGTTAATAACGCGTTGTCTATCAATGTATATGTCACTTTATATAATCATGGATGTCAAACCATGGTAGTGTGTGTAACATTTATTTTGTTAATTTGATATATTATTTTAATAAAATGTTAGCATTCTGCAATCCTACTGTATATAAACTATAAGTGTGCCAAATTTCATGCTCCTCCGTTCGCGAAATTTTCGTAAAAAGGGATCCAACGTTTTTGCTTCACGTATTTATCTACTAAATATTTAAAATATCATCTATATCTATATTATTAAAATGTAATACTATAGCCATAAAGCTTAATCAAGAGATTCAATAATTGAATTTTTAATTTGTTTATTTAATAATATATTTACTTAATATTCAATAATTTATTTATAAATTCAATGACATAATATTAGACGTCTTTATCTTGTGAAAGTGTTAATGCTTATTTTTAGTGTAAAACGCCAATACAGGCTCTTCATAATAACTTCCTACCTTATTTTTTACACAATATGACTATCGATCTATCGGTTCTGAGTTCGATCCCCATTTGGAGTAATGATTATATGTATTTAAATTATTTCCACTTCCAGGCACTAGTATGATAGAGTTAACAACACCAGGGGCGGCAATCTTGCAATTTTATGCCCAATATTATTTGGCGACCTTTTATTTCATTTAGCTCTCCACCTTTCTTGATCTTGGTTTTTTGCAATACTCAATTACAATTTTAAGTCCACATTTTCCTGGCAACCTTTTTTCTTTTTTTTTAGCTCTCACACCTTGTTTGACTTTGTGTTTTTTTACAAACTTCATTACAATACAAGCCCCACATTCTTCTGGTGACTATTTTTTGGAACCGTGGTGTCGTATGGAAGCCTCGCCACTGAAGACGATGCTCTTAGCTGTCTTAGAGAGCGCCGTGGCACCTCGTGGGACGGCAGCACCCGTGTGCATTGCACACCCTGCACTATAAGTTCAGCCGCCCCTGAGCAACACGCAATTGTCTCGAATCCAGGTGGAAATTGGACAGCAGAGTGTCTTGACACTAGGTTCTCTCAGCAAAACAGTTTAAAGGTGCTAAAAATTATGTTTAGATAATAATAAAAGACTAGTAATAAAAGAAAGTCAAGTTAACTTAACGTTATTTGTAGCATTCACGCCAATATATGCAAAGCTAAGTAAAGTAGATCAGCCGCTTATCAATGTACTGAGAAATTTCAATGAAAAGGAAACCGTTAATACTTTGCCGGATATAGACTCTCTAATATCTGTAGCAAGTAACTAGGACTATTTTATTATAATATTAATATAATAAATAGTATTTATTTAAAAGAGCTATGTTATTTTTTTTATTTTGTAATTTTTTTAAGCATTTCTTCAATAATATCCGAAAAGACAAGAAATAACTAGTAATTAGACACTCTGTTCTATTT
>JAKGSA010000703.1:21692-67905 GCA_033558755.1 Philaethria dido
TAAAAGCAGTCAAATTGACAACTTCTATCTTTTTTTTTTTTTTTTTATGGATAAAGGATGGCAAACGAGCAGAAGGACCACCTGATGGTAAGTGGTTACCTTCGCCCATGAACCTCTACAACACCAGAGATGTTGTATGCGTTGCCAACCTAGAGGATATAGATGGAAGGGGAGGACAATGTAGTAGTCCGCTATCGGAACCACCACATTTTGGGGAAAGGATAGGTGGGAGAGGGGAAAACCTGGCTTACATGCCATCGAACCGGAACACATTATAAGATATTTGGCGGTTCGTCTTTGACATGATAGTGGTCGCGAGCCAGACGGAGGACGAACCTCCTACCACCAAGCAATATAATATTAATATCTTATTCAAGCAAGTTAACTTAAAATCCAAAATTACCATACAATTAATTAAAATAGCACTGATATTGTACTGAACGTTACTTTTAATAATACGTAATCATACATGCATTTAAGTAGACGTGATAATTGTACACGATAGTCATTTTGTAATTAGTACCGTTCGTTTCTGCATACAATCTAATAGGTACTATTTCTTGAATTTTTTTACAGCTTCACGCTATTTTCCCGCATGACAGAATAGGTAGAGAGATTAAAGTGTCCAGACACTCCGTTGTCTACTTTGGGTACGAATTTTAGGCGCTTTGTCGCTAGAGAGGGAAAAGTTCATTCAAGTTTCATTCTCCTCCGTCTACATAATTTTCATAAAAAGAAATCCAAAGTTTTTTCTTCACGTATTAATATATAGATAATAATAATAATAACTCTTTATTGTACACCCAAAATAATTTGTTTAATACACGATTGAACGGACGAAAACCGAAGAATAGAGTGTACTCATATTCTTACTCATTTACTGGGTTTGGTTACAAGGCAAAAAGCGGCGTTGAGTTCGGCCACTCAGCACGCAATGCCTCAAATTTGGCGGAAAGTGGGGAACGGAGTATCTTAGCACTATGTTATCTCTACTTACCCTACTATGGAAGAAAAGCATTAAGCTATTAAACAAATTAAACATAAGAACTAGTACTATGACAGTATAGATAGTTACTTTCTTTTGACACCTTTTTAATTTCGCGACAGTATTTGCGTGAGGATTATGTGACAAAAATCGATTATCATTACTTAAATAACGGGATATGAACATTAAAAAGATTATTTTTAAACATTTTATATACATTTATGTAATAAAATTATTGAAATTCTTCGTAGTGTAGTTGATATGTTTAACTGATATATGATGTTGCGCAGAGACAAGCGTGCGATTGTAAACGCGAGAGGTTGTGGGTGCGAGACACACTCTAGGAAATGAAAATGTTAAATAATATTTAGTATTTTCATTTCCTGGTTTGGGTAACAAGACAAAGTGCGGTGTTGAGCTTCTCCACTCAGCACGCAATGCCTCAATTCGACGGAAAGTTGAAAGAGAACGGAGTGTCTTAACACTAAATCCTCAGGTTCCCTCTGCCTACCCTGCTATATGCGGGACACAGTGTGAAGCTAAAAAAAAGTATAATTTCTCTCTTTTGGTAAGATAATACGCGGCGTTGAGTTCCGCCATTTAACACATAATGTCTAAAATTCGGGTGGAAAGCGGTGAACGAAGTTTTTTAACAAAATGGTCTCTCTTGATACCCTGCTATGCGACTGTTAAGTTACTTTTATTATAAGTGCAATGCATGTATATGTGTAAAGGACTCATAAAATACAGTGTTGCATGGTGTAAAAAGCTGTTTAGCTGTTAATTACATACATACATAGCTTCACGTTGTAGCAGGGTACGCAGAGGGAATCTAGTGCTAAGACACTTCGTTCCCTACTTTCTGCCGAATTTACTTTGCCTTATTACAAGCCCAGGAAACGAAAATACTAAACTTTTACATTTCCGGAAGTGGGAATGGAACCCACAACCTGTCGAGTTTACAGTCGCAAGCTCGTGCCTCTGCGCCACGACAGGCCTTTATGCTTAATTTACGTAATATACCGAGTATCTACTGTTAGTTATAAGATAAAATTAGTTCTATCAAATTATATATGGTAATCTATTATACAAAAGTAAGTATGTACTTACTTTTGCCATGAGCAGGATATTTTTACACTTTCAATGCATCAAACTATGTTTGTATGACGCAATGCGGTATCTTTAGAATATTAAAATATTTACTTGTATCTTACGCAACACGTCAATCACCTTATATCGTTATATGAAACTAAAATTATAAATAATACTACATTTGATTCTTTTTTCTTTTTTTTTTACGGAGAGAACCTAGTTTAAAGACACTCCGTACTCCTCTTTTCGCCCAAATTCGAGTCATTGTGTGTTTAGTGGCGGCCTAAATCAAAACTGCGCTATGTCTTACCAGAGCTAGGAAATAAAAAAAGAAATATTTAAAAAAAAATTTTTTCATTTCCCTCGAGAAGGATTTGAACCTACAACCGCTAACGCTAGCTCACTGCGCCCCGATGGTCTTTATCACACTATGACATTACGACTTAGAGCTATTTTAGATTTATTTGCGAGTCAAAAACACTAATGTGGCACAGTATATAATTTTTCGACAGATTTTTTTTTTTTTATACCACGAGGGTGGCAACAAGGCACACGGCCCACCTGATAGTAAGTGGTTACCGTGGCCTATGGACGCTTGCAACACCAGGGGCATCACTTACGCGTTGCCGACCCTTCAAAAACCTATTTGTTCCCCTTTTGAAGAACCCCATATTGTAGCCCTCTGGGAAAATCTCGGCAGGGAGATCATTCCACAATTGGAGAGTCCGCGGAAGAAAGTTCCTTACAACAAGTTCCTTACAAAAAGTTCCTTACAAAGTTCATTACAACTTAGTGGATTTAAACCGCCATTAAGAAATGTTACCATTCAAAAAATTGATACCTTTCTTACATTGATATGAAGGTAATATTATTTTTGTAACTGCACGCTTGTTCTCGCAAAGTACGCCAGTCAGAGAGAACCTATTCTCAAGATATTTCACTCTCCACTCTCCGTCCGAAATTATTTTACGTTACATGTTGAGTGGCAGATTTCTACACCACGTTTAAATAGTAATAAATAAATCTTTATTGTACAAACCCATACATAAAATAAAAATTCAAATTAAAGAATAACAGAAAACGATGTACAACAGGCAACCTTAGGGTACAGGAAAGACGAAAACTAAGAAATTGGATAGGGTGTGATAATAAACATTTACACATACATATAGTTATATATACATATATATATATATATATATATATATATATATATATATATATATATATATATATATATATATACGTCTTACCTTATCAAGCTGGGGACGGAAGCGGAGTGTCTTGTCTCTCTCTCTCTGCCTAAAAAAATAAATTAAAGAATTTATCCTCATGTTCAAAATAACTTAGATAGTTTAAATTTCATACCTTCATCATATCTAAAAGTAGGTCAATAGTAAAATGCGTATCGAGTAATTTCCACGTATTATATTTCAGTACCGTGAAGGCCGTTTCATATCTCCACTCACTTGATCTGTAACATGACTAGGTTTTCACTGTAGAGAAAATTTTGTAATACAGAACAAAGTTTTAGTAGAACCATTGAAGCGTAAAATATGCGATGCCTTAGAAACGCTTGTGTATGACAAGTACATTACATTTTTTTTTACACGTAGCTTCACGTTGTATCCCACTTATAGCAGGGTAGGCAGAGGGAACCTGAGAACCTAGTGTTAAGACACTCCGTTCCCCACATTCCGCTGAATTGAGGCATTGCGTGTTTAGTGGCGGAACTCAAAGCCGCGCTTTGCCTTGTTACCAAGCCCAGGAAATGAAAATATTAAGTTTTTACATTTCCTGAAGTGGGAATCAAATCCACAACCTGTCGCGTTTACATTCGCACGCTTGTGCCTCTGCGCCACGATAGGCGCATGTGCATTTATTATGGTTCATTTTTATTTATATATTTAGCAACATGTCAAATTTTTAATTTTTGGTTGAATTGTTAAATACTACTCAAATCGATTCATATGCTATTGATCTAAATCATGCACTAATTGAGAGTCGAATCGAAAACCATTGAACTTACATCTACGTAGCGACCTCTAAATGACTATTGTAAGCCTTCGAAAAATAATAGTTAATCATGACTCGGTATAACGATATCTAGTTGTGACTAAGTAAAGTAAGTTAAGAATATTTAAATTATTACGAACAAGACAAAAATTACTCGTCAGATCTGAACTAAATTTAAATGGTGGTTCACGGAGTAAAAAGTTATGCGGTAACACACATAAAAAAAAACAATCAAATTGGGAAATACACTTTTCTTCATGTCGGTTAATAATGTGATATATCTATTTAAGTGTACTTAAACTGTAAGAACAGGAAGGAGTATATATAAATTACTTTTACGTTACTACGTAACTGCCCTTTGGTAATGTAGAAAGCTCTAACCGCGTACTATGATTTACTAATTTAGTGGTTGGTATGCATTATATTACTTGTTACATGACATATGTGTTACGATAAACTGGGTGTTTTGAAGTGAAAACTTCTTTAGCGGGGTTGTGCATTGTTTGTGATGGGTAAAAAGTGTTAAACTCGCATCAGGACACGTGACCTGATCGAAAATTCGTAAGACGAAATTGTCACGCTTGTGTACGATAGCGCAATAAACGAATATTTTATTTTACTATATCATAGTCCATTAAACTGTTATTAATTTTAATAATAAGAATCTAACCCACAACAATCGTGACCAGCCACACTCTTTACAACTGCACCACCATGGACACAAAAAATGACCAATTATAATATTATTTTTTGTAAATTTATCAATAATGTTGTAAATGTGAAAGTTTTGCCTACAGATAGACTAGTTAGTGATTAACGCCAAAAAAGCTGAATTGATTTTAATAAAATTAAGTAATTGGCTTTATAATCGATAACGTTGCGACATATGTATCAGGCGCGAACAAGTTGACAAGTGGACTTGCATATACAATTTTAAAAGTTAATAGGTTTGTTATAGTTATAAGGTAAAAAAGGATTAATAAGAAAGACCAATCGAAGAAAAAAACAAAAAATACTTCAAATAAAGTGCACAAAAAGTAACATTGTTACAAATAACTCAAAAACCCGTCAGATTAATTAAATTCAAATTCGACCATATTCAAAAACACTACTTGTCATATAAAATTGTATCATCACAATTGGATCACCCAGTATAAAGTTATGCAGTAATAAATATAAAAAAATTAAACCGAATTGAGAACTCCCTTTTTTTTGAAATCGGCTAAAAATACCTACCTGTATAGTATGTATTTTCGACTTATCAACTTACTCTCGCTTGGTAGGAATATATAATATTTCCTTAGCCTTTCGCTGCTACTGTAAAGTTAAACGTAACATGTATGTCGTATGTAACAAGTAATATAATGTATACCGCCAGATTAGTAAATCATACATACGCGGTTACAGAGCTTCCTAGATTACCAAAGGGCTATTATATAATAACATGAATGAGTATATTCCTTCCTATGTGTTAAACTGTAGAAGTTTAAATATTCATTCTTTGCTTGAGAAATGGTTATATTTTTAATTTTTTTTTTATTTAAATCCCTGGGATCCCTTACTCTTTAAATAATGAACAAAAAGTGGAAAAGATAATGTTTTAACATTACGTTATCTCCGTCTACTCTGCTGTTTATATGAAAGTAGTAGAAATTAAGATTCATTTTATATTTTTTCCTTCCTGAAATTCATTATAAACGAATCCTAGAACGACTAGAACCTACTACTACTACTAGAACCTAGACGATCCTAGAAGTAACTTGATTTTTAGTACGTTTTTATCTGCAATTTCAATGTATATAAGAAAATCTTGCAATTTTTTATAGATTGATAAAAATATTTTATTTTGAAATAACATATTTTGAAATTTTAGTAGTCCAGTTTGCTTAAAAATTAGCATATATGTTCGGATCTGTCAATCCTTTTAGGAAATGAACCCCTAATCGTCAAATATATAAATTTTTCAAATAATTTTCATTCTTCTTTTCAGATTTTCTGCTCTTATTTGCAATATTGGACTTATTGAATTTCACACTGGCTTTGAAACATGGTAAGGCTTCTAATTTATAATATAAATTATTTTTACCCTTTCTTACCAGAACGAGGGAAATTAAAAATTTTTTTTTATCCTCACGCTAATTGAATGATATTTAAATTTCTCCCGAATAGGAATCGAACCTACAACCGATCGTACTCTCAGACAAATGCTATTTCAATACAGCAATCAAAATAACAGTAATCTTAGTTACTAATATTGTACTTCTATAATTAATATTATAACTCTTTTTTTACAGTGGAAACGGGTGTTACTGTTGTGTAGTATATTGGAGCTAGTACTGTCGCAAGCTGATCACTTGGTAAGTGTTACACAGACTTAGTCGCGGCGTAAAGTTAGTATTTATATAAAAAACACTCATAATTATAGTAGGAAGCTAATTATATTGTAAAATGTAACAAAATCTAAAAGTCTAAGCGTCAATAAAATTTAAAATTGACAGCAAAGTGATACTTTACTGAATTAATGACAGAACGCTGTCGTTAACAGTGTCGTTTTTGCACAATGAGGAAGAAAATGTATTTATTACGAGTAATGCTTAAAATTAACGAAATAACTAATATATCATGTTTCTTTTTTAATGAATAATATTCACGGTTTACTTATTTTATAATTATAAACCTGTTGTCCAAGAATTTTCTGATTTTTTGAATTGTATTTTCAGGTCTCTTTAAAAAAAGACATATTTCAATTACATATAGTCGTATGTATTTAACTGACACGACGAAGTTTCTATTGCCATATTTTTTTGTCGTCAATACTAGATGTTTTTTAAAATTTTCAATTTTTTAAATATATTTTGTTTCATTCAAACCTGTTTTTGATAATATCGAACACATAAAGGAAAGATTTACCCAATTTGGTTCAAGCATTTAGTAGTTGTGCGCGTACTAACATTTTGATAGTGTGTTTTTTAGTTATATAGATGTACAAAAACATGTGACTTTTATTAATAAACTCATAGAAATCTGAATTTAAAGTAAAAATCAAAAAACTACCACGGGCTCAGAAAGCAAGAAGAATTTTCTGAGAAAAGTCAGCAAGAACTGTTCACATGTTGGTATACGATGACGGTATGAGTCGTAACTCAAAAAAATATAATTACTTTTTGTAGGCGATAACTTAGCGTTACAAATTTATTTTTATTAAAAAGTATGCATACTTACTTTATACACATGCACAAAAGGACTCACGTATAAAAATAATCTAAAGAAAGGAAGAATATGAATTTGTAAAGCAAGTATAAGTATAAGTAGCAAGGCGCTAAGCATTTTAATTTTACAGAATAACTTTTATTATGAAAACAAAATAGGAGCTTCACGCTTTATCCTTCGCTTTATCTGCATAGCAGGAAAATCCAAAGAGAAGCCTAGTCTCAAGACACTCCGTTCACAGCTTCCCGCACTTGAAACATTGCCTGTAGAGTGACAGAACTCATTTCCGCCGAGTAGGAATCGAACCCACAACCAATTGCGTTTAACTTTACTTATTTTTGACTATTATAAACATTGAACCCATTTAGAACACTCATACAAATAATAAATTCTCGACGCGTACTATCAACTTGTTACATCAACCGCTCGGCGTCGATCGCGCTATAATTTAGACATCAACGCGCTCTATCTGTATAATTGTATCTTACTTAACGCTTCAATTCAAAAGTACCGCAATTCAAAAAATATGTTAAAATATTAAATGAAACTACTTTAACCGAATTAATCACGTATATTATTAACGCCTGTCGTGACGCAGAGGTACAAGCGTGCGTAAACGCGACAGGTTGTGGGTTCGATTCCCATTCCAGGAAATGAAAAGTGAAGTATTTTCATTTTCTGGGTTTGGTAACAAGGCAATGCGCGGCGTTGATTTCCGCCATTAAGCACGCAATACCTCAATTCGGCGGAAAGTGGGGAACTGAATTGTTGAAAGAGAACGAAGTGTCTTAACACTAGGTATTCAGGTGCCCTCTGTACTCCTGACTGTATTAATATGTGTAAAAATTATGAAAATTAAAGATCGTATTAAAATGTGAAAATATTTATTGCAAAACTACAACCGTAATCCCTTATATTTTAAATCGAATTTAAAAAAAAGACGTAGGTTATCAATTCGACAGTATTTTTTATGTGTGTTATGCATAACTTTTTAACTGGGTGAACCAATTTTGATGAATCTTTTTTTTATATAGTGAGTACTTCTGATGTAGTCCTGTTTAAATTTAGTCAAAATCTGATGCTATCCATGAGATTTCAGCAAATTTTAAGTTTTTCATAATAATGTTGCTTTTTATGGAATTTTCTATGAAATCGGTTTTCTTGTTTTGTTCAAATATTAATTATTATATTTAAAAAAGACACCCATTGATTTGAAATTTTAAGGTACATAAGATATACAATCTTTTTTTTTTTAATTGGATTCAATTCAATTTTTATTAGCTCTGCTGTAATAAAGTGTAATTTTAGTTTGTGGTACTTTTTAATTAAAGCCGCGATATATTACATTTGTAACCTGTTTCTATCTAAAAATAATATTTAGTATTTGATTTATGTAAGTATTATGCAATAATAATTTTAACTAAAAAATTGATATTTTGTGCGGAAGTTTCGAATTTTTACTCCAAAATTTTTTAACGTTTTGAAATATTGTAATCTTCACTAATTTTATTGTATTGTATCATATTAGTAATTTTATAGTAATAAACAGATAAATAAATATAAAAAAATAATTTGTCGAAAGTGCAATGACTTCAATTAATTCCACTTTTTTTTATTATAGTATCTCTGAAGCTTTTTACGGTACGGTTTCTTATTGTTTTCTTATTCCAAAATAATGAATATTAGATTAATATTAAACAAATTATTTACACCTTTTCAGAATATGTTAAAAGCATATATTGACTTAAAAGTAACGATTATCCCTTTACAATACCATAAACTATATAGGTATATGAAAGAAAATCATAATCAACGTCTGTCGCGACGCAGAGGCACAAGCGAGTGAATGTAAACGCGACAGGTTGTCGGTTCGATTCCCACTCAAGGAAATGGAATTTTTCATTTCCTGGGTTTGGTAACAAGGCAAAGCGCGGCGTTGAGCTCCGCTACTCATCACGCAATGCTTCAATTCGGCGGAGAATGGGGAACGGAGTGTCTTAACACCTAGGTTCCCTCTGCCTACCCTGCTATACACAGAATACAGTGTAAAGCTATATAAAGAAAATCATAATACACATTTAATTACCAACTCATCCCCAAAAATAACAATCATACAAAAACCTCACACCATTGTTAAACAAAGCAGACCATTAAAAAATATTACTTTATTAATATTTAATAACAGGTTACAAACAGTATACAAATCACCATATACAGTCCATTGTAAACTAACTTTCACGTGAATGCAACGGAACTGGTCCGTTTCCGATGCGGTAACAATGTGTTAAATGATTTATCATAAATCATTTGATCTATAGATCGTGATGCTGATCTAGATGATCTATGTATCTTTGTTTAGTTACTTTCGCTTTCAGAATTTACTGTGTCAGTCCAGTAGCTTATTAGCCCAGTATTTTTTTAAGCTTCACGCTGTATCCCTCTTATAGCAAGGTAGGCAGACGGAACCTGAGAACCTAGTGTTAAGACACTCCGTTGTCTTTCTACAATTCCGTTCCCCACTAATATTCAGTATTTGACTGATTAATGAAGGCCTTGCGCGTGGTATGTTTAGATTCATATCTCAGTCTAGTAATATTATTATTATAAGTGCAGAAGTTTGTGAGAATGTGTATTACTCTTTCACGCGAAAACCACTGAACAGATCTAGATACAACTTTCACTAATATAGCTTATAAATTAGAATGACAGATTATAATGATTTCCATTTATAATGAATTTTATTTGTTTTTGATAGTTTGTTTTGTTGATTTAAAATTATAAAAAGATGTATTATGAAATAAATACTCAAGTTATTTAAAATTAAACATGTAAAACTTATAAACTAAGTATATTAAGTAAGTTATAAATGAAGTAGTGCTTTAAACTTATTTAGATTTAATTAAATTTTATTAAGGTCGTCGTGGCGATCATTCATTTTTCCGCTCTAGTAAGACAATACGCAGCGTTGGGTTACGTTAACGCCAAATGCTTAGAATTTGGTCGGAAAGACTGAACTGGAGAGGATTGGACTGGACTCTTGACTCTTGATCTTATTAGTCTTCTCGGTTATTCAGAAGAACACGTGAACTGAATATAAATAATATTTTCCTTATATTTATGGCGTGCGAAATTCCCGGGTGCAGATAAACTAATTTTTAATATTAAAATACGTTCACTGTCAAATCTTTTTTATCATATTACATCCTAATAATTCGTTATAATGAATGTACAAAAACACAAACAAAAACATTATTTCTTCTTAATCATATTAAATACTTAATAATTAGTTTGTAGTTTGTAGAGATTATACATACGTACGCTGTATCCCGCATATAGCGGGGTAGGCAGAGGGAACCTAGTGTTAAGACACTCCCCCGCTTTCCGCCGAATTGAGGCATTGCGTGATGAGTGGCGGAACTCAACGCCGCGCTTTGCCTTGTTACCAAACCCAGTAAATGAAAAAATCCATTTCCTGGAGTGGGAATCGAACCCACGACTATAAACGCGACAGTCGCACGCTTGTGCCTCTGCGCCAGGACAGGCGTAGGCAGAAATTATATATTTTGTTAATCTAAATTAAGCTATATATATATTTCTTTAATTAAACTATCCCTACATATGTTGAAATACAAATTCAGTTCAGTATAATCATAAATATTATGATAAATAACTCATAAAATTTATAGAACGAATAAAACATAAAGAAAAAAACGTAATATGTAAACGTAACGGTAATGTAACATTGTCTCATAATAAGCGTCGTTTCGTAACCAACACGCCATTACCGGTGATGAGTTTGCTCCGGAAACCCAAACTTCCTGTTGGTGAAAGGCACATCAAAATACGTTTAGTGCATTTTTTATATATGTATATAGGTGCAAAAAGTAATGCGGACGTTTATATGATAGAATATTGTGTTTATTTACGTTGTTGTGGCTCAGTAGAGTAAAGTTTTATTTGATACCAGACGGTTGTGAGTTTAACTCCCATTTGGGATAATGTTTATGTTAAAATTAATTTAATTTTTTTGTTCGGGGTTTTTTCTTTTAAGAGTACGTGGCGTTAAGTTCCGCCGGTGAAGTGGATAATTTCTGTATGTTTAAAACATATATAAGAGACTTGACTTCAATTTAAACATGCCACTAGAGCGTGAAAATATTTTGTTAGTCATAATTTTAATATAGCATGTTTTTATTAGTTTGACCTGCGTCTATCTGTAAATCAATCTATGTAAGAATATCTCGCAACGCTATTATGACAGACTTCTTGCCGTATTTGCCACTTTTTGGAAAATTAGCACAGGTGTCCGGATTTCATCACAATACGATTATTCATAGTATAAACCTGATATCCTTGCAATGATCGCTAGGTACACAAGAAATTAATTAAAGTACCTTTTACGTTCCAAACCATCGTAGTGCAGTGGGACAGAAACTGATTGTAAACATGACAGGTTGTGGGTTCGATTCCAACTCAGGAAAAAATTAAATTTAAATTATTTTAATTTCTTTCTTTCTGTCATTTAACACGTAATATCTCGCATTCAGGTGGTAAGCCGGGAACGGAGTGTTTTGACACTCTTTGACTATCCTGCTTTGCGGGATAACGCATGAAGGTGCCTTCTACTTTCTTTAAACTAATTTGTTGTTACAACAAACAAATCATACTTCATCGCTCAATAACAAATCTAAAATCTAATCTACAATAATCGAAATTGTTGTAAATGTAATAAAAAAATGAAAGTAGCTTATTACACAATTGTATATAGATTTATAGATACCTATTATATATACATACCTCTTACTTATGTCTTACTTTAGACCTAAAACTTTTTTTAGCAACTTCACAATAATTATTATTTTTACTTATTGTCGCGTTAACTTCCGCTACTCTGCATACAATGCCTTAATTCGGCGGAAAGTGGGGAACGGAGTGTCTTAACACTAGGTTATCAGGTTCCCTCTGCCAATCCTGCTATATGCGGGATACAGCGTAAAGCCAAAAAACAACTTATTGCTGCATAAAAGGTAGGCAGAAAGAAGTTTAGTGTCTAGACACGCCGTTCTTCACTTTTCATCTGAATTTGACATTGCGTGTTGATTAGCGGAATTGAACGCCGCATTTTTTTATAATGACTGTGGATGAGGCGAGTGAGGTATGCAGAGACCGTAGCGTTTAGCACTGTTCTCTCTGACTACCCTGCTAGGGATAAAGCGTGAAATTAAGTATATAAAATATTTTTTTTATAAGAGCAAATAGTTTTAGAACGCCTGCCGAGGTCCAGATGTACAAGCGTGCAACTGTAAACGCGACGGTGTTTCATCCGAATTTGATAAGTATTAATAAACGGAACTTAACGCCGATTCCTTTTTTGATTTTCCTGTTACTCTGGGAATGGGAATCGAAACCACAACCAATCGCGTTTGTAGTAAGACTCTATCTTTGTCTATATATTTTGGCTTCACTTAATCCAACATATACCTAAGTGTCTATCTCATATAGAACAGAATAATCCTAGCATTCATCACATTGTTCTGCCGGAAGTGCCTTTCACCAGGAACTACCTGCGACATAAGCTAAAGTAAATGCTGTACACATTTATAATTTGATCTTTTCTTTTGAAAACCTAATAACTACTTGTTAGTATTGTTTAGATGAAATGAAAGTTAGGCTTTTATTTTATATATTGTAGCGCTGTTAATACTGTATAAGACAAAAAAATTACAACTGAACTAAATAGAGGCCAGCATGGTGTAGTGGGATAGTGCCTGACTGTAAGCACGAGTGGTTATCGGTTCGATTCCCATACGAAGAATAATCATTATTAAATTATTTGCATTTTTCTGTTTTCGTAAGACAAAGCCGGGCGTTGAGTATCACGAAACCCAATATGGGTGGAAAGTCGAGAACGGAATGTTTTAATTCTATGTTTCCACAGATTAAGCTGCTATGAGGAAGGAAAAGCGTGAAGCTATAAAAAAATATAGGTACATTTTTTTTCAGTGTGGCAAGGAAAGATGGGTCACGCTTTGCGTCGTCCTAATATTTAAAAGAAATTAAGACACAACCTGTCAGTTAGTTTTGGTTTCTTGTGACATTGAATTCCAAATATTGCAGACGAAATAATTTTGCAACTTCATGGGTAATTTAAGATCAATTAAAAGAACTATTTTAATAGACATACTGAAATAAAAACGATAAAACTTAAGCAATAAACACTACAGATGTCAACATACTGGTATTTATTTAAAATATAATTAATTGTCTGTAAAATAACACATTGTATAAAGTTTGTATTAGATTTTACACAATTTATGAAAAATTACAAAATTATATTATTATTACTAGTGGTGCCCGCGACTTCGTTCGCGCTCAACATAGGATTTTTCATTTATTTTCATGTTAAGTACTGCCGTATTTAATTTTTACAACTAAATATTCGCCTTGCCTCACCAAGTCTTTCTGGTTACACCTTACCTTTTTACAATTACTTACCTTTTTCCAATTATTGAGTCTAAATATTCAAATATATAAATATCCCAATGTTTATATGTTTAATCTTAGAAGTATAATTAGGTATTAATTAGTAGGCGGAGAGAGCCTATCTCACTGCGTCACGATGATCACAACTACTATTTACTGTACTAATGGTATTTTTAATATTATTAAAGTGTTAATCACATACTTAGGAATAGAAAACTATTTTTCGAAAAGGTATAAAAAATTGAACGCAGCAAGACTCGAACCAGTGCCAGTCTCGTCCAAGCACTATGACCGCTAAGACATAGGTTCTTACTCAACCGTGTCGAATTTTTTTATTTTTGTTGTTAGCATCTCGGTTTTTTCTACTTCTATGAACAATCATTTGGCAAGAGAAAATGCTGTTTATTAAATATTTTGATATTTCTAAGTGCATACAACACCAGACGCGGGTTTCATTTCCACGTAAAAATTTTTACGCTTTGTAATTTTTTTTTTGTAGCGGTATTTTTACTAATTTTTTTCTCGAATATAAATTATATTTGAAAAAAAAATTGGTTTTACTTGCAATTTTGTAAACAATGTAATTTGACTGTTTTTTTATTTTTTTCCTATTAGATTATTCTGTAGCCTTACATGCATATAAGTCCGATTCCCACATATAAAATCTTCTAAATTACAGTCCTAAGCTTTAGAGTAACAAATATCGTCTAAATATTTAAGTTTCCTAACTTTTACATTAACAATCAGAATAGGATAATTGTTATTATCTTTACTAATAGAACTCTTACTTTATGATAACACTTTCCCATAAATATCTAAATTAACACAGTATTAACTTCTTACAATTAGAATTTATTACCATAAAAGGTTTTCTTAACAAAATATATTCCGTCAACTAAAAGTTTCTATTACCCTCATAATAATGATAATATAAATTATCGTGTTGCCAATAAATAATAATTCTATTGTGTAAGAAATTAAATTATTTTTATTATACTATATTAAAAATTTCACTTAAATAATCATGAAATGATGATATGAAAATATTGAAAACAAATATAAAATTATTATATTACTTATTCTGCGTTCATACCTATTACTGTTCATATCTAAAATCGATTATATGATTCTGATTAAATAAATGTATATTTCTTGTTCTCTTTTTCATTTCTTTTAATATTTTTAAATCTAATATTCATATTACTTAGTGTAATTAGAAAGAAATTATGCGAGTAATTGACGTAATTTGAGGGTGCCAGTTATTTATTTTTTCAACGAAAACTACATTGACTATCGATTCAAAAGTATCCTATAAGTTGCTCCAGGTTAGAACCTGGAGTTATGGTTGTAGCTTAGAAGCTATAACCATGCAAATTCATTTCTATCCAGTAATTATCGGCATATAAAATAACTTGTCTATGTAGGTTTTTTTTATTTTTTTCATGAAAACTACATCGAATGACAGGATAAAAACTATCCTATATGTACCTCCAGACTCTAAGCTGTTGCTGTGCCAAAATTCATTCATTTCTATCCAGTAATTATCGGCATATAAAGTAACTTGTCTATGTAGGTTTTTTATTTTTTTTCATGAAAACTACGTGGAATGACAGAATGAAAACTATCCTATATGTACCTCCAGACTCTAAGCTGTTGCTGTGCAAAAAATCATTCATTTCTGTCCAGTACTTATCGGCCTATAAAGTAACTTGTGTATGTAGGTTTTTCAATGTTTCCATGAAAACTACGTCGAATATCGGGATAAAAACTATCCTATATGTACCTCCAGACTCTAAGCTATTACCATGCCAAAATTCATTCATTTCTGTCTAGTAGTTTTGGCGTGATGCGCGTTCAAATATACAGACAGACAGACAGACAGACAAAAATTGTACTGATTAGTTTTTTCGCTTCTATTAACGATATATTAACGTACCCAATTGATATTTTTCTAAAATTTTTCATGTACAGAATTGACTTTTCTGCACTTTTATTATATATATAGATATAGATGTAGATATAGATTACGGATACTGTCTATAAGTTTATTTCTACTTGAAACAAACTAGATAAAAAAGAAGATATTTATATTTGTGTTTTTGGGGCCATCGTGACGTAGTGGAAAAGTGACTTACTGTAAATACGATGTTTGTAGGTTCAATCCTGACTCAGGCAAAATGGCAAATTATATTTAAGCTATTTTCTTTCCATAATGAAGAGAGACAAAGCGCGGAGTTAACTTTTGTCACATAACATGCATTATGTTGAATTTGGACGGTAAGCGCAGAACGGAATCTCTTGATACATACGGTTTTAATACTAGACACCGCCTCCCCCTTCCGGGAAAGAGCAAAAAGCTGTTGTTTCCAATTTAACAAAACCGTAATTTTAGTCATTTTTATTCGAACCCGCGACCTCCGCATATATCAAAAGATTTTAACTTTTATATCAACTTAGTTTAAAAACGTATGCATTCCAGATCATTCTATGACTCAATCTAAGGAATGTTACCAACAGTATTATACTGCAGGTACTACTGGCTACTGGCTAGCTAGTAGCTACCAAACAAGTAAAGGGCAGTGAATGCGGACCACTTTCGTTACATTTTTCCTCGCTTTTACTCACCTCACTATCGTTTCCTATGAACGTGTTTGGAATAATACATATTTATTTTAAAACTTTTTAACCGCCTGTCGTAGCACAGAGGCTCAAGCATGCGACTGTAAACGCGACAGGTTGTGAGTTCGATTCCCACTCCAGGAAATATAAAAAGTTTAGTACTTTCATTTCCTGGGTTTGGTAACAAAGCAAAGCGCGGCGTTGTTTTCCGCCACATAGCACGCAATACCTCAATTCGGCGGGAAGTGAGGAACGGAGTGTCTCAGTGTCCATTTCCTGAAGTGGGAATCGAACCCACAATCTGACACGTTTACAGTCGCACGCTTGTGCGTCTGCGACACGACAGGCGACGATAAAATATAAAATTAAAATACTCAGTTGTCGTGTGATCCTTTAATCGATTTCAAAAAACATAGGAAGTTTTCAATTCGACTATATTTGTTTTTGTGTGTTGCATAACTTTTTACTTTGTGAAACAATTTTGATGATTTTTTATATGCCTATATTAGAAGCATGTAGTGCTTTTGATGTGGTCCCATTTAAATTTAGTTAAGATGTAACAAATAGTTTTCGAGTTATTCGTAATAATGTAACTTATTAATACATTTTACTTGCAATCAGTTTTCTTTTGTTGTTCAAATATGAATTATTCTATAATTCTAAAAACACCGCGCACTAACACTAATATCTACGTAAAAATCACTTGCTTACACGAAAGTACATTTTTATATATAATGGAAAAACTAAATGTCGATTGTAATTTTGTCAACATGCACTTTAAATAGAAATTATATTTGTCTCTACTCGTATATCAATTACATCAATAACTAGTTATTTCTATCTAAAGTGTAAATTAAACACGCCGGAGACTATTATTTAAGAATTACGTAAGAACAAAGCAAAGATACAAATCTTGAACAAAACGTTTATTACAAAACCGGTTATCATCAGCTAAAGCGTACTTCCGTCGCATTATGATTGTATCCATTATGTATTTTATCTATTTTAATAATCACATATTTTTTTTAGCTTCCCGCACATAGCAGGGTAGGCAGAGGGAACCTAAGAACCCAGTGTTAAGACACTCCGTTCTCTTTTAACATTTCCGTTCCCCATAATCCGTTATCTTATATTAAGAAATGAAAGGAAATTAATAATCTTCTTATATGCAATGCAATAATTGAATATAATTGCTGCCTACGGCTTTACTTACATTTTTTATAGTTACTTTCTTTCAATTATAAAGAAAAGCTGTGCTCCATAGCGAAATTTAATTATTTTTATATAAGTAAATATTTTTGACAGATTTCAAAAATGAGGTTCTTAATTGAAGTGTAAATTTTAATGTGTGTTACTGGATAAGTTATTATTGGATGAATCAATTTTGATGATACATCTTTTATATGATATATAGTTCTTTTGATAATGGTTCCATTTAAATTTTGTTAAGATCGGGCAAGTAGTTTTGATTTATAATAAAAAACTGATCTGACAAGTAGTTTTTGAGTTATTCGTAACAATTTTAGTCTTTAGTGCATTTTTTTAACGTCGGTTTTTATTTTTGTTAAAGTGTTATTTATTCTAAGTTAGCAACGATTCCACGATACGCTTTGATGACATCAGATTAGATATACCTATTACATATATATAATTTTACTAATTTATGCCTATACTTCTCGATGGCATGTAAGCCAGGTTTTCCCTATTCCCACCCACCATTTCCCCAGAATGTGGTGGTTTCGATAGCGAACTGCCACGGCCACTACATTATTTCCTCCCCCTCCCATCTGAACACTAGGTCGGCAACGCATTTACACCTTCTTTGGTGCTGTAAATGTCCATGGGCGAAGGACAACTTCTGCTCGTTTGCCATCCTTTGCCATTAAAAAAAAAAAAAGTTCTTAAAATATTTCGTTCCATAATGACAAAAAAGTAACTATCATATTTTGTATGGTTTATTCTTACATTAGGTGTATATAAATACTCAAGTAAAATAAATTAAAGCTCTTTTTATATAAAAGCCATATAGTAATTTTCCTGTAATAACTAAATATTATAAAAATATAAATATTTCAGAATGCTGCAAGTGCAAACGTGCGATGGGGGTGGCAGATGACTCAAGCGGGACCGGAGACTGTGGGACACTACTTTGTTAAACTGCCACAAGTAAGTCCTTCTTAATCCTTGCTGTCGAAAGATGTCCTAGCATATTAAAAAAAAAAGTAACTTTGCTCTTTATCCCGCATAGTGACAAGACACTCCGTTTCATATTTAAAACAAAACGTATAAAAATTTGAACGTAGCAGGATTGAACCTGCGTCTCTTGGAAACAGTACGAGCACTCTGATCACTAAACCATACGTTCTTATACAGCTGCGTCAAATTGTTACCCGCTTGTTACAATTTATTTTTATTGTGAACATGTCTGTTCGAGTCCCTCTACTAAAATTAAATTTTTAGAAAGCGTATAAAAATTCCAGTTAAAATTCCAGTTAAAATGTTTTTCTAATTCTAAGTATGTGATTAATACCTTTATATATAATTGGCTTATTTGAGAGCATAAGCCTAGCATAGTTGAGATGTTAATTATGAATACAAATTCGACTTGAGAAATAGTAAAACAAAAAGTAACTATTAAGAACCAAACACTGTTTTGAATTTTTCGAGTCCCGCTACCGTCAAATTTTATACATTTTCTTAAGCAAGTTTTCTTATTGTAATTTTTTTTTTTTAATATAATGTTATATTCGCTATTCTAGTCTGAACAGCAAGTCAGATACATAGCAGATAACAGTGGCTACCACGGCGCCGTCGCGGTTACCACGAGCGACCACGACCACGTGCACACCACTAACTTTGCTCTCGGTGAACGCGCTGTGGAATTAAACTCTCAGGTTTGTATTGTAATAAAAAAGCTAGAAAATATATATTATATAATGTTAAATCGAACTAGCCAAATTATAAAAGCTATTTTGAATCCTGATATTGTTATATAAAATAGAGAACAGATTCTCTTAATACTAGGTTCTTTCTGATTAGCCTGCTATATGGGTAATAGCGTGAAGCAGCATATCTATACACTTCAAATATTTTAATAAATTCTTTTTCTATTTTAATAAAGACATTTTTTACGATTTTTCCAGGTCCCCAACGGAAGTCACATAGAAGCAATCAACAACTTACAACAAAATCAGAATCCAGTGGAAATTTTTCTGCTTCAGCAACAATTTCCCACTCAAGGTCAACTTTTCCAAATAGTGCCCAATAATAATCAAGATATTGTACAGTATACATCTTTACCTAACATTTATTATACAAATTCAGCACCTCAACCAAATTATTATGATGACAAAACGAATGTAGAACACGCAGGTAACAATAGAAATGCAAAACAGGTACATAAATCTAATGAAAGAATGTTAGTTGATGCTCAGAGTGATGAAATTGTAGATACGAGAGAAAACGGTCCAATTGTACGAGTTTTTAAAGATCACAAATGTGACGATGAGGTAGATAATGATAATGATGAAAATGATAATGAAAGACATACAAATAACGCACCACCCTCAAATGTTCAAAGAAATGAACAGAATTACAAGCCTCGTAACATTCATGGCGATTTTGGAGCTCGAGATAAACCTGTCAGCTACCAAAATATAAAATTAAATCAAAATAATAATAATAAATATAATTACCGCACACATATAACTCATACGACAGCTAGTCCTGTCAACTTTATTGAAAACGACGGTATAACGAAATTAGTAGCGTCTACTCAGGACCTAATATCAAATGAAGATCTCTTGAGAATCAACCACGCTGCTGAAAGATTTGTGAATAATTACAATGATGATATAATTAAGCCTCGACGCAGATCTAACTCGCGAGCGATTAGCTTTTTGTACAATAATCCTGATCAAAATTCTAAGAATAGAATAACTGTATCAGCAAAGTATGGAAATGTTGTAAATAATGATAACAGTCAACGTCAAGTTCAAGAGCAATCCTACCAGAATTCCAATAATGAATATAAATTCGCTTCACCTATTGTTGTCGATGATTCAAATTATGACAACTACCAACAACAGATTGTTAATAACATCGTATCTACAATGGTTCCCTATTTAGAAAATGGATACGAGCTCATAGATGTCAGAAAATATTTAGGTACAAACAACACTTATGAGCAAAATAAATCTGGAGAAGATTTAGTGAACATAACGCCACGACCCGTCAGTCAAAATTACTTAGCGCCTATTACAGTAGCTTTAAGACTATTTAATGCAAATCATTCAGATATTTTCAATACTGTTGATGATCACGAAACATCAGATAGTGAATTTATTCCTAATTCTGTAAAAAGTCCTCAAGCTGGCAAAACCATTGTAGAAATTCAAGAATCAATACCAGTTGAGATAACTCACATTAACGATGTGGAATATCATGAATATTTAGATGAAGGTAGAAGTAATAAAGATAATTCCTTAGGAGTAGTTAAGTCTTTATATCAAAAATATCTACAGTCTTTGGAAGGGGCAAATTATATGCAAAATAATGTTGGCTCTAACATAAACAATCAAAATTCCGATTATGATGAAAATGAAAATAAAGAAACAAAAGAGACCGTAGATTCGAATGAAGACTCACATTCTGAGGTTCAAGAACCAGCTAGTTCAATCAACAGTAACGCTTATGCAAACTATTATAACGCAGACCATAAAATAATTCAACCAATCATTATTGAAAAACAAGTACCAGTGACAAAGTTTGTGGATCGCTATATTGAAAAGCAAGTTCCTTATCCAGAGCCTGTAGAGGTGGTCAAACAGGTGCCAGTCGATAGGCCAGTGCCAGTTCACTATGAAACGATAGTTGAGAAACCAGTAGAGGTTACAAAATATGTTGACAAGCCATATCCGGTTGAAGTATTGAAGCCTTACCCGGTTGAAGTCCGGGTGCCCTATCCAGTGGAACACAAAGTTTATGTTGACCGTCCTGTTCACGTTCCTTATCCTGTTGAGAAAATTATAGAAAAACAAATGATTCACCAAGTACCTGTGCCAACGCCTGTGGGGATACCAGTAGGTATAGGTATACCAGTAGAAAAGAAAGTCCTTTACCCGGTACCAGTAGAAACCCCCGTTCCCGTAGCTGTGCCTATTGAGAAACCTGTTACAGTCGAAAAAATCGTTGAGAAAGAAGTCCCAGTGCCTTATCCTGTCGAAAAACAAGTTCCATATCCTGTGCGACACGAAGTCAAAGTGCCAGTTCCTTATCCAGTCGAGAAAAGAATACCAGTACCAGTCGAAAAAATTGTTGAAAAGCCTGTGACTGTGACCAAAGTTGTTGAAAAACCAGTACACATCAAAGTACCTGTACCGCATCCTGTACGTGTGGAGGTCCCCGTCCCCAGACCTTACCCGGTTGACAGGATCATAGAGAAAAAAGTACCTTATCCTGTTCACATTGAACGAATAGTTGAGCGAAAAGTACCAGTCAATGTTCCTTACCCTGTGAAAACTGTAGTTGAAAAAATTGTTGAAAAGCCAGTAGTTATAACCAAATACGTCGATAAACCTTATCCCGTTGAAAAAAGAGTTCCTTATCCAGTGGAAAAAATTGTAGAAAGAAAGGTGCCTTACCCTGTACACATACCTGTTGAAGTACAAGTGCCTTACGCTATCAATCGAGAAGTGAATAATAGAGAAGTCCAGAGTGATCAACCCTACCAGTTTGAAAAAGTAAATCCTAATACCATATACAGCTACGGTATTCCACAAGATGCTCTAACAAATGTCGCGAATTATATTAAATATAACCAAGAACAGTATAAACAGGCCATACCGAATTATGCGCAAGAGATAGAAGCGTACAGTAGTCAACAACAAGCTGAGTCCCAAAGAAACTATCAAATTGAACTTGCCAATGCACATATTTTGAAAAATTTGCAAAACGCAACACCCGTTCATACTACACGTTGGGGAAACCAGTACGCATCCTCTTACCATTATATGAATGCAACAGAAAGTAATAAAACACCAAATAATTACGTACAAGACAACCAAAAATATTATGGACCACCTCCTGTAAAAAATTACAACGACCAATGGGAAAAGAATAAGGAATATACAGAGAGGATACGGAGAACAGAGAAAACACCTAAAATGAGTAACCTTAGGATAGAGTATGGAGGTTTCAAACCACCTTTAATTCCAAGCACAGAAGTTGATTTAGACGGAGTGCCCATCAAGAAAAATGAACAATCATAGTAAGAATAGCTAAAGAATTGGGATTAACGGAACGTTATACATATTCTTAAATATTCCTTCTTTATAAGGACTCAAAATATCCCGTCTTAAAGCTTAATTTCTAGTATTTTTTTATTAATTCTTAAATTGCTAAGTTGCGAAATTTAAGAAAAGTTTATAACATACTAAATCAACATACTATAACATACTATATGTCACCGTCGAGAAATAGATAGATGAAAATATCTTACAAAATGGCACTAGGTACTGATAGTACAATTTTTGGTAAGATTTTTTTGATATTAAACTAAAAAAATGTTATTGATAGTGACCTTAGTTTATAAAGACAAGTACAATATATGACATTTTTATATGTTAATCTTGTAGAGGTGTAAACGTCCAATTTACAATTCAAAGATTTAATATAGATATAGCAGCGCCTATTAAACGTGATGGACGCGTAGACTGAATGAAAAGGCTTAAATCCTGAAGGATTTTTTTTCATTTATTAAATATTTTTTCTTGTGGTCTGACAATACAGTAAAGACAAGGGTTCCTTCATCACAATTGGCCCCATACCCTCGTCTCTCTCAGTATGTTGTTTATATAAACAAAAAGGGGTAAACAGAACTGTCACCAAACATTTTCTACTCTTTTATATAAAAATTATTACATTATTAAAGAAAAAAGGAATTACCCTCAAAAAATGTACCTCCTATCACCTAAACGCTTTACTGTAGCTTTATTATAAATCCTTAGTCATGTAAAGAAATATGTATGTATAGTAAATTATTTTAATTATAAGAACAATAATATATTTAACTTGTTTAACATATTGAAAGTAATAAGTGTTCGAGAATACATTTTGTTTAACTTTGTTTGATTCAAAGGAGTCACAGGTTCAAATATGCAAGGCCATTTGTATTAAATGTGATGTGAAAAATTGATTTCTGAAAGTATTATGACTTATAATCTATAATCATTAGAATAAAAACCTATATAAACTATATTGATATTATTTCGAATAATTTAAAATAAGCATATAAGAATTTTGATGTAACTCGATAAGAATGTACAGCTCAATTGGTTAGAGCGCTTGGACAGTGTAATTGACGCCGATTCGAATCCCACTACGTTTAAATCTTTTTATGTTTCTAAATATAAATAATGTATAAATAACATTTTTAAAAGATAAAAGTAGTATATTTTCTGTAATTTCCCGCTGAGTTTCTTGCGCCGGTTCTTCTCAGGTCTGAGGCATTAAATTTAGTGAACCGGTGGTAAATTATTTGACGTTCAAAAAATGAAGCTTGTAACTTCTTATTTTGAATAAAATTATTTGACTTTGACTTTGACTAATTAGTTGTTTGTAAAATTTTAAGAATTTGAGCTAAGATTGTTACAAACATACCTATTATTAATTAGGTATATGTATATACATTCATATACAGACCAAATAAGTGCAAACTAAAATAAAGAAAACAAAATTCTTTTAATTGTTACTATATAAAGTGTAAACAAGCCATAGCATAATTTAGTTATAGTTTTGAAGAAATGTGTAATATATGTAGACATTAAATATATATTCCAAACCGACGTTAATATTTGTTTTTCTTTTTCTCTTAAAATATATCTAAAAAAAAACAGCTAACCCCACGACACTCCGTTCTTCACAATACTCCGTTCATAACGGTAGTGTCAAGACACTCCGATCTTCTCTGTAGTGTCAAGAGACTCTATTCTTCATCGTAGTGATAAGAGACTCCGTTCTCTGCCATAGTGACATGACACTCCGTTCATCGTCCTAGTGTGAAGACACTCCGTTCTTCACCCTAGTGTCAAAGACTCTCTGTTCTTCACACTAGTGTCATGACGCGCCGCTTTTCACGCTAGTGACAAGGCACTCCGTACTTTACCTAGTGTCACGACGCGCCGCTTTTCACGCTAGTGACAAGGCACTCCGTACTTCATCTAGTGCCATGACACTCCGCTCCTCACCCTAGTGACAAGGCACTCCGTACTTCACCTAGTGTCATGACACTGCACTCCTTACCCTAGTGACAAGGCACTCCGTACTTCACCTAGAGTCATGACACTTCGTTCTTCACTCTAATGTCTTGGACACTCAGTTCTTCACATTAGTGCCAAGACCTTCGTTCGCTGTTGCCGCCCGAATTCAAGACATTTACCTGCTAAGTGGCAGAACTCAATGCCTTTCCTTTGTCTTATTAGCGAGAAAAGTGAAAATAATTTAAATATACCCGAGTGGGAATGGCCTCGTATTTTAATAAAGAGGTAAAAACAATGTCTGTTTTTACCTAATTTGTATTATGTGATCATAGATTAATCATTCACTAAAATAAAAAAAAAACAATAAAATATATTTACTATACGAAAAAAAAGGCAAAAAAAAAAAAAACACTATAGTCGAATTAAAAATAAAATTTATTCCTTGAGTACTCACAATCGACGAGGTCGACCATTCATTATATAAACCAAAGCTCGAATATATAAATAATATTACTACAATATGTAAAGTTTAGGCTTGACTTGTCGCGCGCCAAATACTGGCAATCATTAAAAAAAAAAACTAAAAATCTAGCAACACTGCCAATTAAAAAAAAGAGGTAAATAAAATATCCAGGTATTTGTTAAGAAATATTTAATTATAATGAATATTATACATTTTATGAAAGTAATAAATAAGTCTAAAAGAATAACAGAAAATAGTATCACTAAAACATTTTAGTTACAAACAGTCAGTGTTGCTGACACATTTCAGATAGAATTCCACAATTTTAATGCGTTTAATGTTGCCAATTTACGACATAAAGAGATAATTTAATTAATATTTCATCTATATATAACGCGACAGTCAAAGCCAAAAAGGGGGTCAGATTTGTGATTTTTTGTAAAAGTATACCACTACACTTATATTATAATTATTAGAAAAAATACGCGATCGCCCTCACGTCCGACAAACGTACGTACATACAAACTATTTAATATATAAACTAGTAAGTATGAATTCACACCCATAAATACAAAACAGAAACCTGAAAGCTTCACACCACGTAAATATTAAAGGCTGTGCGACACAGGAGCCAGTCGGACGCGTAACCGATAAACAACTTTATTGCTATAACTACAAAGTCCATAATACTTCATCACATTAACGATACACATCGAACATTTTTTTTTGTTATAATGCGACTAAATCGAGTGTTCAACCCGTTGTATTATAAGAGAACATTTTTGACACTTTCTAATTCAGCCTTATAATTAGAAAGAGACAACTGTGGGCGATCGCGTGTTACCATATATTTTTTTACACACTTTTTTTTAGTTTCAAGCGTAAAAAGACAATTACGTTGCGATGACAAATTTGTTTTCTTAATTCTGTCAAAAAACCAACGTAACTACAATCCATGTGTCCGCCATCTTGTTACTATTATTTTTTATCTGTCAGATATTAATATATTATATTTTTTATCTGTTGCTTAGAAACAAAATGGTATGTAGATAAAAAATAACAATTCCAATATGCCGGACAATTCCTCCTTACATTTTAAAAAGCGGTAAGATCCCGAAATAGCACAATAGTTTGATTGTGATGTAATGAAATAAACTCTGAAATTGAAATTTCCAAACTGTCATCTTTCAAATAATTGTTGTTCAATTCCATAAATGCTTAAAATATTCATTCTTATGTATAAATAATCGAAATTAACTAAGAAAAAAAGTTGTTCTTAGACCTTCATTTCATACATATATTATTTTTCGGAAAAAAAAACTTTCCTAGAAAATAAAATATTATTTAATAATTAGTTTAAAAAAAATCTATTTCAGATTTTATTCAATTAAACCAACAGTTTCATAGTAAATCGTGAACACGATAGCCATTTCATATTATTTATATTTGTCATAATCGATGGAAAAAAAATATATTATAATTAACACTAAGCTAACTTGTATCTTGAGCGTAAACTCACTTTGTACATTATTACATTTTTTAAAATAAGTAAATTAATAATAAGCAATAGCACAAAAATCCTTCCGTCGGTGCATATAGCGCGTATTCAACAAAAATATGTCTTTTAAAAAACGATAAAACGGCAACACTGATCATATAAATACAAATTAAAAAAAATGGTAAAAATAAAAAATAATATTTAAAATTTGATTACGGGCAACACACACCGACTGTCCGTCCCTTAACTATATTAAATAAAAATTAAAAAAGTAACCTTGGTTTACACAAGTTGATTTATCTATAGAAATAAAAACGACACGCGAGCGATTACAATTAAACTAAATATTCGTAATTTGGAACCGGCTCTTGGCACATCGCTTACTAAATATACCGCCCAAATATCAATCAAAATAAGTCTTCGAGTTCATATTTAGACATATCCGGTTGCCATTGTGAAAAATTATAAAAGGCAGTTAGTTATAGTACACATTTCATTATCTGGCAACACTACAGTGTTAAATATTTACATATTTGTGATAAATCAATTAATCTACAAATGATTATTAAAATACGTGATAACATGTATTGATAGTTTAAAATCGGCTTACACAGAAGGGAAAAACAATATAATTATTTTATTTTATAATTTAGACCACCACATACTATTGCATCTAAAACTCAGTTACAACACATTATATTCGAATAGAAAGAGAAATAATCGATTTGTGGAGTCAAATCGAATAATCTAACTACATAATATAATATATACACGATAAACCAAACTAGCTAAGTTCACAAAAAGCATATATTAGTTTAAAGTGTACAATTATCGTATCGAAATAAAGGCGAAGAGATACACACGAAAAATGTAGTTATAGTAAATATAATATGAAAAAAAAAAATATTGGCAGAGAACACTGGCCTTATAAATAAAACCACTTAAGCTATTGACTTCAGGAGCAAAACCACGAACACGTAATCGATTTCACTTAACGATTACGATTGATCGTTTCAAAAATCGAATAACAAAAAATCGATCAATCGCAATCGTGACCAAAAAAAACGACAGTTTCAAATAAAAATCGAATAAAAATTTGAAATTCGAACGCAAATTCAAAAATCGAACAGCTCGGGAGGGGGTATCGGGTCGACGGGGAGGCAGTCGCACTCGAGAGACGGCGGCGAGCGCACGCGCGCCTGCCTTATCAGGTGCACGCTCGACGTGTGCGTTATACGATGTACCTCGATACTATCCGTCCTCAGCGACAAGGAGGAGCGCGGCTGCACCGGGGAGGAGGGAGGTCGCAGGTAGTCGCTTCTCGTGAACGAGTCCGGCTTGTACGTAGTTAGATGAGGTCGTAAATCATACGGCGTGTATGCTGTCAGATAGTGAGCCAGAGTGCCCGAAGGCGTCCGGAGGCCTGCGTTGGCTACCAGTACCATGTCCTCAGTGGATAGCTTGAGGCTGTCGGTGCGGGGAGGCGGGGGCGGCGGGCCGGGCGGGGACGGGGAGCGGGAGGGAGTGCGCGGGGGGGAGGGCGAGGGAGTGCGGGAGGGGGTGGGGGGCGAAGGCCTACGTCGACGGCGCCTCCGCGGCACGCTCCCGGGCAGTCACAGTTTGAGTTCGTTCGCGATCTTAGACGCAATGTTCTTGAAGCCGATGCTTGTGCCTGCAAAAATATTATATATTATATAGATAATATTCTAGATCTATGTATTTAATCATTTGAGTGTAATGTAATACAATTTTAAATACCAAAATTACAACACTCTTACAGCTTTCACAACACACCGTCGTATTCAACAATATTTATCATAAAATAACAAATTAACAACAAAATTTCTTAAAATTTACAATTTCAATTCAGTATATTGAAACGTGTTTCTTTTATAGTAAAACACTACTTCAACTTAAAATAAAAAAAAACTTGATAGAAATTGAACACATTCCTCTTATAATACGTCTAAACAACCAATTATACTTAACAACACCCCAGGCTATTTAGGTATACATTGATAAGAGCTACCTCCTTACACGTTTATCAAACATGAATAATCTCTCAGTAACTCACCAGATATCCGTTTGAACCTAACACCGTTGAGCGACAGTCTCGGCAGCTTGCACACCTCTATCTCCCACTGCACGAGCGAGTCCGCGTTGGGGTCTCCGTGCACGCACAGCAGGAGGAACCTCTCGCGTTGCTCGTAATCACAGTTGTTCGCGTCTAGCACCTGTGCCACCATTGTAAATGTTCACTTTAAATTTAAATAGCATTAACACAATATATCAAAACGTAATAGTTTTGTTGAGTTCCGCCACTCAACACGCAATGCCTCAATTTGGCGGAAAGTTGGGAACGGAAATGTTGAAAGAGAATGGAGTGTCTTAACACTAGTTTCTCTGGTTTCCTCTGCCTACCCCGCTATATGCGGGATAAAGCGTGAAGTTAAATAAAAAGTAATAATTTTGACATTAAAATTACAGCAGAAAACATATTTGCCCCATGACTGTTTTCCAGACGTACTTTGAATTGAGTAACATTTGATTACACTTGTAGGGAACCATTATGAGAATTATATATAATGGTTCCCTACATACTTACAGAAATAGGTGTCTTTCAAATGAGCTAAAAATGAAGAAAATAACGTATCCAATAAATTTTATACCATCCTAGTGCGAACTATCGAAAATAGTGACATATTTTTCATTTACTTTTCGCTTTCTACTTATTTCCGCATAACAAGGAAGTCAAAAATAATCTATTGTCACTCCGCTCAACACCTCATTACTTGTTATTTGCTAAAACTCAAGTGGGGAAATAAAAATAATTTAAATATAATTAATATCTCTATGTGTAGATTGAACATTCATAACATGACAATAAGACGTTCTCATTGAGCCACGACGTCCTGTCTGCAATTAGCTTCACGCTGTATCCCGCATATAGCAGGGTAAACAGAGGGAACCTGAGAACCGACGTGTTAAGACACTGCAATTAGTTTTAGGTATAATTTTATTTTCCACATATACATCACTTACCTTACGTATTTCCGCCATTATTTCATTAGGATCTCTTGAAGATGTTGTTTTCATACTCCACGTGAATCTTAGTACGCGCGGCTTCACTTGTTCCTCGGTTCCCTGTCTACATACCGACATTAATCATTTAATAAAAGAAATATATATAATTAAATATAATATACCTATATTCTCATAATTTGGACAATATATTACGCATATTTAAATTATTCTGTGATTTATTATTACTATAAGATATTATTTATATAACACATTACTATAAAAAAACCTTTTAACTAAAAAATCTTTTATTTATTCCAGTTTCAGGTAATTTATTATATATAATAAAAAGAAAAGTTTGAATATTAAAAAATTAAAGAACAAATTAAAAAAACTTGATAACAATTAAAAGTTAAATAAAATTGCAAGGTAAAAAAGAAAGCATTTCGGAATGGATAACATTAGTAGAGGCGGCTTTTTTTATGAAATGTAGACGCAAGCAGGTTAATCATATTGCAAAAAATGATCTATGCTTGGCACGTGTGGTAATCTAGAGTAAGAGACAAAAATCCAACTACTGCTAACATCCTAGAAGGAAATAAAGAAATGACAATAGAAATTGATTGAAAAAGCATTATTTTAGTGTATTTTTTAATATAAAGATAAAAAATTTAAAAAAACAGCGATAATTTTGACATAGACAATAATATTAAAGAAAATTATTAAAAATAAAATGAACCAATGGATAATTACCCAAGCAGGGCTTGCGGACTAGCGCCTACGGCATGCTTCGGAGTGGAACCGTCGATAGGCCTAAAAACAGAAAAACATAAACTAACACTAAACACTAGGGCGGGACGCGATGCACTAATTCATATTTATATCAAGCCGAATTTATAATGTGTAATCGATTTTAAACACACTAATCGATATCAAATCAGAATTCCTTATATATTTTAGTTTCGAATTCGGACGGAGAGTGACGAACGGAGTGTTTTGACACTTCTTGCTGCGGAGTTAAAATTTTTAAGCTTGTTTTAAGCATTTTTTTTTTATTTATAGAAAAATATAAAAAAAATATAATTTTCAGCTTGGTATAAACACATCATAGATAAATAAAAAAGAGTGCAGAATTTCAATATAGACAATACAAAAGCACATAATAAAGCAAGGCGCCAAATCTGCCGAACATATTGAACAGCTACGTCCATGCTAACAATCCCGAACTTACCGTCATCTGTGACATGCTATGACATGCTCAATGTCAAATCGTTATTTCTATAAAAAAATGACAATTTTACCAACTTAAAAAAATACTATTGTAGGTTTCACTAATACTTTTTATTCTGTAGATAATATATAACAAAACTTTCCTATAAAAAACTTTATCATTCAACCTATGCGTATCAGGCAAACAAAATAAAAAAAAAATAAACGTAATTTCTGCTATCGCATGCAAATAAATAAATACGAGAATTCAAAATCGTCAAACTCCATAAAATTTCAAAACGGTACCTAAATAACAATAATAAAATTAATTATTTCCAAAATTCAACAGGATTAGTCAAAACATGTTAATTATTTTTAATTTATTAAGAGGAAAAATAAAACACTCGAAAATAACACAACGGTTAAATTTTGTTATTTACGTTTGTAATCCAGCCCATTCGAAATCAATCATAGAAATATAAAAATGGGTTTCAAGAAGAAAAAAGTCAGCATAAATCAATTATAATATATAGGTTTATTCATTTCTTTATTTAATTTAATTTAAAAATATATATATTTATTTTAAATATAGTATTTATTATTTTTGTGTATTTTAATAAGAAAATATAAGAACACATATATTAAGTGTTGATAGAATTGGTTGGATTACACGTTAAAATTGACAACACACAAAATTTAACACGAAGACTCGATCGAACACGTCATGTGGCTCATTTGTGGTTTGAACGACACATATAATAATTTAATCTATATCTAACATCCCCGTCTTCACCTAATTTAATAAAAAAATGCAAAAATAACAATAAAAAAAGGAACTACATTGATTAAAAAAAAATCTATTGAAAAATTTTACGACAACCGTGTAAAACTACAATTTATTTTATTTTTAATCTATATTGGCATAATGTGTCACGCCACAAACTCGCCGAATCGTGTCGGGGATTTAAAAAATCAAACTGTCATACACCGCGCCTACCTCCGCTGTATGTCCAGAGAGGAAAAAATGCGCGGTTTCTGCCGCCCGGCCGACTCCCCCAACACTGATAGTCTAAAAACACTTACCATGTCAATATAGGAAAATAAATTATATATAAATATACTTAATAACAACCTACAAATGTATTAACTAACAATGAACTAGAAGCTTTTGAGAAAAAAATAATTTAAATTTTGTTCTAAAATATTATTTTGAATAAAAAAGTCAACTCTTTTACACCATACAAGTGTTATTTTTGTCATAAAAATTGTTACTGCTTTCATAACTCAAATACAGATAAATAAAAACATATAGACCTACACTATATTTATCGCAACGTGACATAGCGATAAAAATTTAAAAAAAAAGATCTTTTTTAAGGAAAAAAAGGTAATAATATAATAAAACACATAAATATTGAAAACCTGATTATTAGGATAAGCGCAAAACATACATTACTAACCATTCATTATTATATTACATTTCAATTAACACACATTCAACTTCACGCAAATTACAACAATAATGCTAAATTATAATTGAAGTAGAGACAGATTAAAAATTATAAGCGATTTTATAAAAAAAAGTTTTTTTTAATCTGTCTACAATTGCGCTCAAATTGCAATAGACAATATGTCAACGGAATTACAGAGGTCTAACATAATGTAATATATTATGAAATGTCAAAAAAGATGTTATTTGAAAAAAAAATAAACAAAAAATGAACTTAAGACTCGAAGCTGTACATTACATTACGAGAAACAAAAAAAATGTTTTAATTATAAAATTATTAACTTATAAACTAGATTAGAAGTAAAATGTATTGCATCTTTCCTATAGCGTTTGTGCACTATTAGGATATACATATAAAAAAATGAAAAAAAGGGCTAACAAAAAACATAACGCTTGTTATTTATATATATTTTGTTTTACAATGTCACCGTAAGATGAGATTATAGTCGAGAATTTTATAGGTTTCCGTAAGTAGAATTTAAGGAAAACATATTGAAAAAAAAAATCTGTTTCTATTTTAACAAAACTACACACAAAAAGACAAAAAGAGTAAAAAATACTCCAATTTTGTAGTTTTTTTTTATTTAAGCAAATGTAATAAAATTTTGCTATAAATTTGACTATCTAATTTTTTTTATTACATCAATAACGTCAAAAGGACACTTGTTTACCAAAAAAAAGGGAGCACCTAAAAATTATAATATTTTTTTATGAATACTGGTCATAAAAAAATTCAGATTATTTCTAAATTTGACGGATTTCAAATACTGCTTATATTATAAAAATATAAAACAAATACAAAAAAAGAATATCATCATCGATATTTTTACATATAATATCTAATGACATTATATTAAAACATAAAAAATACCAAAAAAAAAAAAAAAAATATAGTGTAATAAAAAACAAACAGATAATATACAAACTAATATAATATATAAAAAATGGAAACTATATATTTTTATAGGAAAAATTAATGAATATAAGTCAAAATATACTTGCATACACCAAACGTACTTATGTACAGACAGACAATGTCGATTTATAATTATTTAGAAAATATCAAATGTTACAACGATTCATAATTATACATATATTATACATGATATATTAAAACTAATTGAAGCTGATTTGTAGAGAAAAAAATGTGAAAATTCGGTAGAATTTAAAAAAAAAAACTTACTTACTAAAACGTCTCTGCCATACTGATATAATAACTTTCGCATTTACCGTCATAATTAAGTTGTCAAATTAAAAAAAAAATAAATGTGAAAAACCAATCGAGTAAAACTCCAAACAGCCTAAACAAAAAAAAAACTTTTTTTTATTAAAAAAAAAACATATAGACATTTTTGTATAAAAAATAGTTTAGATTTTTTTTCTGTATATATATGTATTTATGACAAAATATACGTGTTGTATTCACCTAACGTAAAATGGTAATTATTTACTATTGAGTATTTGTACCAACGTATAGGGATGGGCCACGATTATGTACTAACGATTATTTTATAGCTCACTCGAAATTTAATTAATTATATACGAGTAATTTTATATACAAAATAGGTTTTTTATAATAGACATCTATCGATTATTTTTTATAAAATTTTAAAAATATATTTGTTTATATATTATTTTGATTTTTTATGAAGAATGGCCCACAAACTATGAAACCTGAAAGATATGCCTCAACAAGTAGATTACTATGAAATATTACATTCAGCCATTAAATATCGTAAACAAAAACTATACTTGACATAAAAAAAAATATTTGTGCTATTTACGTTTCTATTAAAAATTGCATTCACTAAACCGTTAGCATCTTAATTTTTTTATCATTTTTTATATTTTTTACAGAATTAACGCTTTAGAGATGACAATTGTCAATAGAAAAAATTGGCCTAAAAATCCCTGGAATGTACAAAGTTCAAAGTTCACTTTATGAGAACTTAAATCACTTAACTATAATGAAATGCGACGCGCGACGGGACTAGGTTTCCACTACATTTTATATCATTAATATAAGATACATCATATTCAATTAAAAAAAAAAACAAATTCTACTATTAAATAAAAAAAAAAAAACAATTTAGTCACGTCTTATACGTGTTTTAAATTTTTTTTAAATTGTCAAAATATCCGGAAAAAAAAGAAAACTTAATATTAATAATACAAAATGCAGTCAGAAATGTCGCCGCGATATAAAATTATTAATACCATGTAAATCAAACTCGAATGAGATGCAAAAATAACTAAATATTTATTAAATTAGTGAAAAAAAAAACATGTCTACGTATTTAATTCTCACCAAATATATTTTATTACTCAGCGCATAAACACTTCATGTTTAAACTTTCCAAAAAGTTATATTTATTAGAAAAAACACTAAAATTAGCATTTTTTTATAATTTCTCACAATCTATCATCAATTGTAAATTTTAATAATATTATCTTTTTCAACTTCTACAAGACACAACAAAAAAAACTCAAAGAAAAAAAAGAGAAACACTGGCCTTGTGACATTGACACTGACATTGACACTTACTGTATACGCTGAGTAAAAAAAAACCGTAAGCAATACAAAACTCATAAATAGCATAACAATTTCCCACATACTCCTCTATAATAAAGATTATCTTAATTAACTAATTAATAATTAATATATTATAATAAAAAAAATTCTTCTCCGTTTGACGGACGTCAGCAAAGCCTCAGGGGTTTTGATTCAACCTGCGTAGAACGGAACGGGTGAGCGAATCGACCAATCAAAAGCCGAATCGCCCCCCTCTTCTATATCCGGCTCACTTCAACTTTCAACCCGAAAAAAATTCTCGCGAAACACAATGACAGATGCACAATACTATACGCTCCCTCCGTATTAATAAAGAATAAAGAAAAAAAAAAACGCCGTCACGTTGCGATTAAAACGTTAAAGGGTTGTGGATAGACTATAAGCTGTAAAACTCGCGACCGTCGACTCGTTAGTAGAAGCGTACGGTTAGAAAAAAAAAATAGTCTTCTCAAAACACGTGGGGATGCACGAAGTGTTATGTATGAAAAAAAAAGTAATCCGTACACCTCTCAGGTCGACACGTGCCGTCTATACTTACGCTAGATTCTCATCACTATCGGTAAAGCTCTAAGACAACATTCAAAGCATGGTGGCATAGCTATATCAGCTCACACTTTAGTAGCCAAGTTAAAAAAAAATAAAACAAAATTAAGGTTATATAAAAAAAAGGGGAGTACATCATGCTTTGGACTTTTTCTACAGTCGGTTATTTCTCAAGGCAATGAACAAGATGGTAACGCGCAATATTATAATTTAGTACAAACAAAAAAATCTTCATGTGCGTTTCACTAAATAATATGTAAGGGAGATAGGAGTTTTTAGCATCGTGCATCCCCTGTGTTGACGCGAGAACAAAAAGTAATCAAAAATAACAAAAAAAATATCGGAGCTCGGAATCTTTAGAGGGAGGCAATTTGAGCACCAAATAAACAAAATGTCAAATGATAAACAAAAAAATATATTCATATAAATATATATAAAAAAAAATAAACACACATCTTAATGATCCACAGAGCGACACATAACGTAATGGTTAATATTTTTTTAAGTGACAGATTGACAGACAGTGTTACGTATTAATGGAAACATTATATTATATATACAACAACCAAAAAAAAATCCTGAACAGGCTTTGGGCTTTATTAGGTATAAAAAAATAGAAAAAAAAATCGTGCATTATGGAAAATCTGAGCTCAAACACTGTTCATTTGTCTATGGTTTTAATAAAAATTAAACGAGTCTTTTCCACAACCCTTTCATTAAAAAAAAAACTATCGATAAGAAAATGGTCGCATTTGTCGCGCCAATTTGGATGTCTAGAGAAAGATCTATTTCTAGTTTTATTAAAAAAAATAAAGGAAATGCTTTTAAGTGGATATGAGACACAAAAGTGCTAGAAGCGTGCTGCTAACATTGATGCGTGGGGTGGAATGAGAAAATGCGATGATTATGCCTTACTTCGTATTACCATTTACTATTAAAAATTAAAAAAAAAGTCTTAAAAAGCCATAAAATGGTAAATTATAGTAGTAATATTTTTTTTGAAATGGTAACACAGAAGTTTTCTAAAATGGATCAAAAAATGAGTTTAGCTTATAAGCGTCTAGCGAACTGGGTTTAACAAAAAAATAATGACATCACAAAAGATAGTGAAGTTGAAGAGATAACTTAATATTAGGTTAACAGTGTGTTATTGAAACTTGTGTATTCCTGTACTTATTAAATTTTAGTAATTTAATATAATGAATATTACATATCAAAAAAAGTACCAAAGTACTATGGAAAAAGGGTAAAAATTTGTAATATTCACAATATTTAGATAATTTTTGTTAGTAATTTTAAACACATTCGTTAGTAGCTAAGGATTATAGTAAACATTATTTTCAAATCAATTAGTTACAAAATTGCATGCTATTCATATAAAACTATGCTTCTTATAATAATCCTTAACCGCTTATGAGTTTAAAAATTTCAAGACTTAGTGCTAAGTGTTTGTTATGTTTTTACATTAGGTTACTTTGTAAAAATGCAAATAAAAAAAAATATACAAATATAGAGATAAATACTTTAGTGATTTTTTTAAGAAATATCTAAAAAATTGCAAAAAGATTGTATTAACATTTTTAATAATAATTACTTAATACCAATATTCAAAAAATACCGGAAATTTTGAAAAAAAAAAGAAAATCATAATAGTGATAGTTAAATATGAAAACAGTTCATCAAAAATCGTGTAATTCGAATTTATATACTTAAAAATCAAAAAAACACATGAAAAAGTCATTTTTGTGTTAATGTGTAATAGTGTGTATGTACAAATGTGTAATGTGTTCAAAAACTTACCGTTTAGAGAATCTCGATGATAGTTTAGAAAAGAATGACGTTCTCGGCTGGTGCGGGGAGCCGCTGTCGCCGTACGCGCCGCCCGCGCTGCCACCGCGGGACCGGGTTTGACCTAACCATGTTATATTGTAGAGATAAATTTATATAAAGAGAACATAGAAATAATTCTTATGGATAAATATTTGTATTAATAATAAAAATTAAATAAATAAATATAATAACGAGTCGCCTGATGTCGATATCGTGGCATAGAGGCGTCGTGCGACTGTAAACGCGACAGGTTGTGGGTTCGATTCCCACTTCAGGAAATGAAAGTTTTAAATAATATCTCGCTCTGGTAACTAGGCAAAGCGCGGCGTTGTTCCGCCACTTAACACGCAATGCCTAATTCGGAGAGTGTGGGACGGAAATGTTAAGAGAACGGATTGTCTTAACATTAGGTTCTCAGGTTCTCGCTGTCTACGCTGTTATGTGCGGGATACAGCGTGAAGTTAAACAAATTTATATAAACGGAACATTGAGGAATGAGTCAAAAAATATGTAAACGGAACATCGAGGAGCGAGCTTATTATTATGATTAAATATTAAGAAAAATATGACAACTATTGCTAGTACGCAATTAAAGAGTTTTTGTTTTTACATGTGTAACAAAAATCGGTCAAATACAATAATCAATTATAATAATACTAAAATAATCAAATATAACAAATTACCACTCTCGATCACATTTGCTTGCTTGATATTACAACGACGCGTTCCGTCTAATCAAGACATAGAAAAGAAAATATTTCTCAATATAAACAATCTACCTAGTGGGAATCGAGTCCAAAGGCATTACGTAATTTCTTTTATTTATTTATTTATTTTTTAACTTCATGCTGTATCCCGCATATAGCAGGGTAGGCAGAAGAAACCTGAGAACCTAGTGTTAAGACACTCCATTCTCTTACAAAAACTCCGTTCCCCACTTTCCCCCGAATTGAGGCATTGCGTGTTGAGTGGCGGAACTCAACGCCGCACTTTGCCTTGTTACCAAATCCAGGAAATGAAAATACTAACATTTTCTGGAGTGGGAATCGAACCCACAACCTGTCGCGTTTACAGTCGCACGCTGTGCCTTTGCGCCACGACAGGCGTTACGTGGATGAAATAAAATAACAATAAAAATATTAATTATTGTCTAAAAGAACATATTCACTAAAAAAAAATAGTATCTGCAAAAGTATGAATAAATAATCCATTAAAAAATAACTAGTGTCCCCGTAAATGCGTTAATAACGCATTGCGTAGTGACGTATATGTTACTTTATTATATATAAACGTGGATATCAAATCATGATAGTGTGTGTGTTATATGCATTATTTTTAAAAAATATTATCATTGTGCACTCCTTCGCAATATAAACTATAAGTGTGCCGAGTTTCACGCTCCTCCCTCCGCGTAAATTTCGTAAAAAGGGATCCAAAGTTTTTCCTTCGCATATTTATATATAGATAAAACATAACTCACCCGAATGAAAAGTGGACCTCGACGGCACATTCCTCGGGAACGACGTCGGGTTGGCGGGGAAGTCGCGTCGCGCCGCGCCCGTGTTGGCCGCCGCCACGCCGCCCACCGTCGACATCGTTGAGTTTAGACTGGATTTGCGAATAAATTCACATTTTATATTATGTGGACTGAATACATATATATCATGGACTGTATTCGCTGAATAAAGTGGTTATAATTAACTTTGTAGGTCAATTACTTGGTTAAATTGGACTGTGTTGTACGAATTTTGGTTAAAATGGACTGTATTTAAATGTATGTAAGATGTCGACTAAATAATTTAACTCAATATTAATTAAAGAGTAATTTCTAGTCCACCTAGATTAGATTTCGTTGAAATGTTATAAAACTTCAAGAAGACTAAATAATTTATAGATTTAGTGTTATTTTATACGTATAAAATTAGAAAATATCAGTTGTTCGTCTAAAAGACAACAAATGTACAATACCTTAGGTTAACAGATTAATATTAAATTTATTTTTTTATTTAATTTAAAAAAAACATGAATCCATAATAAAACAATGACCTACAAAAATATTATTGACAATTTGAATATTTGAAGTTTAAGCCGAAAAATAAAAATCACTATTCACACAATATCAATCATGCATTGACTTTACGTGCATATAAGCATTCGTCATTTAATTCTAAATCACCTAATTTAAAATAAATATACAAAAATAATAATATTTCAATGTAAAAAGTACATAAAGAAAAATATACCAGAAGAATATTATCACTAATATTAATAATACTACAAGATGTTATACAATAAAAAAAAATGCTACATTTATATCTACATACAATAAGATAATAAAAATACAGATAAAAAATAACCTATAAATTACAAAATACAGTGTTGCTATAAAAAATAATATGTACAAAAGATTATTACCAGTGCAAAAAAAGACCTAAACGCTAGAAAGAAAAAAATGAAATAGACGACATAGTAAAAAAAATCGCCTATTTTTTATATAATAATAATAGAAGCTGTGTATTATGTGCTGCAAAACCGAAATCAAATCTAAACGTGATTGCTGTATAAAGCTTGTTATTGCTCGCTGCCTCTAAAAACTCGGATAAGGATTTTTTTAAACTAAAGTAAAATTTCAAATTTATGCCAAATTTAAATTCAAACCAAAAAATAATTTAGAAATATTACAAAATCTAAGAAACATAACTATACAAAATAATGAATAATAAAAATTTTGACAAAAAAACCGACTTCAATTAAAATGAACTAGAAAGTAAAATTATTACTAATAACTCAAAAACTACTAGTCTGATCTCAACTAAATTGAGAAAAAAATGAAACCATATGGATAGCACTAGCTATCATATAAAAAAAATCATCAAAATTGTTTCAGCTATTGACAAAAAAAACATTAAAATCGAGAACCACATTGAAGTCGGTCAAAAATCTAAAACCAAAACTAAAAATCCTCTATCCTTCGCATCCATAAAGTCGTAATACAACGCGCAAGCTCAAAGCCTCAAACCTTGGCCTCGGCTGAGCGAGGTCCCTGGCGGACGCGTTATGGGACTCCGCCCCCATCGGCGGGGCTCCCGTGGCCGACGATATCGACGCGCTCTTCACGTGCGTCTTCGCGATAGTACTGCCGTTACCCGCGCCCTTCACGTCTTGACCACTTTGTGTACTGTTTTTATTAAACCGGAGTGGTTTGTGTCAAATGTACATGCATTTTTAGTGATCATAATATGTTTTTTTTTTATTTAATTATATAATATATTTGTTTTATATAAAAAGTAAATATTTTCAGATTGAATAATAAACAATACATACATACATAGAAATATAAACAAAATATATGTATAGTCATAACACCACAATGTTTAATTAAACTTTAAAAACACTGACAACATATACCAAAAGTAGAAAATACATACAATAAATATTATAATATAAAAATATAATATATTTCGTCCTCAAAAAGCCATAACCTTATTAATGCCATCATTAACATGGTAAAAATTAGTATAGCAATATGAGTTTCACTGTTACCCCAATAATAAACATATTATATACAAACTATATGTATGGTTAGTAAAATCATAGCATTATTCAAAAAATTAGTAAAAAACCAAAAATTATTGAAAATCCACAAACATTTTATGAAAGCTAGGAATTATTATTAGATTAACATTCACAGTCTATTTTATAGTATATTAGTATTTGAAATAAGTTCCAGATTTATTTGAAAAAAAAAAAAAATATCGATATTTTAGCATTAGCCAAGAATATGCAGGTTAATAATATCAAAAATATAAAGGTGGTAATTTATTTATAGTCTATCAAATAATTATGAACTAAATCAAAAAAAGCATTACGTAAAAGTTCCCATAATTCCATAAACATACATCTATATATTAATTTGCGATTAGTAACAATTCTAGCAGCAATGTTATTTTCAACAAATTTAGCTACGTACTTTATATACGTCTTATATCAATACAACCCATCAAATATATACGCAATATATTTTTAATTACATTCTAACCCCCTATTGCACCACAAAATACAAACAAAACCAATTTTGAATTGCCGTTAAGTTCCATACCACATAACTGCAAAAACGCATATAATAAATACCTTTAACGGTAACTTTCATCATATAAACCATATAGATATCACTGCACACTTTTAGCTCAAAAGTACCCCAAATCAAAAATTTAAATAATATACGAGTATTATAAAATGCAACTGTAAAGACTTATATTTTTATATTAAAAAAAGTCACCCATTGATTTCCAATATTAAGGGTACATAAGTAATGCAACCGCTTTTTTTATTGACTTTTTTTTTACTGTTAACAAGTGTTGTTTTGGTTTATAATACTTTTGAATAAAACACCAATATATTATCTTAAAGAAAAGCCTAAAAATATATCAAAATATATATAATTACCCAGGATTATCGTGTGGGGGTGACATTTTAGGTTGCACTTGTGTCTGATGCGAGGTCTGGTGCGAGGCCTGGTGCGAGTCGGCGCGTCGCGTGCCGCCCGTCAGTGTGCGAGACCGCGGCTCCAGCTTAGGTTGGGCGCTTGTTGGTCTTGTTGTGTTTTGTACCTGTTTGATTTATGAATTTAAATAGTAATATACAATTATTATTATTGTATAATAATTAAAATTTGAATTAATAAGAAAACCGACTTGCATTAAAAAGTTAAATTATTACATATAATTCAAAAACTACGCGTCTAACCTGAACTAAATTTGAATGGGACCATATCATCTAAAAAAGAATCATGAAAATTGGTTCACACAGACTTTTTTACATTTATAAAAATAGAACATAGTCTTTTTTTTGAAATCAACAAAAACCCGAGAAATAATTATTATTTATGTTTTTCATAACAATGCTAAACTAGAACAATTAGAAATTTTAAAACACTCATTAATGAGAAAAGATTGTAATCTGTTTCTTAACAAAATGTACTTTCCAAAATATAAATGTAAAACCTTCTAATTACCTGCATCTGAGCGATCCGTGCCGTATTTTCCTTAATGGAAGCCGAGTCGATTGTATTCTGAAATTAAAAATATTACTTAAAAATTTAAAAAACTAAAGAATAAATTAAAAAATAGAAACCTTCACTCTCCTTTTTACCTTACGCTGTGTCTTACCAATGTAGAGAAATGAAAATAACCCAAATGAAAATAAATTATTTCCCTGAAAAGATCGAACCCATAACCAATGGTGCTTACTATATGCCAAAATGGCCTCCAAAATATTCAATGATAACACAAAAATATATAGAACAATACTACAAAATTACCTGTCTTTTAAAATTGGACGTAGTGGTGGTGGCAGTTGACGTTGTATTGTTAGCGGCGCTAGTAGTCGTGCCCACTGTAATACCAAAAACATCCATATTATCCCTATTCTTGGCCGAAACAGAAAAAAGTCCAGTTAATTCATGTGTGAATGTTAAAAGCGCCATATCATACATGTCATTCTCCATTTCAGTTTGCTTACCAAAAAAATGTTTATTTCTTAGAAATACTGTAAAAAATTAACTACAATAATAGCTAAAATAACTAAAATTCTCGTTTTAATTATATCTACGAACAAGAGCTCACAAAATTTTTAATAATCACCTATTTTTTTTAAAGTAAGCAAACTATATTACGCTAAGTAAGCTTCAATATGTATATGATTGCAGAGTGGAAAGCATTAATGTGGCAAAGCCTTAGAAAAGCTCCTTACGAAAACTTTATATATCCCATGATTATTACTCTTTGTAAAAACCTTATTTAAAACAGCATATAAGCTATCACTGTACTAATGTATTTGAAAAAAATTAAACTAAAAAGTAACTCTATAATATTCTATTCATCTATTCCTAACCTACAATTTGATATTCTATGTAACAAAGGAATTTGAATTAAAACTACATTTCCTAAAAATACCTACTGGTTATAAACTTCGTCAAATAAAGTTAGAAACTATAACATACTTCCAATGTCAATCAAATTCGGTCCATTCGTTTTATATAGAGGGATGAAAAAACACGTGGAGGAATTCACATGCCGATAACTAGAAGTCTATTTGCAAAAAAATAACAGGTCGTATATCCATGCTATTCTATTGTAATGTTTTTTATATCTACAGAAGTTATCAGAAACAGTAAAATTTAAAATCCGAAGAACAAGAGAGAAAGTGAAGTAGAGAGAGAGATTTATAAAGAGAGACAGACTTCTAAAACTTAACTTAGTATAATTTAACAAATATGTAACCATAAATTGGGAAACCTTATAACATTTAAAATATATTATATTCACATATACGTGCATTACATATACAAACGAAAAATTAAAAAAGCACATAAAAGTATGATGATAAAGAGCAATATACGTTTCGTGATTTTTTCCAATTCCTAATTAACCAATAATAAATAAATTAAATAATATTTTGGTGCCAATATAAAATGATAGGTGTAACATGCAATTTGTATAACCGTACTAAATTACAACAAACAAGTAAACTAAGCTTACGAACATGCAAGGCTTAAGCCTAGATTGAGTTTGAGCATCAATTTTGCTGGAACAGCGTTTTCCTGAATAAGAAACAGTACGATAGTTCTGATTTCATGGAGTTATTAAATTTAATATTAGCTTGCCATTTAGAATATATTTCATGAAGCTATAGCAATTATATTTAATAATTCTAGATTGTAAACCAAATTAGTTCATTCTGATATGAGATTTTCAACTAACCCTACTAAAGAAACTACACCTAACAAGTCTAAGGCCTGTATATTTAAAATACGAATTAACATATAAGTAACTTTACTTACAGTACCCTCATATATAAAGCTTATATTTTCATTACAATGATAATAATTCTTATTCCCCTTATTTACGTAATAAATAAAGTACCTAGTAAGAACTACAAAGAAAAATCATTACTTCAATACTAATTAACTAAAGCATGCATATATACATTAAAAATATATATATTTGAATTCCTACAAAAAAATCCTTAGCAGAATGTTTTATTGTATTCAAGTGCTGTAGGAATTGAGCTTTATGTATATCAAACCAGCATAAAACTTTTAAATGGTTTTTACATCTTTTTTAGCTAACTACTTTGAATTTTTACGGAGATTAGAACACAGGAATTTGAAAAATGAAGCAATGTAGCTTAATCGCAAATTCTACTCAATCCTTTTTTTTAAGAACTCAAATATTATAATCCTAGCTGCGAATAAAAATGTTAAATAATACTAAATACAATCTGCAACAACTGTTACAACAAGTATAACCCTCATAGACCCACATTACCCCCAAGTTCCAAGTGTACCCCACGTACCCCTCGTGCCCCAGGTGGTAATTTACCTTGCGCGCGCAACACCTCCGCGCCGGAGGAGGCGCGGCGCGACGCGGCGGGGCGCGCGCTCGCCGAGATGCTGCGCTGCACGCCGCGGTGCGAGGGCGACGCACACCCGCCTGTCACCGGCATTGTACACGATTGATAGACACGTAGGTCATATTTGACTTTTTTTCTCAGAGATTATCATTGATAATGACTTTTAGTTGGGTTCAAAGCATATATACGTGGATTCAATTATAATTTGTAAGTATAAAATTTAAATTATTAGTCAATATGAAATAATTCTATTCAAAATCATTTCCAATTTTCGTGACATGACAAAAAATTTCATATATATACAATACTATAAAATTTTGAATAAGTTTTGTTATATATGTCAAATATCACCACGTCAATATCAATCGTTTAGTAGAGGGCATAGCCTCGCTATATCACCGCCCCGAAGTACACCCGGCGCTACTATACTCCGTTTACTTACTTTGTCCACATAACTACCACACTTATTAAGGCATGCCGAAGGACATTTATTTTAAAAAAACCACGAAATATTCATAAGAAAGTTCTAATAGTAAGAGGAACACCAATGAACGGACACATTTAAAAACGCACTAACAAAAACAAAGGAAGATGTCACGGGTACAGTTGCGTTGGGTGTACGACACGTCAAGCACACAAATATACAATAAAAATAAAAAAAAAGCAACAGTCACTACGGCTTGGAAGGAAAAGTATATATTAAATTTTAAATAAACATCCAAATGGAACGAATTTATAACTTTGTTTAGGAGGGGTAACTGTGAACTATATATAAAATTTCATGTTACCTGTTTCTGAGACTACAAAATATTGGAAATTATTTTGGTTAACGTTAAAATGATATCGTTTGGAGTTAACTAAAATTCTAAATCAATAAATTAATATTGTAATAATGTAATAATATATTTTTTTAAAGTATAGACTGACATTTTACAAAAATCATAAAAAATGCTAAAATATAGGTTTTTTCATTATAAACTCATTGTCTTTTAATTCCAAGTCACAGTATCATAACAAATGGACCTCAAATGATATAATTAATTTAAAATAGTGTACTATTCAGATTTATATGATATTGTCCTGTTAGAAAAGCTATAAAGCTCGCCCAGATTGACTCATTAAATTATACCCTAAGCACTTTATTTTATGTATGTATATATATTCAAAGAGAACAAATAACAAACGCAAATATGAGTATGTGATCATGTGTACCCCTTAAACAAAATGGTCCAAAATAATATAATAATATAAATAATAATTAACAAAAATTATGTTCATATATTTCTATAGTTATATAAAAAAAAATTTTTTTTTAAATTAGTTTAATAAAAAAAAACATATTTGTTCTCTATTGAATATATATGTGAAGCATTAATATAAGTCATCATAATATTACTTTTCCTAAGCCTACTTTACACAGCTTTCAATATAGCCCCAATTACAAATAATTTGAATGTCTTTATTTTTTTGAATGTGTAAATCTATATATAT
>JAKGSA010000703.1:68296-92463 GCA_033558755.1 Philaethria dido
TTCAAATAAAAACAGGACTTATATTTGGTAAACTAGAATTTTACTAAAAACCGGCATATATCCCTGTATTTTAAGACCCCATATTAATTTCCAAAAATTGAATACTTTCATTATTAGAATGAAAAATTAAATAATACTTACATCAGTACTTTTCCTGCCAAGTAACAAGTACGTAGCGAACACATCGTCGTACTTCGCCTCGGCGAGGGAATACTCAATCTCTTGTCGATTGTAACCCAGGCACACTAGCGCCTCTGAAATATTATATAAATATATAAAATATGTATTGATTTTAATGAGTTTTATGTGATTTTGAAGGAATTTCATTGATTTTTCATGCCAAAATTACATTCTTTTACAGTAAATTTGATGTGATTTAGAGATGTCTTAACAAAATTGATCACTTTTGAATCTCATTTAGTATTAATAGTTATACTGAATAGGGATAAAATATATTTAAGCTCTTCTGTTGATCTAAATTATTACTCTTTTGTAATATAACAATCCTTATAATTTTAGTTGAAAAAACTAAAACACCGACACAACACAAAACTAAAATAATAAAACAAATAACAGTGTAGAATATTATAAACATAAATACAAAATATAAGACTAAAAAAATCTATAAATAAAATTTCATTCCACTATAAAATTAAAATTCATAAAAACATACATCATTGATAAAAAATCTGCCTTAGATTTAGACAGAAAAGACAACATTAAAAAAAAACATTGTAGAACACGCTATAATTTCTTTATAAGACTTAACTTTTTAGAGTTTAAGAAAAAATTAATCAAAAAAATTAAAACGCAAATACATAAATGTATATAAGTACTACATAAAAATTATAACTTAAAAATAAACTACATACATACATATATAGCTTCACGCTGTATCCCACATGTAGCAGGGTAGGCAGAGGGAACCTAGTGTTAATACACTCCGTTCCCCACTTTCCGCCGAATTGAGGCATTGCGTCCTGAGTGGCGGAACTCAACGCCGCGCTTTGCCTTGTTACGAAGCCCAGGAAATGAAAAATTCCATTTCCTGGAGTGGGAATCGAACCCACAACCTTTCGCGTTTACAGTCGCACAGTTACAATCGCTTGTGCCTCTGCGCCACGTCATAAAAGAAACTATACATCATGCAATATAAGACTTACCGCATACTGAGGATTTTTATAATTTTTTGTCATAAAACATAATTTTTTCGCTTAATAATCGACAATATTCGGTAAACCTTATATACAAAAAAAAAAAACTATTACAAAGCATGCATACAAAAGCGTAATTGAAATAAAAATAAATATTTGCCATTTTAAATGTCTTTAGATGCCATATACATGTATTATATTACTTTAAGAATAACTTTAGATTGAAAGCAAAAAAGATTAGAAAATATTATCTCCATTACAAACAAAAGTTATACATATTAAATAAAACTTTTAAAGGGATTAATCGCGTATATTATTATTATTATTTTTTTAACTTCACGCTGTATCCCGCATATAGCAGGTAGGCAGAGGGAACCTGAGAACTGACGTGTTAACACACTCCGTTCTCCACTTTCCGTCCAATTGAGGCATTACGTGCTGCGTGCCGGAACTCAACGCCGCGCTTTGCCTTGTTACCAAACCCAGGAAACGAAAATACTAAACTTTTACATTTCCTGGAGTGGGAATGGAACCCACAACCTGTCAACGCGACAGGTTTCGTACGTTCGTTTCGTAGGTTTCGTTTTCGGACAGTCGCACGTTTGTGCATCTGCGCCACGACGGGGTTGGCGTATATAATAGTATTCGGAGGTACATTTTTACAGTAGTCTGTGATCACAGGTGTACCCACCCACTGTACTACTGCGTTCGAAACTTCCGAGTTACCAAAAACATATTTCCAAATATTAAAATAAGCACGATTAATCCAGTTAAAATAATTTCATTTAATATGTAAAAAAATCGCAAAAATTAAATAATTTTTTGTCGAAAAATATAAGTTATTTAGTCATCCAAAGACATATAAAAATAAAAGGCATTAAAACAATACACATATACTGAAATAACATTAGTACCGCGCAACGGTCACGTACCAACTTGCGCTGTGGAGCATAGCGGCGCGCATGAAACGTAGAAATGTCGACCGTTAAACATTCATTAGTTATTTATTATTATATATCAATACGAACGAGCCGTTCAGTGCACAAAAAAAACGAAAAAAATACAAAAATCCCGCATAGCAGGGTACTCAGACATAACCTAGTGTTAAGACACTACTTTCACCGCTTTCTATTCAAATTCAAGACATTGTGTGGTAAGTCGCCGTACTCAACGCCGCGCTGTAGCGGAGAAATGAAAATAATTAAATTATAATCGTTACTCTGAGAGGTAATCGAACCCACAACAAAAAACCAACAGATACCATGTTTTAGCATTTTTTTAAATTACTATTATATCATAAATTGAAAAAAAAATATTTCAAAGCTTTATAAATAAATATATATTTCAATTCTAACTTGATAAAAATAGCCAAAAAATTATCATTAATTTATGTGATATGTAGAGTTAATTGATTTGTGCACTGAATGGCTCATATTATGACGAGTGGTGATGGCTATCGAATTGTTTCTAATAAAAAAAGATAAAAAAACATTACTATTTATTAAACATATAAATAAAATGATATATTTTAAGATTTTTTTCGATTTTACATAAAATTTTAAAAAAATACGTGTTATTTCTCAGCAAATCGAAAAATATTAATATTAATAATGAAAAAAAAAATATAAAATTTACTTTTCTTTTTAATAAAATACTAGAAATAATACTATAATAAAATATAACATTTATATTTTGACTTTATCCATACAAAACTTCAACAATTACAAAATAACAATTCAATAACCAATCATACTCACATAACTAAAATACAGATACATAATCTGTATTAAAATTTTATTATAGACCAAATTAAATAATTACATATAGATTAAAAAAAATTTTTTTTTTTTTTAAATTTTGAATCCAATATTATAATTTTGAGTCCAAATTAGTTTTCAATAGAATATTAGTATAAGCGTGTATTAAGCTAGATTACTTACTATACGTTTAAATACTTCAAAAGCACTTTAAGTGTATTTGTGCGGGATTAGTTCACTTGACACTTGAGTGTCAAAATTATAAGCTTGTGCTTGTCATTATAAAAAAATATAATTAAATGTTAAAATATTATTTTTTTTAGCTTGACACTTTATTCCACATAACATTGAAAGGTAATCTGTTGTCAATACACCTCTTATTCCTCTTTCCACCTAAATTCTGCTACTGCGTGTCAAATTGTGAACTCAACGCCGTGCTTTGTCTTACCAGAGAGAAGTAATGTAAATAACTTTAGTATAACCATTCCCCCAAGCAGGGAATCAAATCTACAAACCCTTGCGTTTACAGTGAGATGCCATCCCACTGCGCTACGATATCCTCATACTAATACATAATAACTTAAAATTAATTTGGATAGAATGTATTTATTTTATTTCTTTAATTAGCATAAATTCGAACGTTTGAATTTTTAAATTTTACTTACAAAATGGTGAATGATAAATTACAAAAATCTTAAAAGAATAAATTATACTTTGAAATCTCAAGCTTGTTTGGCATACAAGCATAGTAAGAATAACAAATACATTTAAATTTGTATCATTTACCATCAACAATTACTATATAAATAAATTCAAACACAAAATATTTTTATTGTACCCACGCTTAAAAACTATAACATAACTAAGTAATTATCTATCCGCTTATAATCTTTAAAGACTTTCTACATAGGATCTAAACTCGTCATCATAATCAACATCCCCATAATTTTGACAAAAAAAAAACTAAAAAAAAAAAACGATAATTTAATTTGCAAAAATCTCTACAATCTCCTACATACCTATCCGCTATAATCTTCAAATTCTTACTGCCGCATTTCATAGAGTTACTTAAAACTTATTAATGATAACTTAATTCTATATTTAGAACTTTTTTTGCCTAGACTTAAAAACTTAGATATAATTAAATAATAACGTTTACGATTATTAAAGTCCTTCACATAGAGCTAAGCTCGCCACCATAACCAGTGTTCATTCACTTATCCTTACGCCCCCATAATAATAAAAAAAAACTTTAAAAATATTATTTTAAAAAAATCTCAAATTTCCTACATACCTATCCGTTTATGATCCTTAAAGTCCTGTTGCGGTTCCACATATGGTCTGAGCTCGTCTTCTTCATATCCGGTGTTCATCCACTTGTCTCTCATGATGCTCTCCAAGGAGGCGCGCTTAGCGGGGTTCAGGACTAGGAACTTCTTTAGAAGGTTCTCGCAGTCCGTTGACATGTAGAATGGTATTCTGAGAAATGGAAAATATTTTAAGTCATCTATATATAAATACGTGAAGCAAAAACTTTGTACCCCTTTTCACGAAATTAAGCGAACGGAGGAGCGTGAAACTTGGCACACTTATAGTTTATATAGAAAAGGAGTGCACAATGCTAATATTTTTTTAAATAATACATAGAAAGTATATTAAATGAATAAAATAAATAAACACACTACCATGGTTTGACATCCATGTTTATATAAAGTGACATATACATTGCTAAAGACAACGCGTTGCTAACGCGTAGTTTATAGAAAACAATGTTTAAAAATATGCAACCACGTAACGTTTAAAATTAAACAAAATGAAACCAATATTTTGGAATACTATAGAAAAAAAGAACAGACGCAATTATATTTTATAAAAAAAGAAAGACAAGAAAAGAGAAAAAAGATGGATGGAAAATATCGATTGCTTGTCGGTTCAATTCCCACTTTGAAGAAATATAATGATATTCAAAATATTGTCTTAATTCTGGTAAGGTAGAGCGCGGCGTTGAGTACCACCACTTAACACGCAATATCTCAAAAGCGGTGAAGTGTCTTCACACTAGGTTCTCTCTAAAAAAATATAAATAATTATAATAATTAAATAATTTAAATTAATTATATATTTTACCTATACTTTCCACGTAGCACTCTCTCACGTAGCTCGCGTAGCGTCGACCCGTCAAAGGGAAGTGAACCCGAGACTAGCGTGTAGAGGATCACACCCAACGACCACACGTCCACTTCTGGGCCGTCATACTTTTTACCTAAACACATAAATAGACATGTTTTATTAAATGTAGAAAAATATAAACTATTAAAATAAATAGGGAGAGACCTCGTTTGACCTTCGAGAACAGTATCAATGATACTGGAGGAAGGTCACGTAAAAAGCATGAGGACCCCGCGGAGGGCATGCAGGAAGAGGCTAATGACTGTGGACGAGGCGAAAGAGGTATGCGGGGACCGTAGCGTTTGGCACTCCAGAACTCTGACTACCCCTCTAGGGATAAAATAAAATATCCAAGAATATGAAACACACGTCTTACGAAATTAAGAATACATTATAATTCATCTTGATAGTATTAGTAATATTTTTAAAAAAGCCTGGCCAAAAAGTATACCTTGGAACAACTCGGGCGCGGCGTAAGGCGGAGAACCGCAGAAAGTATCTAACTTGGCGCCCGGAGTGAATTCGTTTGAGAAACCAAAATCTGCTATTTTGATATTCATTTCGCCGTCCAAAAGGAGATTTTCAGCCTGAAATATTATAATATATTATTATTAATTTGAAATTTGAATTGAAACGTACTTTAGTGCTAGTATGATATGGCAAAAGTAACCTAATAAATAATATTTGAATCTCAAATCTTTACGTAATCTAAAAATAGGATATAATACAACTAAAATCTTTCATACATTCCTAGCCAAAAGAAAAGCACAAATGAAAAAAATATATAAGAAATAAATGAGAAGCATACCTTCAAATCCCTGTGAATGATACGCTTTTGATGACAATATTGTACGGCGGACACAATTTGACGGAACTTGGCTCGCGCCTCCTTCTCCTTCATACGACCGTGAAGCACTAGATAGTCGAAAACCTGGAAAGGAAAGTTATCAAAATAAATTATAATAAATAAATTTTAATGTTTTTTACTTTTTTTACGTAAAAAATATTTAGGCTATTGAAACACAGTGGGACTGCTTCTGTAAATGCGATTAATTGTTGATTTACACTTTAAGTCATAATTATGTTTAAATTATTTTCATCTCGCGGTAAGACAAACCGTTGAAATCAACCACTCAACACGCAATGTCCCGAGTTATGGCGGAAAGTGAAAAAACAGAAAATATATCTGAAATATTAAATATGAATAATAATATTGGCGCTAATGATTTTTATGGATATGTGTTATATATAAAATAAATAATAACAAACATTATGGACTTTAGAGTATAAAACTAATACCAGCAAGAATTAAATTATCTTAATATTTTATAAAACTTTAATAAAACCAATATACATACATATTAGATTTAAATAGCACACTTAAGACTTTTATAGCCTATAACCTAAAGCTAGATAAAAGTCTCTAAAATCTAGCAATTTCCAGACTCCACTATACAAAACAAAATAAAATTAGTTCTTATTCTTAGTGTTAGTCAGAATCAAACAAACAACATTAGTATGGACGATGTAGCACTTTCTAGCAAAGTTTCAAGTTCGAATCCCCCACCGAATATATAAAGAAGCAAAACGTAATAGAAGTTACATTAACTTCGCCTCTGAATATAACACAATCAGGAAAAGTTTGGACCACTTTTTTTATTTCTATATTTGTTCAAAGACTGGAATAGTGGAAAAAGTAAATAAAATCATAAAAATACTATTATATGAGAATATCTAATGTCAAAAGTGTTTTTTACTATTTTCGTAATATGTTTTTATTGTACTTTTGAAACAATGGGGACCTACGTGGTACAATAATACATTTATTTTTAGCTTCACGCTGTATCCCGCACATAGCAGGATAAGCAAGACACTGTGCAAGACATAGTTAAGACACTGTGTTCTCAGTAATACGACATGATCGTTGTTATTTCAATTACCATTGGAGGGTTTGTTTTTCTCAGCTTTGTCAAGACAAAGCGCGGCGTTGAGTTCCGTCACTTAATATAGAGTGAGGATACTAGAGTCTTCAAACTAAGATACTCTCTGCCTAACCTAAGTTATATATAATTATTACAGACGCATTACGTAACTTGGGAAGACTTAATAAAAAAAATCCTTATGGTATGCCTTATGGTATTTATATTCCTTTAATAAAAGCCTTAAACGTAACAATAAACAAAGCAGAAGACATTTTTACAATTTTCTTGATTTTCTGTTCTTGACTTTTTTTCAATTTACAATAAATGCGCATTATGATTATAAGGCAATTTTAGTTTAGTTTTTTTACTCCATATTTCTTTTTAATATATTGTCATTAAAGTGAAATTAAAAAAAATCTAATATATCAAGATAAAACAACCTAAAGTAGAATAAAATACTAATAATAAAATAATAGTTACCTCTCCACCGGACGCGTACTCCATAACGAGATATAACGTCTTCTCAGTTTCGATCACTTGGAACAGTTTCACGATGTTGGGGTGGTCGAGCATCTTCATTATCCGTACCTGCAAAGATTTTTTTTAAATATTAGACCCCTGATTACTAGTACAACAAATTCCTACTTCATAAAGTTTATGTTCCCATTTCATAATGAAGGATTTAAGCCAGAAGCTGCCAAGAAGTATATTAAAACGAAAATTTACATTAGTAAAATATGAAAACATAGTCTAATTAGTTCAAAAAGGTAGACGAATTAAAATCTTGCAATGAACGAACATATCATATAAATTAGGCGAAATTAGATTCCATATATGGCATACTATTTGGCGGAACTCAACGCCGCGCTTTATCTTATCAGAGCGTATAAATTAGAATAATTTGAACTTTATCATTTCGCCATTGTAAATGGAACTCGCAACCGGCTTAATAACTTACCAATAAACGAAAAACACCTTCCTCTTATTTACATTTAGAAATATCATTAAAAAACAACTTAAAACAGTAGATAAAAACCAATTTTACCTCTCTAAAGAGTTTCTGCAAAGAGCCAGGATTGAGTTGAGTTTTATCGATGATCTTGATAGCGACCTCCTTGCCGGTGGGGACATGTTTAGCTAGCTTCACCTTTGCAAAGTTACCTTTGCCGATAGTCTTCAAAAGTTTGTACTTTCCTGTGTGAACAAGAAAGTTAAAAAATAATTATATATGTCTATATACTTATGGCCAAATTACAACATATGTGTTATTTTAATGTATAAGCTTCATCAAGATTCGTTCAGTAGTTTTTATGTGAAAAAGTAACAAATATCCGTCCATCCGTTCTCATAAACTTTAACATTCATAATATTAGTAAGACATGTCTATTTTCTAATTTAATTTAGATATCTATTTACAAATTATAAGTATTAACAAAATAATAATATTTTTATTAAAGATCAATAAATTACTACATTCAATATAAAAAAAACATTATATTTTTTTTAAATGAAGGTTTGGATGGATGAAGTCAACATATCGCAATATCAAAATTTTTGAAAAAAACGAGCTTTTTATAATTTCAAAAATTTCAAAATCGAAATGCATGTTAAATTAATAAATATTGTTATAAAAGTAATCAGAATAAGATTGTAACTATATATTTTCAGTATCTTCAAATATTACCTAGCAAGAAAAAATATATATTTAAACTGTATCCCGCATATAGCAGGATAGGCACAGGGAACATAGTGTTAAGACACTCCGTTCCCCACTTTCCGCCGAATTGAGGCATTGCGTGCTGAGTGGGGGAACTCAACGCCGCGCTTTGCCTTGTTACCAAACTCAGGAAATGAAAAATTCCATTTCCTGGAGTGGGAATCGAACCCACAACCTGTCACGTTTACAAAAACCATGATAATATATAATAACATATAAAAAATCAACTAACCGATATGCGGCTCTTCAGAGGCTCGAGATCGCGAGGAGACCCTCGCGCTACCACCGGACGATCCTCCACCCGCGCCCGCCGAAGTCTCCGACGCACTCTGAAATTACAACATTTACGTATATAATTGTATAACTTTAAGTAACATATTTGACTTATTTAATATAAAGTTATTAATATAACTTGTATGTTTAATTATTATATAATTATGTTGTATAGTTTTTTTTATACCACGAGGGTGGCAACAAGGCACACGGCCCACCTGATGGTAAGTGGTTACCGTGGCCTATGGACGCTTGCAACACCAGGGGCATCACTTACGCGTTGCCGACCCTTCAAAAACCTATTTATTCCCCTTCTAGTTCTTCTAGTTTCTCTAAATAAATTGTTTTATAATTATAAACACTAGTGGGTTTGCAGAATGCTGTTTAATGATATATTCTTTATTGCACTTTGTAAGAACAATTAATATAGTATAAACAGTATTGTCGGCAAATTTATTAATTCCACTATAGCAATATAAAATTACAGTAAATTACCAAAATATTCAGTTCAATTCAGTTCCTTAATGAACTTCATGAACATTAAAGTAATCTTAAATAGATATTTAGAACTTTTTAACACAAAATGTATTTTTATAGCAAAGGCGGTATTTAACCAAAAACCTTAAAACTAAAAACATTTTCCTACAAAAGTTTACAAACATTAATGTTAAAACACACAAAACAACATAATAAAAGTAAAAACTACTTAACAAAAATGGACACCAAGAGCTATTTTCATTACCATTACTTCAAAAGCAAGTAACGTACCAACAAAAATATTTTAAGCTTTTAATTAAGATTTTAACAAAAAAAAAAGAAAAACGACTTCAAATAAAATAGACTATGTTAAAAAGTAATATAATTACGAATAACTCAAAAACTACTCGTCAGATCTTAAAGAAATGGAACCACATCAAAAACACTAGCTAAAAAAAAAAAGAGTCATCAAAATTGATTCACCCAATAAAAAATATTCATTTACATACAAAAATAAAATCTAATAAAGAGCCTCTTCCGTTTTTTGAATTCTTTCAAAAATATTTTAAGCCTTACTAACTAAATATACATAACAATTTTACTATGAAGTTTTATATACACTGAACCTCAAGCCTTAAATAAAAGGATACTTAAATTATAAAATGGTAGAGATGGCAACACAGGGGTAAACGAACTGTAACGAAGCTCTACAACCTACACTAATAGCATGATATTGCGCGATTTTTTAATGGAAAAACAGGTACGTATTATGTTAGTACCTAGAAAATGAATATTTTTAAAGATATTTACTAGAATAATAAATAACATTAATTTAAAAATGTATATATATCTAGAAATAATATCTATTGACACCGTCGTGGTGTAATGGTACAATATCTAAACGTAAATGCAATGGTTGTGTGTTCGAGCCTCACTTAGGAATTAATTACAATATTTCTTATCACTCTAGCGCTGACAATACAACAAAGCCAGGCATTGAATTCCACTACTTGTCATATAATTCTTCGAAATCCGATGTAAAACGTATAACAGAGTGCCACGACACTATTCTATCTGCCTACCCTAATATGTGTCTCAAATAGAAACAACTTGTCACAAAATTATAATTTAGCTAAAATTATAACTTAGTATTATAATTCAGTGGACATCCAGCCTAACTAACAAGATAAAAAAGGTCATCAAACTTTATCACTGCGGGATAAAATAAGGAAAATCGTGCTGTTTTAGGATTTTTGTGGAAATAGGGACAATATTGACATGGACCTTAGACTGTTAGTATAAAAAATAAAATCTATCTGGTTTATGCTTGTAACAGCATATTATAACTATAAATCTGCCTGTAGTTAACATATATTTTTTCTTTTTTGTAAACAATCCAAACGAACTACTAAAAATTCGCTGTATAACAAATATATATACCTTACATTTACTAACATCCGTACCAAGCGTGAATAGGTTGGTAAGTCGACAAGCATACATATATATATTTTAAATATTAATAGACATTAGGATTATTTTATTTATATTGTGAACAAGCGACTAAATCATAATAATTCAAGCAAATGAAGCAATTTTAGATAAAAAAGTTAAATACTTTTTTATAACTTATTCAAGCCTAATACGACGGGCAAAATTGCAGGCCAGGCCATATGTAGGATCCCCGAAGAGTATAAGACAGCACTAAGTGGACTTCTCTAAATTCCTACAAAAATGAGAAAAAGGAACGGAATTTCACATTTTATAGCCTACGCAATCGAAATCGCGGGATAAAGCAGTTCACAAAGGAAATTGGTAGCACAATATGAAAATATACCATGTTAAAATTCAAAACGACACACGTGATTCATGAATCACATGATGACAAAAAGCATAAAAAGTGTTATCAGCAATATATTAACAACAAAACTAAGCGTTTTCCTGTAAAATATACAATATCGGACATCTTTTTCTACAAATCGATTGCACAATTTGCTAAGTTCATAATATTTTAGTAATTTGTCTGTGATATCTTTAATTTGACCTCTTAGCAAAAAATTATGATACGTATATACGTATCATAATTATATGTCCTACGCTAATTTTTATTCATTCATATGAACATAAAGCAATGAATTGCTAACAGAGTGAGATAACTATTTTAATATAAGCAATCTTAACAGAATTGTAACCCGTATTATTTAAGTACTAGATACACACACATGTAATATCATATGCGTGGTGTATAATTTAATTTAAAAGGTAAAATACTATTTTTCCCGTTCTCGTAAGTATTTGGAAAAATTCATTACAAGAGCACTAAGCTATAAGAGCAAAGAAACCAATATACCAAAACTTAACCTTCTACGTTCAGTTATTTTGATCATGGCACAGTGGGATAGCATCTAAATTTAATTACGAATAGTAGTGAGTTCGATTCCTAATCAGGGGAATAATTATATTCAATTATTTCCATGTCTCCACTCCAGTAACACAAAATGTGGCATTAAGTACCACCCTTCAAAATACAAAAATCGAAAACAGAGTATCGTAACACTACCCCCTCTATAACTAAACCACTAAATAGGAGAAAACAAGCACCAACCAATACATTTAACATACCGCATGCAATCTCTCGATCGCTTTAGTCCGTCGTCGCCTCCACAATTTGGACAGAAACACCGGCGCTAACAGTGGCAGTACACGATGACGCATCGTTTGGGGATTTATTTTGATAGTTCAAACGTTCACTTGGGTAACACCGACTAGCTTAAGCTAGTCTTACAATTCACTTTAAACCGTTACTATTGTAATATAAAATAAATAAAAATAAAAAAAAAAACTCGAGTTACGTAAACAGTAATACGAAAAAAATTAAGATTTTAATTAAAAATTTCGTTCCAAAGAAGAAATCCTTTATGCTTAATAATTCAAAAGAAAACTTTGTACCAATCTTCTTATTTCTTAGAGATTTGAACACCAATTGACCTTTTAAAATTGGTTTTCCCTAGTATATGTCACAACCACATAAAAATAATTATCACACAAACAAATGTAATACGTATGCAATATAAGAAGATACTTGATAAACTTTAACACGTTTTAAATCAGTCAAACAGCAGAGCACACTAACAATAAATAATATCGACGATACTCATATTTGCTGTAATCGAGGCTAATGATAAGAAACAATAACAAACCGAGCGATTCTTTTAAAAATACTAATTTACGTAATATTTATTATAAAACAATCATATTAATATATTACTTGCGACTATGAAGCCATCGTGGCGCAGTGGAACTGCGTGACTGTAGACTCGATTGGTTCTGGGTTCGATTCCCACTCGGGGGAATGACTATATTGAAATTATTTTAATTTCTCTGCTCTGGGAATACACAGTGCGGTGTTGATTTCCAATTATCGAAATCGGACGACAAGAAGCGAAAGGAGTATCACTAAGTTAACTCTTTGTATCATGCTACAGTTTATTTAAATGCAAAATGTAGTCTTAATACTAGTAAATCTAGTATACTAGATTCACTTAATTTTGAACATTCTTTTATTACCTTCTCATATAACCATTTATCAAACAATATAATAAAAGCTTGCAACGCAATTTTGACTTGCTTCTTACCCTCTGATTTGCTTAAAAAATTACTTGAATTCTATGACAGTACAATATTTTCATAGCATGAACTCAATTATTTTAACAGGATAACAAGAAAGTAATTTAAAACGTGATCCTATTAGTTTTTTTAAACTATTTTATTTTCAGAATTCATAAAATAATTTGATAAATAATATAACTTATTAGTGAATGCATAATTAGTTTAACCGATTTCAAAAATTTTTGTCAATTCGACTTTAATCTTTTTATGTGTTTTACCGCGTAACTTTTAACTGGGTGAAGCAATTTTAATGATTCTTTTTCTATATGATAGCTAGTACTTTTAATGTCGTCCCAATTATATTTCATCAAGATCTAACGACTAGTTTTTGAGTAATTCGTAATACTTTTTAGTTTGCTAAGATCTTTATTATAATTATTTACTATGACAAGCAACAAACAAAATCTTAGCAAAGAATATTTCTTTATGTAAAACAAGTATCATAAAACAACACCTATAACAAAAGTACGAGACGTGATATACAAACGAGGTTATCTACAAGCAAAATATAGCGTCGTAATGTGCTATTGCATTTTGTCCTATTTCTCTTATTTCTTCTTATTCCAATACAAAGGATAGGTATAGAACAAAATAAAAATAAAGCATACACACGACGAGTAACTAGAACCTAATAAAACTCTATTCATACAAAGGATTTTTACTATAAATATGAAGTCAATATGAATTAACGCCTGTTGTGGCGCAGAGGCACAAGCGTGCGACGCGAACGCGTCAGGTTGTGAGTTCAATCGAACCCACTCCAGGATATGTAAAAGTTTAGTATTTTCATTCCCTGGGTTTGGAAACAAGGCAAAGCGCGGCGTTGAGTTCCGCCACGCAGCTCGCAATGCCTCAATTCGGCGAAAAGTGGGGAACAGAATGTCTTAACACTAAGTTCTCAGGTTCCCTCTGCCTACCCCCCTAAATGCGGGATACAGCGTGAAGTTAAAAAAAAATAGTTAAAAATCATTAAGATCTTAATAAAACAGAAAAAATAAATTTACATCAGAAAACAGAATTATTAAAAAGTGTCCACCCAGCAAAAAGTTATGTTTATACACATTTTATAATCGGTCAAAAAACTGATTCGCACATTCGCACACACAGTTGAAATACAATTTCAACCAGTTTAAATTAAGCCATAAACTACAAATAAAATTAAAAAAAATCACAATACAACACAATTTGTAAGGCATATATTACACTAAAAGACAGCTAAGTAGGAACATAAACACATCCCATTTACAATATCAGTATGAACCATGATCTTTAACCCGTACTTCTAGCGCAATAAGCAATTTTAACGATTATTATGTAAAAATAATGTAATATATAACTACATAATGCGCTAAGGGTATTAGTAACTAAGCACGTATTAGTTTCACGTTTTTTCCACATAATAGTGTAGGCAAAGAAAGACTAATGTTAAAACACTCTGCGTTCTTCACTTTCCACTCAAATTCGAACAGAGCAGAGAAATAAATATAATTTATTTCTCCAAACGAGAATCGAACCTTTAATCATTGCGTTAACAGCTAGGCGTAATAATAACATTTATTTAACAATATGTCAGTTTTTAGTAAGTTTAAGTATGTAATTTTATTGTAGATAACAACAGATTGTTGTCAATTCACCAGAAACAAATCTGTAATATTAATATTAGATTATTATGGTTAACATACATACATACATATATGGCTTCACGCTGTATTCCGCATATAGCAGGGTAGGCAGAGGGAACATAGTGTTAAGACATTCCGTTCCACACCTTCCGCCGAATTAAGGCATTGCGTGCTGAGTGGCGAAATTCAACGCCGCGCTTTGCTTTGTACCAAACCCAGGAAATGAAAAATTCTATTTCGTGGAGTGAGAATCGAACCCACAACGTGTTATTAACATATTCAATTACCTATTCTAAAAAGAAATGGAGAAATTAATTCGTCATTATCTCCCTTTCCGATCACTACATATCAGGAGAGCTAACAAGAAAAATAAACGAAACACCTTAAGCCAAAACCGTTCAACAATTCAAATTCATAACAATATATTAAACCATAAAAAATATATACTTCAAACTATTGTTTTAAAATCAATAAAAACATATTAAAATCGATGTAGCATATTGTACGTAGAAGTAACATAAACGTCGGCAACAAATGGCACGTGGAAATAGCGTAATATGCGACTTGATTGAATATAAAGGCCCTCGTAAAACTGGTGTTTTATTTCATAATATTGCTATGGTATAACGTGTCGATAGTAAAGCAAATATTTTTTGTTAAAAAAAAATACTACTCCATGAAAAGTGTGGCGTTGAGTTCCGCCACTCAGCACGCAATGCCTCAATTCGGCGGAAAGTGGGGAACGGAGTGTCTTAACACTAGGTTCCCTCTGCCTACCCCGCTATATGCGGGATACAGCGTGAAGCATGTATGTATGTATATTAGAAGTTAGTTATTATCGTTTTGTTAAGTTAGGACTTTTCCTAACTTAACAAATGTAGTAAGTAGTAAATAAGTTAGGACTTTTCCTAACTTAACAAATCCAAGCTCTTTAGCTTGGATAGTGAAGGTTGGTGGTAAGGTGCTTTAAAGATCTGTATTCCTTTAAACCTAGATTTGGTTCGTAGGTTGCAAAGTATCCTACTTACTATTATCACTTTTTAAATTTTAAAGCTTGAATCCCTTTAAAATTTAAGCCTATACTTATGTCACAATTCCCAGGCACTGTTCCAAGCATCTATTTCGTCCTCACAACTCGACGACCACAACACCCGCCCAGTGAATCTATGGAATGCTTTTGGTTATATTGATATTTGCTTATATATAACTACTAGAATTTAAGGTAACATTTTACTATGAGAACCTGACGTTTTTTATATTTATTTACAGACTTAATCCGGCATATTTGGTTATTTAGGAAAACCATTTTCATTTCCATATCAGGCGTGAATATATTGACAAATCAAAAATGGATGTTTTAAGAGCATTTTCTGCTAAGTTTTATTTGTGTTTAATTTATCTGAAACAATTCACCCTCCAAAAAAAATAAATCCCAATTAAGATTTAAAAACCGGTATATAATAAATTCAAGTTATCGATAGACTTAAGAACGTCCGCTATATAAAAACACACGCCTACCTATATAATAAGGCATATAACATATTGATTATTTTAATGTGGGTCACTCATGTGGGTCGCGTTATGTAAGTGTCGTGCATCACACATGTCCGCTGTCCACTCACGTTGTAACCGAATTCAGAAAAACAAAAGGCTAAATTTGCGTTTGTAGTAACTTAACAATATTTAGTATTTTAAATTCCTCGCTCTGATAACTAAGCAAAGCGCGACGTTGAAACCCGCCACTCAGCACGTAAAGTCAGCGGAAAGTGGGGAACGGAAATGTTAAAAGGAAACGGAGTGTCTTATCTAACACTGGATTCTCTGGTTCCTCTGCCTACCCTGCTACTTGCGGGATATAGCAAAAAAAAGTAACAATATTTTTCTGTTAACGAAAGTTCTTTATAGCATCCCGCGTCCAATGACATCTGATATTTGTATAGACTAGTTTAGTATCACATTTTGATCAAAGATTCTTTAAAGAATATTAGTTAGTTAGTCAAAGTAAATTTATAAATAATATAAAGATAAAGCATGAAGCTAACTTAAATTTAATTTTAACTCTACGTAGTTCAATTTTCATTTATTTAAATACATATTGGAAAAACACTAAGTTACATCTCGTTTAATTAAAAAAATAGATTTAGATTTTTTCGGATGATACAATCAACGTATAATCAGTTACATCACAACAAAACGATATCACTCTAAAATGAAATTTACATAAATACATAGATTCAGAAATAAAAATATATCATATATTACTTATACAAAATCAATTTTTCATAAGTATATGATATACTTATGAAAATTTAAAACTTAGAAACAAAACCGTAAACATTTCAAACATAATACAATAATACTACTAAATTAAACAACCAATTACACTAAGCACAGTGTTGCTAACACAAAAATAGCTAGAAACTTAGTGAAATATGTCAACTATCTCATTGTTACCAAAGTGTAGGGTAAATTTAAGTTTAAGAAGCTCTTTCCACTTCGCCGTCCGCGCCGCGTCGTCAACATAAAAGCTAAACTTTGTCTTCGCTCTACGAACTACGAGTACGAGAACGTCAGCCTGTCGGCGTAAGTGGAATAGAGTAACTGACATGTATCTTACATTCTCACTTTGAACAACTTGTTTTGGTTTTGTAGTGTAACTAATTGTAATTGTTATGTAAATAGAAATATTAAAAATTTACATCATTATATTAATACGTGAAAGAAAATCCTTGGATTTCTTACAAAAATAATGTCTGCATATAAAATTTAGCAGTCATATGAAGAAATGCAGAAAGCTAATATATTTTTTAAAAATGTAATAGAAATACATTAAATTACTATAATAAACATTAATGAATAAAAATAATGTAAAATTTAGTATTTTCATTTCTTGGGTTTGGTAACAAGGCAATGCGCGGCGTTGAGTTCCGCCACTCAACACGCAATGCCTCAATTCGGCGGAAAGTGGGGAACGGAATTGTCGAAAGAGAATGGAGTGTCTTAACACTAGGTTCTCTGGTTCCCTCTGCCTACCCTGCTATATGCGGGTTATAGCGTGAAGTAAAAAAAAATAATAAATAAAAAAAATTAACATTACATACCCTCCTGAGACTACGTTACTAAAGGAACATTTGTATTACGCGTAAACAAGTATGAATAGAAGACTAAAGGATTTCTTTGTAGCCAGCAGTACTAATATACATTCGCTTTTTACTGTGTACATAAAATGAACCTAGAACCTAGATGCGTACTAATAATTAAGTAAAATGTGAACAGTAAATAATCGTTAACGTTATGAACATACTACCTGCGCATAAATCAATTATTTAAACAATTCCAAAAATCTCACTTTCATACACAAAAATTCCGACATTGAAGTATGTTGGAATTTTTGTGTATACTGTCCCATACTATAATAAACCAGGGTATATACAGCTTTTCCATCCCTAAATCCGTTAAGCCCATCGCGACGTGACGTAGCGAGAAAAATCCAAATCATCACATTCACACCATTAACTCGGATTAAGTACATATCTCATAATCCCCAAAGCACTCCCAAATTGCCCTAAATGATTGTTATAAAAATATATTTTGCTATCATTTATATGTAACTGACAAGTTTCATGTCTCTTTCAGTGAGTGTATTTGAGAAGGATATAGGGAATTATAGTTACATAATCTTTAAAGAGGTTAAACAAAGTCTTTTAAATTTTGTTTTTGTTTATTTCAAACAGATTTTTGTTTTTATCCGAATTATACAGAAATGTTATAAATGGGAAAGTGTGTTTGTATGTTTGTCCTCCCTTTATGTCGCAACGAAGCGATATCATGCCATGATTTTTCAGAGAGATGATTAGTCTAGTCTGTAGAGTGACATAAGCTACTTTTTACCGCGGTAAAACATCTCATTCCCATGGTAAGAGCCATAATGATGCAAATTCTCGTTGACCTTATAAGCGAGTACAGCCCCGGCTATCAAGTAGTATTTAATATAATTTTAAATTATACCATTTTTACCAATATTATTATTATTAAACAACGTATATGATTTAGGCCATATATGATATATCATATATACTTAAATAATATGTGTCTAAAAAAATGCCTGCGTTCTAAGCTTAGATCAAACTGTTGTTACATATATTAATATTTTAAAACAAGTATATATATTGAGGTGTAGTATTTTTGTGGTACTAGAGGAAGTATCACAAAGTGTCATCGAGAATGACAGATAAAAGATCATTGAAGCGTTTGACGAGACAAGTGCTATTGTGCACTGCCTTTGTTCACTGATGTCTTATGACATACATGTACGAGAATGTAATGATGTGTGTATTGATGTACATACTGTTGGCAACATTTTAAATATATGAAGGTAAATGAAAATAATCTAACTAACTCTAGTTAGGTTCCACCATTCCACTCGGAATCGCCGGAGTACTATAAAAGCCTCTTCTTTAGCTTTACAGTGACAATTCATTATAATCAGTGTTCAGTGTTAGTAATAAGTGTTTTAAGTATATAAGTGCTTCGTAATATGTTTGTGGGAGGTATACATATTGGGAACTAAACGTGCGGGAATAATATAATATAACAACGGCTGTCAGTATAACAATACTGACAGCCCTATAGAATCAAAATCGGCAAACTATAATTTGCGTGGTTTACGACGAGTTTGATAAATTTTCTTATTATGTTGTATTTAATATAAATTTATAATATTAAGCTAAATTTCAACTTCACATTGCCTTCTTTGACACGACAAGAAAAGCTTTTACAATATTGCTTTATATTCACTATTCCTCCATATAAAAATTTTATTTAATTTATAAATTTGACAGTATCTATAAATGAACACATAATTGATTCTATATTAATCAATTATTGTTCATTTTTAGCAAATCAGTACTTGTATAGGTAAATTATAATCACTGGATACTGTTATATAAATAAAAAAAAATGCTATATAGACAAAAACAAAATAATTTTATATCTATATCTCACTTCATTATTACTTTATCATAAATAAGGATAAAGGAAAATATTAAACTTTCCTCCTTTTTTGCTTTGACTTGAACAACAATCGGATCTATACTTGTCTGTCTTATAGAATACTGTTATCTTTAATTTACTCAGGTATTTTTTGCATAATAAAAAAATCATAAAAAATATTTATTCAAATTCAAGATATTGGATGCAACAAAAATATAAATATGAACCTAGGAGGATTATGTGTACGTATCAACCTAACAACAGCAATACCGACTGACTGTTACTTACTTACATACTAAAAAAAGTAAAATATTAAGAAAATTATAAAAATGATGGACATATGGCTGACACTTCGATGGTTCACACGAGGCGCAGATTCGAATCCCGCTACGTGCAAATTCTTATAGGTTTCTAAATGTCCTATTTAAAAAAAAAAAAAATTAAAGCTAAAATCAAATTAAATCTATAATAATAAACCAACACGGGAAGCATTTCAAAATAATAGCCTTCCATTCGTAACTTTAATGTTAAAGTTATGACAACTTTATATGAAGTAGTATACAAGCTACATGTTGGAAATAGCGTGTCCCGTTACGAGTTATTGGAGCGAATTTCGAGAGCGCGGTTACGTTTTAAACGAAAAATATTGCTAAGAGCTTCATAATTCATTTTTACAGTACACTTAGGTTTCACTTTTCTTTATGAGCGGTACTAGAAACAATTTTGCGACTTATTACCTAATTTTCTAAGTAATCATTATATTAATACACAAAGAAAAAAAATGGACCAGTTTTAACGATAGTGAAAGTTTATATAAAGAAGAAATTCGTTCATTAAATTGAGTAAAAAAATGCAAAAACATAACACACACTACTCTGTGTTTGTCATATACGTTGGTGTGTTTGACAAACACGTCGCTATGATAATGTGTGATCAATCTTCTTCATGTTCTCTCCATACAACATGAGACTGGCGTAGTGATTAGTACCTAACTACCTACACATAACACATAGCACACTTTAAGTGTCAACGAATTACGGGCAAACGGACAAATTCAATATAATTTTGAATTTCTATATTTATTAATGTTTAACGTAAAATTATATACAAAAATACTTATAATAGATATAGTAAGTACAGACCAGTTCGTAAGCCAGTTATAAACATAAGATAAATGTATATCACAAGTCTAATTTAATTACACTGTACTTTTGCTATAATTGGCAATATCGATATATTATTTGTAAAGCACATTAGGACAGTTTCAGACTGTAAACGCGATGCTTATAGGTTCTACTATCAGTCGGTAGAACGATTATATTAAAATAATTCTCATTGCTCCGCTTTTTTGAGATAAACCTTCGCATTGAGTTCCGCTATTCAAATGTCTCGAATTTAGATAAATAACTAGAAAAGTAAGTGTTATTACTAAAGTGTTAATTTTGGTTAGGTAAAGAGAGGAGTGCGAAAAGTGGAGGTGAACGTTAATGCGCATTTTAAAGGGGCCCCTTAAATCTACACTTTGGGTAAGTCCCAGGCTCTCTCCAAACTCCTCTCTATGCAACGCGATGGGCCCGGCACCCGCACGGTGAATCCATGGATTGCTAAGGAGTTTCTTCTCTTACTCTACTCTCTGCCTACCTTTCTGTGCTATTTATTGTAAATAATAAATATACTTATATAACCTTCACTTATCTATTATTCCAAGCTTCTATGATTATTCAATAGTAATAACTAATAACGTACTCAACCACCATGGCTAACAACATGATTGATATCGGGCAGTCGCTAAATAATTCATAGGTAGATTGGCAGAACCGAAATCAATACCGTGACGTCAAAGCTGACCAAAGAAACAAATATTTAATATAATAATTTGTCCTTGTACTTTATAAATAATCAAAGTTAGTATAGGTTTCTATCATTTTTGATATGATGGTTTGTATGAATATATAAAAGTTATTGAATAAATGATAATTATAATGATTGTTCTGTATTGGTCTCAACCACACGCAAAGTTTCTAAAATGGATGACAAAGTAAGAACAATTTTCTTATTTTATAAAATATGGAGAATCTTAAAGGGATAGTTGGATCATGGAAAAAATTTAAGAATTTAAATCGAATTATTAATGCAAAAAATCATATTTAATAATGCCAACTACAGACGTTTTATATACTAGTTTTGCGTGCATTGATGTGAAAACATACTTAAACTATCTTCTAAATAAACAAATATGCAGTTTCAAGTCTTTAGCTTTTGTTACTGTCTCAATTTTTTAAGTTTTTGTTTGCCAAGCTTTCTTTAACTTGTAAGAATTATTCAATATATACTCGTACTTCAAATACTTGCGTTTAAACAACAAAACTTTTATACAAAATAAAAAATACCACCGTGTAATACCACTGAAGCGTTCACTTTAAATTGAGTTTAAATCAAGATTACGTTTTCACAAAGCATATACCGACACCACAACCAAATGTCACAAAAACCCGTAAAATCCTCGCAAATTTTCACTACTTAACAACCTAGCAATCTTAATAACACTATAATTTGAAAGATAACTAATATTCCTCAAATATTAAACACAATTAATGTATCAGTATCGGGACCCAATGCAGTACTGACAAGGTGAGGTCCAGTCTATAATAAGCAAGGCAGTGAAGCTCGAAATGCTCAGCAGGCAGGGCGTGAAAAATGGCCAACGGTTAATATAATAATAGGAGAAAAAGTGTTAAGCTTTACATATTATTAGTTAAATTCACGTTCATTACCAATTACACGTATATTTTTAAAATTTTCACGCAAAAGAGTGCTATTTTGAAACTTTAAATCTGTTCTCAAAATCTTGACACATTCGCGACAGGCCATTTTTCTACATTTCTAATTGAGTACGGCAAATGTAATGAAATTCTAAAGCTGGTTGCCGCAAACTTGTATCGTTAAGGAGAGGATAAAAAGTATAAAATTTGTTTTGAAATATCAATATTGAAAATATAATGTAATCATTTGAAATGACGTGAATTCACGTCAGCGGTTGCGAATGTGTTAAGTAAGTGAAACAATATATAAAGTACTTCCAAATTTCACTTTTTTCTGCATAGCAAAGTAGATAGAGAGAAATTAGTGTCAAGACACTCCTTTCGCCGCTTTCTTCCGGAATATATAAATAAAAATAGAAATATATTACATCAGCTGCATCATCACCTGTCCACACAATCCTTATTCAGGAAAATATTTAAATTTCAAATAAGCAAAACGCAATATTAGATTCCGTCATTAAGCGTTATTTTTTTAAGACATGAGAACAGAGTGTCTTGACACCAGATTTCAATTCCTTACTGCCAAAAATAAACGGGCAATAATAAAAAAAAAATAGTTATTTTTGCAACATTTGTTCACAAAATCTTTCATTGTTTATTGCACTTAAGTAAATTCAATTATATCAAACAAAAAATAACTTAAAATTACTACCTAGATTGCTATAACCAAGCAACACTTACTATATTAGCTTACTTACTCTAGCACTTTCTCATCAGTACATGGAGCCAAACTTAAAAATGTTATACAATAATTTACCTTATAGTATTCATGTTTAAATGTACTAATCAAATGCGCTATCTTCGGCTCGCGGCTTACCTGTAATGAAAAAATATTTATTAAAAAAAATATAGATAAACAAGATATTTGGCTTTCAAGACCATTCTCATTTTAAATGAAACTACATATTTAAACGGATATAATAATATTGATAGAATTTATAGTATCGTACGTAGATTTGTAAAGGTAGATCGTAAAGAAAGTGGTCATAAAGTCCATCGAAGCCCGATACGTCGGGTTTTCTAAGATATATTTTCGGATATCAAAATTAATGCGAATAGTGCGATCAAAGCAGTTCATTTAAAAACATACTCGTATATACACTCATAATAAAATTAAAGTAATGAAATAATTTTTTTTTTAAAAAGTTTCGATTCGTGCGAATAACTTACATGATTAACAGTGGTTTACAATTCTCCCTAAAAAAAGATTCACACCAAAAAAAAATAAAAATTAAGAAACATTACTACACTTAAATGTTCTTTACCCTTCACATAGAAGAGGAAGTATTAAGAAGAAACAAGTATAGTAACTTTTAACAAAACTTAAAAACAAACAAAGTTCGCAGGCAAAGCTTTGATATGAGTTTGGAGGATCCAGTTCTAAAACTTACAACATTTTCGAGTTTTGTAGACTATGTCTCTATATTAATAAAGTTAATTACTATAACGAACCTTATAGAAGCTTGTCGCGGCACAGATTTACAAGCGTGCAACTGTAAACACGACAGTTTGTGGGTTCGATTCCCACTTCAGGAATTGAAAATATTCAATAATATTTAGTATTTTCATTTCCTCGCTCTGGTAACAAAGCAAAGC